>CM057085.1:40340000-40495000 GCA_029959045.1 Taenioides sp. WSHXM2023
CGAGTGTTTGTGTTTTTACTGTTTAAAGTTCGTACGACTCTATTTTCTGTTTTTCTCTGTTCTAATGTCGTTTCCTCGTGACTCTCTGGAGTTTTGCCGAATCCTTCACCGTGGACTCCCTGGTCCTGTCCTGACCCTGTCTCTCTCTCTCTGTCTGCAGGGACGTTACCCTCCGGAGAGCACACTTTCCCATTCCAGTTCGTCATTCCAGGTGAGTGTGGAGCCCGCCCTGTGTCTCTCTCTCTCTGTCTCTCTGTTTCTCTCCCTCTCTCTCTCTCTGCCTCCTTGTGTGTCTCTCTCTCTCTGTCTATCTCTCTCTCTCTGTCTGTCTCTCTCTGTCTGTCTCTCTCTTTCTGTCTCTCTGCGTCTGTGTCTTTCTCTGCGTCTACCTCTCTCTCTGCCACTGTCTCTCTCTCTCTGCCTCTGTGTCTCTCTTTCTCTGCCTCTGTGTCTCTCGATCTAGCGCTCTCTCTCTGCCTCTCTGTCTCTACCTCTCTCTGTCTCTCTGCCTCTGTCTCTCTCTCTCTCTGCCTCTGTGTCTCTCTGTCTATTTATCTCTCTCTCTGCCTCTCTAACTCTCTGCCTCTCTAACTCTCTGCCTCTCTCTCTCTTTCTGTCTCTCTGCCTCTGTGTGTGTGTGTGTGTGTGTTTCTCTTTGCCTCCCTCTCTCTCTCTTTCTGTCTCTCTGCCTCCCTCTCTCTCTCTCTCTTTCTCTCTCTGTCTCTACCTCTCTGCCTCTGTCTCTCTTATCTCTCTCTCTGCCTCTCTACCTTCCACCCTCTATCTCTCTCTGTCTCTCTACCTCTCTGCCTCTGTGTCTCTCTTGTCTCTCTCGCTGCCTCTCTACCTCCCTCCCTCTGTTTCTCAGATTGTCTCTCTGCCTCTGTCTGTCTCTCTCTCTCTGCCTCTTTACCTCCCTCTGTCTCTCTGCCTCTGTCTCTCTCTCTCTCTCTCTCTGCCTCTTTACCTCCCTCTGTCTCTCTCTGTCTCTCAGATTGTCTCTGCCTCTGTCTCTCTGTCTCTCTGCCTCTTTACCTCCCTCTGTCTCTCTCTGTCTCTCAGATTGTCTCTGCCTCTGTCTCTCTCTCTCTCTGCCTCTTTACCTCCCTCTGTCTCTCTCTGTCTCTCAGATTGTCTCTCTCTCTCTGCCTCTTTACCTCCCTCTGTCTCTCTCTGTCTCTCAGATTGTCTCTCTGCCTCTGTCTCTCTCTCTCTGCCTCTTTACCTCCCTCTGTCTCTCTGCCTCTTTACCTCCCTCTGTCTCTCTCTGTCTCTCAGATTGTCTCTCTGCCTCTGTCTCTCTGTCTCTCTGCCTCTTTACCTCCCTCTGTCTCTCTGCCTCTTTCTCGGTCTATTGTTTTTGTAATTAAGAATAAATCAGCTTACACTTATTATCAGTAAAAGCTTTTCATTTTAATTTGAATGTGTCTCCGGGGACACAGCCGGTCCCCGTCCACCAGAAAAGTTTCCTAGTGCAACTTTAAAAAACCGAACCACCATCTTCTCCTGTGAATGACTAGACAAAACCTCTCCGTCTTTTCTCCTCTGGTTTTTTCTCCCAACCTCATGCCTTCGTGATTTATGACATGTTGTTGCTTTTTCATGCCTCCTGATATTGAGCGTCAGGTGCTCAGGCAGTGGGCGCAGAGCGGGCGCCCGAGGGTGCCAGGAGCCGCGTACAGGGTGCTGGTGGTGGGTGGCACTCACAGGGGGCAGGTTATTTTTAGGCCTGTGTAATGAGTGTATGCCCCTGCCCACCTCTCCTCTGGCTGTCAGGAGACGCTCAGGGAAACACAGGAAGACAGTGCCCCCTACTGGCCTCTTCCTGTTGTGTTTTGGCCAAAGAATTGAAATAATAATTCAGATACAGCAGAAGGGTTTGAAACAAGAATAAATAAATATAAAACAGCTTTTTGTCGCCTTAAAGGATCCGTACGATCTGTTTTCTGCTCTGGTCTAATGTTGTTTCCTCATCAAAAACAAACCTGGAGTTGTGTTTTGTTTCATTCACATGTTTAAATCACAAACCCTGCAGATTTAGGCTGAGTTCTTCTCTCAAACAGAAAACACTCTTTTCCACCTTGTGATGTCATGTGGTAATACAGCAAGTGCTCCACTGTGTTTTTAAGCTCCACACACTTTGACTAGAATCATTTGGATCATTTCAGCCCTGGAATTTCCAATCTCTGCTGAACTAAAGGTAAAAGGAGCTGTTCACTGGAAAACTACCGCTTCATGACATCACAAGTTGGAACGGAGCATTTTGAGCTTTGGAGATGTAGACAGACGAATAATAAAGAGTTACTCAAATGTGTGAATGAAACAAAACACAACTCCAGGTGTGTTTTTGAAGCGATAACATCATTATAACATGATTTAAAGCTCACAAGGGTCAGTTTTGCACAATATAAGACCTTTAAAGCAACTCTTTGTAAGATTTTTGATAATAAGTTCCATAACCTTGACCGAGTTTTTCCCAGAGATAAACGTGTTCATGATAACAAAAAGCACAATGAGACTCCCATTTGTGTTGCCAGTTTCAAAGCTGAAATCCAGTTGGTTTAAACCTAAAATGCCTCTCTCTGATCTGAACGGTCACTACCTAAACCCCAGCACCTTCAGCCTGTCATGAGTCAGTGCTAGTGCAGCCTCTGCAGCTCAGGGAGGGAATTCTGGAGGTTCTGAGCTTCACATGAGCCTGTCCATAAACTGAGACTGAGACAAACTTGGACGTGTCTCTATCTGCAGGTGAAGACTCTGGAGACACAGGTTCAGTAGTGACTCTTTTATTTTAAAGAGTCAAAGTGCAGGACACATTCAGTTCCTTTAAGAATTTACCAGTCTGTGCAAAAACAGTGGACGCGATGGCCAAGTGGTTTATGTTATAATCTGATGTTTTAGTTCAAGACGATTCTCCAATCAGAAAACAGAATGAACCTCAGTTTCAATGCTGAAACCTGTAAATGAAAAGTACAAATACTTACAGGGTTCCAACGGTCATTGAAATCCTGGAAACTGAAAATGTCATGGCCTGGAAATGTCATGGAATTTTGTAAATTCAGTGAAAGTTTTGGAAAAGTCATGGCATTGTGGTATCTCTTTCACGCAACTACAGCGTTCTGTTAAGTTTTCATTAGACTATTAGGATTATTTCCGAACGTATGCACCAGCCGGGCGTTAACATTTCATATTTAGCCCTAAAAATATGTGAAATTCTAAACATGGAGAGTGCCATAAAGTCATGGGAAATTCACTTTTTGAAATTTTGTCAGTGAAAAAGAGTGGGAACCCTTTACTTAGTTCTGAATACTTTTTTTTTTTTTTTAATTTGAATTCATGAAACATACAAAGCATCAAAATGTAAATACATCTATAAGAATGATTTCCCTAACACAACTTTAACCACAAATTATGTTTTAAAAGTAACTAAAATAAAATAGTAAATACTCATGTACTTTTTTAGTTTGACCCGTGCTAAAATCAGCCTGTCCCTGGTGTTTTCTGGTTCATGCTCGGTTTGTTCACACTTGCCCTTGTTATTACAGAAGTGAACAGGCGTGTGGAGCGTCTGTGAGCTCATATGTTTATTATGTGACTCAGTGGAAAATGTCAAGTCACCCACGGTCAAGAGTTTAGCTACAGGTGCAGGTATAACAGGTGCAAAGTCTGCTCCTGTCACCTCTCACCTGCCCTGTCAGGTTATTAACTGTTGGCTTTGTTTGGATAAATGTTGAGCTCCTGTATTACCTCTTTAAGACATGTCAAAAACAGACCTAGAATTGTGTTCTGTTTCATTCACGTGTTTGAATAACCCTTTATTATCAGTTTGTTTACATCTCCAAACCTCTAAATGCTCTGTTCCACTTTGTGATGTCATGAAGTGGTAGTTTTTAAGTTGTTTTTTTTTTACCTTTACTTGAGTAGAAATTGGAAATTCCAGGTCTGAAATCATCCAGATGATTCTAGTGAAGGTGTGTGGAGTTTAAAAACACAGTGGAGCACTTGCTGTATTACCACATGATGACATCACAAGGTGGAACGGAGTTTTTTTTTTGTTGTTGTTTTTTTTTCAGTTTGAAGTGAAGAACTCAGCTGAAACATGCAGGGTTTGTGTGAATAAAACAAAACTCCAGGTATGTTTGTGATGAGGAGACAACATTATAACATAGATTAAAAAAAATAAAATAAAATAAAATAAAATAAAAAGTGTATTATGGGTATTATGGATCACATTCTGTAAATTAAATTATTATTATTATTATTATTATTATTATTATTATTATTATTATTATCATTATTATTATTATTATTATTATCACCATGGTATCAGTATCAGTATCGAGTCTTTTGCTTAGTATTGGAATCAAGTAAAATGTTTTGTATCATATAACACTACTGAGCTGTTCAAGGTGTAAAGACTATTAAAAAAAGATTATAAAAACTGCATACTATATTAAAAGTAAAAAAAAAAGTTATTGAAACTTTTGCATCATAAAACACAACAAAAGCATTATGTATGATGCAAAATCGTTCCCTCATCAAAAAACATGCCTGAAGTGGCTTTAGACGTCATCCATGCATGTTTGAGTAATCTAGCGATCTCTCCAGGGCCCTATTCGTACCCTCTTTACGTTTAGCTGTAAGAGTCGGTCCACAAGCCTATGTCACCCACTCTCCCGCGCGACAATTCTCCATAAATATACGAAAACTGTACGCAGCAACTTGTAATAGCGCTCTGAAGGGGGAGTGACTGAGTGTAGAGAGCAAAAGGGCGTGGATTTTTTTTTTGTTTTTTTTTTGTTAATGCATTTTTTTGGGTGAATATAGCATTTTCAAAACAATAAACGCTGACATGGTGAGGAGTTAATACCAAAATACGCCCTTTTTAACATTTCATAATAAATAAAATAAAATAATAACGCTTCATTCATTCATATATTTTTATTAGTATTATCAGTTCTCACAACCTTCCACTGATTTCACATATTTTCCGTGTGATTTTGTTTATGAGTTTGATTTTGAAATACAGTATGTGTCATTTGTGCGTATGTAAAACTGGCGGGGCCGTGTTTGAATAAGGAAATAATGTAATCTTATCACACACACCCACTCCTTATCATTTATCATTTATCTGTTGTCATTTATAACTTAATGAGCTAAGTTAAGCTAAGGTAAAGCTACACAAAGTACAAAACTGTACCTGTTCCTGTGTTCCTATACCTCCCCCTGTGGTTGGGAATGGCGTTGTAATGACGGCCGACTTGAGAGTCGTCCAAAAGAAACGCACTGTGAGATGTTTTCATAATGTAAACCTAGAATTCATAGAAGGAAAAGTTATTTAGCAATATTATTTATTGATTTATTCTTTTATTTAATAGGGACAGTGCATATTGAGGAACATCTACAACATTGCAGTGTAAATATGACAGATTATAGCAAAAATGCTCATTTCCATCTGTCGTCCCTCGGCAGGTGACGCCACAGCAAAAACAACAAGTGACAATAGCAACAAAAAGTGTCCACAAGTCTGGTTTTCCTTTAGCCTGTTTCAAGTGTGATTTGAAAGTGGCCAGTCTGTTTTATTGATAATGGGAGAATGTTCCAGAACTTCATGCCTCTGACTGAGACACACTTTGTCTGAATGTTGTGCGTCTTTGTTTTAATAAAATCCTGTAACGGAGGGGGGTAAGTCCATGCAAAACTTTATATACAAAACATCCATATTTGAAATGAACAAAATTATTAAAATTAACCAAGTTGTACTTGTCTAAAACAGTGCAGTGGTGAACTGACAATGGTTTCTTGTCCAGTATTTTTACAGCTTTTTAAAAAACTGATTCAACTGGTTTGAGTGTTGTGCCATTGTGGTTCTGCAAACCTCTATATGAGACACAATCATGGAGCGTAAATAAGTTAAAATGCACAGTTTTTGTGAGGCGCTTAATGTGTTTCTTAAATGTCAATGTCGGGTCCAACGTCAATTCCAGGTCTTTAAAAAATGATCCCCTGTAAGAGTACTGTTAGTTCAAAATAACACGACAACATCACTCCAGTCACGTGGTATTGTTTTATGTTTAGAAATCTGACTTACACAAAATTGATTCTTGAGCTTTATGCCATGTTATAATGTTGTTGCCTCCTCCAGTTGTGTTTTGTTTCATCTGGCGTTATTAGTTGTCTTATGTCTTCATCTCCAAAGCTCAAAATGCTCTGTTCCACCTTGTGATGTCAGCGGCTCATTTTACCTTTAAATCAGAAGAGACTTGCAACTCCAGGGTTCAAATCATGACAGGAGGATCGGTGCAGCGTCGGCAGTGATGTGGTCGCTGTATCGGACCGTTGTGGTGAAGAGGAGCTGAGCTGAAAGGCAAAGCTCTGGATTTACCGTCAGTCTACGTTCCTCCCCTCATCTATGGTCATGAGCTTTGGGTAATGACCGAAAGGACGAGATCACAGATACAAGCGGCCGAAATGAAACACCTTCACTAGAATCATTTGGATGATTTAATGTCTGGAACTGCCGATCTCGACTGAACTGAAGGTAAAAGGAGCTGTTCATTTGAAAACTACCACTTCATGACATCACAAGGTGGAACAGAGCATTTTGAGCTTTGGAGATGTAGACAGACTAATAATGGAGGACGTTAAATCTAGATCCTTAAATCGGCCCCGGCAGTGTTTGGTTGTTGGATGAGTTCAGTGTCACCTCCACTTTACCTCGACCTGGACTCACAGGACTATTTTTATCAGGTGCTCTTAAATGTGCCTCCAGCCATTTTCTCCCTCGTCCTCGTCTCCTCTCCTCCATCCTATTTCCCTGTCACCTTTCCTGTGTCCTTGCTCCTCATCTCCTTTCCCTTGACCTCTCTCCTTATCTCCTTTCCTGGCTCCTCTTTCCTTGTCTCCTTTCCTGTCTCCTCTCTTGTGTTCTATCCTGTCTCCTCTCTTGTCTCCTCTCCTGTTTCCTCTCTTGTGTCCTCTCCTCTCCTGTCTCCTCTCCTCTCTCCTCTTTTGTCTCCTCTCTTGTGTCCTCTCCTCTCCTGTCTCCTTTTCTGTCTCCTCTCCTCTCTCCTCTGTTGTCTCCTCTCCTATTTCCTCTCCTCTCTCCTCTCTTGTCTCCTCTCCTGTCTCCTCTCCTCTCTCCTCTTTTGTCTCCTCTCTTGTGTCCTCTCCTCTCCTGTCTCCTTTTCTGTCTCCTCTCCTCTCTCCTCTCTTGTCTCCTCTCCTGTCTCCTCTCCTCTCTCCTCTCTTGTCTCCTCTCCTGTTTCCTCTCTTGTGTCCTCTCCTCTCCTGTCTCCTCTCCTCTCTCCTCTCTTGTCTCCTCTCCTGTCTCCTCTCCTCTCTCCTCTCTTGTCTCATCTCCTGTCTCCTCTCCTGTGTCCTCTCCTGTGTCCTCTCCTGTCTCCTCTCTTGACTCCTCTCCTGTGTCCTCTCTTGTCTCCTCTCCTGTCTCCTCTCCTCTCTTGTCTCCTCTCCTGTCTCCTCTCCTCTCTCCTCTCTTGTCTCCTCTCCTGTTTCCTCTCCTGTGTCCTCTCCTGTGTCCTCTCCTGTCTCCTCTCTTGACTCCTCTCCTGTGTCCTCTCTTGTCTCCTCTCCTGTCTCCTCTCCTCTCTCCTCTCTTGTCTCCTCTCCTGTTTCCTCTCTTGTCTCCTCTCCTGTCTCCTCTCCTCTCTCCTCTCTTGTCTCCTCTCCTGTTTCCTCTCTTGTCTCCTCTCCTGTCTCCTCTCCTCTCTCCTCTTTTGTCTCCTCTCTTGTGTCCTCTCCTCTCCTGTCTCCTCTCCTGTCTCCTCTCTTGTCTCCTCTCCTGTCTCCTCTCCTCTCTCCTCTTTTGTCTCCTCTCTTGTGTCCTCTCCTCTCCTGTCTCCTCTCCTATTTCCTCTCCTCTCTCATCTCCTGTCTCCTCTCCTGTCTCCTCTCCTGTCTCCTCTCTTGTGTCCTCTCCTCTCCTGTCTCCTCTCTTGTTTCCTCTCCTGTCTCCTCTCTTGTCTCCTCTCTTGTCTCCTCTCTCCTCTCTTGTCTCCTCTCCTGTCTCCTCTCCTGTGTCCTCTCCTATCTCATCTCCTGTCTCCTCTCCTGTGTCCTCTCCTGTGTCCTCTCTTGTGTCCTCTCCTGTCTCCCCTCCTCTCTTGTCTCCTCTCCTGTCTCCTCTCCTGTGTCCTCTCCTGTCTCCTCTCCTGTGTCCTCTCTTGTCTCCTCTCCTCTCTCCTCTCCTCTCTCCTGTCTCCTCTCCTGTCTCCTCTCCTGTCTCCTCTCTTGTCTCCTCTCCTGTCTCCTCTCCTGTCTCCTCTCTTGTCTCCTCTCCTGTCCCCTCTCTTGACTCACTAAAGCGTCATTAACACACTCAGGTTCAAACAGGCAGCAGCACGAGTCCTTAAAAGTGCCTGATCATCATGTTACTAAAATGCACCACTGAGGCACTTCCACATTCACAGATGTCTCCGTCTGTGCTCACACGTACAGACGCTCAGGCTTCAGTGTTACTCTGGCTGTACTTAAATGTTTAAGGAGGCTCAGTCCTGATCAGCACTGGGAAAATCAGGTGCCACAGTGGGGTAGCGGTGGCAAAACTGTTGTTGTGTCCTCAGGCAAGATACTTCACCCATATTGCCTAGTATGAATGTGGTGTGTGTGTGTGATGGTGGTGTTCAGATGGCACAGATTGGCAGCTTTGCTTCTGTCAGTGTGGAGTGATTAAATAATGCACCAAATTGTATATTTGAGCATCTAGAAAAGCGTTGTATAAGATGCATTATTTATGATTTGATAACCATGCTATAGAACCACACAAAAGGAGTAATAATGTTCCTAAACTCTGTAAAAGACACTTGCAGCTACATCTGTATGTCTTTCAAGCCGTGGCAGGACTCACCAGAGGCATAAAAACCTGCACAAAGAATGATAACGAGATGTTCTTTCCGTTTACCTGTAGTTTTTAGTAGTCAGATGACGGCTTAGGAATTCAAACCTTTGCATTTGCTTTTTCTGTGATAACGTCTGCCAAAGGGAGTTCCACAGCGAGATCAAAATAGATGTTTTATGTAAATTAAATAGTAAGTGAGAAGAGAAAACTAAAGACGGACTGCTCTGTTCCAGCCGCTGTGCCCACGTCGTTTGAAGGTCCGTTTGGGAAGATCGCGTACCGCGTGAAGGCCGCCATCGACACGCCACGCTTCTCTAAAGACTACAAAGCCCAGCGCCAATTCTACCTCCTCAACATGCTCAACCTGAACCACGTGCCCACCATAGAGGTGAGTGCCCACCACACTGCCCACCATAGTGCTCTTTGCCATAGAGGTGAGTACCCGCTATGTGCCCACCATAGTGCCCTTTGCCATAGAGGCCCACTATGTGCCCACCGTAGTGCTCTTTGCCATAGAGGTGAGTACCCACTATGTGCCCTCTGTTGAGATGAGTGCCCACCGGGGATATTATATTGTATTACTATTTAAAGCCCAGTTTAGTCCTGAAATAGACTTGGTTTGGTCCTGGTCTAGTCCTGGTTCAGTCCTGGTCTAGTCCTGGTTCAGTCCTGGTCTAGTCAAGGTTTAGTTCCGTGTTTGGTTCCAGTTTAGTCCCAGCTTTCATCAAAAAATCCAAATTGTTAACTTGTTAATTGTCAAACAAACCAAACACAGCCAAAACCTGCACGACTAGTCATACATTCTAATGATTATTTGTACTTGTTTTTTTCTCTGTGTAGCACCCGAGCTACGCTGTGGTCACTAAGAAGTTTAACTACCTGCTGGTGAAGACGGGCACGCTCATGCTGAAGGTCCACAGTGACCTGAGGGGCTACGTCCCAGGACAGGTCATCCGACTGTCCACAGAGATCCACAACAAGTCTGGGAGGGACACGGGCTGTGTGCTGGCCAGCCTCATACAGGTACCACCAGATAACACTACTACTACTACTACTACTACTACTACTACTACTACTACTACTACTACTACTACTACAGTCAAGGAAGAGTTCAGATGCTCTAAACCAGGGCTTCTCAAGCTGTGGGCTGCAGGCTTCTTTTAAGTATTTTTTTATGTATTTTGGAGTCAATAAAAGAAAATAAAAGTGGATCTAATTCGAGATAGTCCTCATTTGTAGCTAGAAAATAGCTTAAAAGTGTATTCATTATTGCATTTTTTTGGGATTTTGTTGTCACACATCGGTAGCGACCCAGCAGTTTATCGGACAGTTCCTTGAATCTTTTGTTGACTTTTTAAATTTGTTTTGTTAATGCATTTGTATGGACGTTTGGCACATCTTATCAGTAATGTAAAGTTTTTGTTATTCATTCTCTTAGCCTGGATTCAGATTTGGTTTTCATTCCTGGTTTAATCCCGCTGTTTAAGTTCTGGTTTAGTATTTCAGTTCTGCTTATAGTATCTGGCATGTCAAATATGTTAGTATCTCCAGTAGCTCTGGTGTGTGTTTGTGCTGTCCTGTGCAGAAGGTGACGTATCGGACGAAGCGGCCGGTGATGGACCTGCGCACCATCGCGGAGGTGGAGGGGGCGGGGGTGAAGGCGGGGAAACATGCCGAGTGGAGGGAGCAGATCATAGTCCCTCCTCTGCCCCAGTCTGAGCTCGCCGGCTGCAGCCTCATCCACATCGACTACTTCATTCAGGTCTCAGCACTGCACAGCGTCACACTTGTATTATCATTATTCATTCACTCGATACTATGGGAAGATGTTATTGTAGCCACAGCTGCCCTGAGACAGACTGACAGATGCGAGACTGCCAATCTGAGCCATCAGCCCCTCTGACAAACACAGACGTATACACCACTTTCATACAACAGAACTTGGTCCGAGTGGGAATCAATCCTCCAACCATCTTTAACAGAACAGCGGCAAACGTACAATTCTTGGGAACAGTTCTGGGACTGTGCTTTATGGAGCTTTGGTTTTCAAACATGGTCTAAACCTCCTGCTGTGCTCCTGTCTGTGGGTCTAGGACATGAGGATTTCACACAATGGCTCTTTGAACACAAATTGTTCGCCTGAATCGACTTTTTGGTCTCGTAATGGAGTATTCACACCTTTAAGTCATCTTTTAATCTTCGATGTTCTGTTTAGAAAGGGAAAGAGTATCAGAAATATCAGAAAAAAGAATCAGACTTTTATGTTCCAACACTTCTTCTTCTCTCTCTCTTGTCTGGTGGTCCAGGTATCGCTCAAATCCCCCGACACTGTAGTGACCCTGCCCATCTACATCGGGAACATCGCCGTGAACCTGTCCCCGACCAGACTCCCAGACCCCGCCTCCTCCAGCGCCGTGGGCGTGGCTCCCAGTGCTCCGCCCTGTGAGGACGACCTGGACGACCTGTGTGCGGGGGGCGTGGCCAACGAGGAGATCCCCACCAAGAGCCACTCCCAGCAGGACCCCAACGGGCAGCCCGTCACCCTGTCTCCCAGAGCCGCACTGCCCCCTGGAGGCCTGTACCCCGACCTGTCCGCACAGCTCTTCTGTTTGTCCACGGGGGCCACCATCCCCTTCTTCACCGAGGGAAGTGACATCACACCCATCCCCACGTCCTGCTCCCTCATCCTGCCCCCCGAGTACAGCAGCTGGGACTTCCCTCAGGGTCAGTCTGTCAATTTGTTCTGGGTCATTTGAGTGAAAACTAAAGTCTCCATTTTTTTACTTGTCTTCTTCATATGGTTTTGAGTTCCGTTAAGGAGTATGTACCTGATTTTAAACCATGAGTTTGACCTTTTAGCCCCGCTCACTTAGTCATTTCATTTTCATTTCTGCTGCTGTGATGTTGCACCATGACGTAGAAACAACTGTCTGGGATATTTTCATACAGTTGTTTCCTTATTTTTCTCTGATCTCTGCCTACAATCTTTTATGTCACTCTTGAAAATGCATCATGACAGAGAATCATGACTGAGAATCTAATTGGACTAAATAAGGCAGGGGTCTTCAACGTTTTTCAGGCCAGGGACCCCCAAACTGATAGAGACCTAGAGCAGGGACCCCCTACTATAAATATGTCATACAGTTGTGTTTTATATTAAACTGGGCCTAGTGTCGTGTATAAACAGAGCGACTTATCCTAAAATCCTGAGCTGAAACTCGCTCCATCTCCAGTTTAAGCCTCAACTCCTTCCATGACAGAAATAAACCTGAGTCTGACCAAAGCTCAGGCCTGAAGTTTAAGCTGCACTTTGTGCTCGCGGTGACTCTGAGAAGGTCAGATCTATGGAGCAACGACACCACGGAAAATGGGCTCAAAATGCGACTTTTTTTAATGATCTGATTAAACGAGAGGAGCCACAGCACACGGACACGAGGTTGATTTGGGACACTGAACTTTTCCAGTCATTCTGATCCGAGGAGCGAGAGGAAAGACACGACTCCCTCCTCCTCTCCCGGTCGCTCCTCCTCCTCTCCCGGTCGTTCCTCCTCCTCTCCCGGTCGCTCTTCCTCCTCTCCCGGTCGTTCCTCCTCCTCTCCCGGTCGCTCTTCCTCCTCTCCCGGTCGTTCCTCCTCCTCTCCCGGTCGCTCTTCCTCCTCTCCCGGTCGTTCCTCCTCCTCTCCCGGTCGCTCCTCCTCCTCTCCCGGTCGTTCCTCCTCCTCTCCTGGTTGCTCTTCCTCGTCTCCCGGTCCCTCCTCCTCTCCCGGTCGTTCCTCCTCCTCTCCTGGTTGCTCTTCCTCGTCTCCCGGTCCCTCCTCCTCTCCCGGTCGTTCCTCCTCCTCTCCCGGTTGCTCTTCCTCCTCTCCCGGTCGTTCCTCCTCCTCTCCCGGTCGCTCCTCCTCCTCTCCCGGTTGCTCCTCCTCCTCTCCCGGTCGCTCCTCCTCCTCTCCCGGTCGCTCCTCCTCCTCTCCCGGTCGTTCCTCCTCCTCTCCCGGTCGCTCCGCGGGTAGAGGAGGCTGACTGTGGAGAGCGGAGCCTGGTTTATGCACCCGGGGAATGAAGTCTCCTCACCCTTCCTGATTCGCGGTCGTACATGCGGAACTTAAGTTCTGCTGCACGTAAAAGTGAAGCTGTAACGGAACTCTTCACATGTCGCCGAGAAGAAACAATAAATTCCAGGCCGACGTGTTTCAGTTTGACAGGGAGCGAGAGACGAGGGAATGAAGAGAGAGAGACAGACGTGATGAAGGAGCGAACAGACAGAACCCACTGGAAACCAGCTCATCCTCATCCTTTAAAAATGAAGAAATATTTAAAAAAATCAACTGTAATCAACCAAACATTTCGCGACCCCCTGTGCAGTACTTAGTTATTTAGCAGCTGTTACCATACAAAAAGCATTTATCTTGACATGAATAAATTAAAATCAGGTCCATGCCCTTTAAAGGCGTTTTTCTTGATTTTTACTGTCATAAATACGTGGAAATCGATAGTTTGGTCCAAAATTATTCCTCACTATGCAAAGTATTCACCATGATGAGTTGAAAGTGGAAAGTAGTGGTGAAAAGTAAAAGTATTTTTCGTTATAGTTTGAGACCTGCTGAAAAGGCTGAGGGGTTTATTTTTACCACGTACATAATTTGATTAAACAGAAATATAACAAATAAAAACAGCTACATAAAAGATTAATTCAGTTGTTTCTACTGAACAAAATTTTGCCCAAATCTTTATCAAAATCACCACATTTAAAGTTTCATTTTATCTCAAAATCAGAATGAAACTTTAACTACATTTATAAACAGGTACTTTAATACTTTTTCATGTGATACTTTTACTTTTACTTAAATATTTCTTTGCTCTGGTATCTGTACTTTTACCTAAGTAACAAAATTAAGTAAAATTGAGTACTTATTCCACCACTGATGCTAAGAGATACAAGAATCAGAGTTTCCCCGGTTCATTGTGGAATATTCAGAAATCTTATACCGACAAATAAACTAAATTTGACATTTTTCTTATTTCAGAACCCCCTCCCACGTACGAGGAGAGCTGCAGTACGGCCAACTCCAGTCAACAGCAGACAGTAAACTAAAGCGTCGTCGTCAGGCCCCGCCCCCGGAGCCCTCTGGACCAATCAGGATGCAGACTGTCTGGGCCCGCCGCTCCAAAGACTCGCCATTTCTCAGACGACGACTTTTGAATATTATTCTCACCAACAGCAGGTGAACGACACTGTGCCTACGCCAGGAGAACGGGCTCATACGGGACAGTTTTGGTTCTACTTTGATGCCTTCAGAAATGTTGAGTACAATGACTGAGAAATTCCTTTTGTTTTGACTTTTCGTTGTTTTGTCTCGCTGTAAGGACCATTGGAAATGCTTCTTTTAGATCTCACAGTAGAATTTGTAATAAAAATTTCGATGAAAACAAACAAAAATTAAATCAGCGCAAACATTTAAAAGCCGTTATTTATTCTTAATGTTAGAAAAACAGTTTTGGCATAATGTTGGAAGTTTTTTGTAAACCAAAGCACACTCCAGGACAGGTGATCTGGACATATAAAAAAAAATATTGTCATCAAAATATATTAATAAAGAAACATGGTCCAGGTTTAAGTATTTGAGTGCCCTCTTGTGGATGTCGTATGTAAATGACAAGCTGCACACACTATCTACAAGAATTATGAAACTGCAATATTCTTTTCGTATCTTGAATGTAAGGGCCCGTGATAATTTTAAAGGGTCCAAAATTATTACGCTATTTTTTAATCTATGTTATAATGTTGTTTCCTTACCAAAACACAACTCCAGGTCTGTTTTTGAGGAGGTAACAGGATTATAACATGGTTTAAAGCTCACAAGAGTCACGTTTGTGTAATATAACACCTTTATTTTTAGAATTCAATGAACTGCATCAGATCAGCCAACTAATTGTTTTACTACGGGAATTACATAAAAAAAAACTTCAATGACCTTACTTCGAATGTGACATAAAAAATTCCCCATATGATGCTTATATTTTTGCTTTCTTTCTTCGATTCTGAGCAAAACAGAACAACCGTGGCCTTAACCTTATGTTTATGTTGTTTACAGCACAACAATGTTAAAAATGGCTCATCGTTAAGTGATTTCTTTTTAGGTTTGGTAGTTGGAGCTGAAGTAAAATGATTTGAAGTTTGAGATAACTGTGAAACGCCAAAGCCCGAGCGTCTTGGATAACTGGATCAGCCTGTACAGTACACTCCAAATGTGATGAATCAGACAAAAAATATGAATATTGTTTTTTTTAATTAACTTTTTTTTTTTACATTTCCAAAAACTGTTTCCTGCACAAAACATTGGCATTGAAATCATTTGTAACTGTGTAAGAGACTAGTTTTAGTAATTAGTTTAGCTCATTTTAATTGAAATCCAACAACCCAACAATATTATAAAACAGACACACACATTTCATACACATTTTCTATTATTTCCATGTCCCAAAGCCTCAATATTTGTTAGCCTAATCTGTATTTTGTCTGCTTCTGTAAACCAAGTGTGTGAGTGGCAGGCCTATTAACTGCAGGGAGTAAAGTCATATAGTACAGATAAAAAACATTCACAAACCACTTTATCAAAAACCTTTTATCAAAATGTTTGCAAGTGAAATTTTTTGTTTTGTCTTTTGGGACCGTTTGTGCACAGATGTAGCTAACAGGGACCATCACTGGAATGTGTGTTATTTGTTATAATTATTTTAGATAATGTGCAATGAGTGTTTTGAGCCTATGTTTGCATCTCATGCTGCTTTATTTCAAACTCATATTCCCTCTTATGGTACTAGAGCTTTATGAACCCTCATTTGTTCTATTCTTTTTGTTGCTGTTGCATTATTTCTCTAATTTTACTGTTTATAGTCACAAAATACAAATTATTATATCACCTCTATGAGAAATGTATCAGACAGTAGGCCTACTGTAATTTGTACTGTGACAAGTGTAAAATAAAAGATTTTTATAAACAAAAACGTATTATGTTAATGAGTAGTACTAGTACTACTACTACTATTACTAGTAAATTACTACTAGTAGTAGTAATTTATTTATTCATGTATTTAAATTAAACTTTGCACATGCGCATTGTCTCGCTAAAGCTACATGCTAAAAATAAGCTAAAAGAAGGCTCTTTTCTCGGTAATAAATAATAACTAAAATAAAATAATAACTAAAAGAAGCGTAATTTAAAAATACGTGACAATTACTTCCGAATCCATTCATAACTATGCATTTCAGATCATTCGAACAAACAAAAAATTGATAAATAGTGTATGTTTCCATCTTGCGTATAAAGACTACACATCCCATCAGCCCTTTCGCTTTGTTTGTAGCCTCTATGCTAGCGTCACACGGTTAGCCGCCTCGTCGCTCCGCTCTCCGCTGTGGCAGCCGCGACTCCGGCTCCTCCTGCTCTGCTCCTCGGGGGAAATCATGGCTCCTGCTTCACTGCTCTTCAACAACAAGTGGAACATTTAATTTTTTTATTTTATATTTCTAATGGGCGGCGATTTAGAGAAGTTAAACACGGATTAAAGCGCAGAAAGCGGCAACTCCAGTCTTCACGATGCAGGCAAGTCATTCATTTAACCTGCGTATGAATAACCAAGTTGTTTTTTTGCAATGTGAAGTTAAGTTATGCTAAAAATATATATGTACTGGAGTTTTATTAAGCATTTATTAGTTTTGTAACATGTGCAATTTTGTGATCGCCACTGTCATCTGATTTAGATCCAGGTTTTTAACGCACCAGCGCAGTCCCAGCTCTAAAAACACAAATGCAGTACTTAAAGTGTTACTGTGGCTCATAAATAGTGGTACTTGTACTTTCTCTGGTGGGAGGTCTTCTTAAGGGTACTTCGCATATTTTTGACCTGGTTAAAACCGGTTTTGTGTCCTTGCTGGTAAAGCAAACAACGCAAAACTACTGTGTAAATGTAACCCAGTATTCAGTAATATTCAGTTTACTCTAAGTTTGCTTCTTTAAAAAAATCTCTGGAACAAATATTAGGGCTGAAAGATGTGGGAAAATATATTGATTTGTGGGAAAATATATTGATTTTTCCACCAGGCATTGCAATTGTGGTTAGAAAACTGACAAAAAGACTGAAATATGAACGAACCAATACAAGAATCACATTTTAGAACATGTTTGTGCAGATCTAAACTACAGGCTTAGCAGTTTTTATGCAGAATAAGACATACAAGTCACATTTATCTGATTTTTACAGCTTTAAAATGCTACACATGCCACATTTTCCTCACTGGAAAAGGCAGGAAACAAAAAAAAGAAACAAAAACATAAAAAAAAATCTTCCACACAACAGCAGTGATGGTAAAAATAAAGCGAGATTTTAAAGTTAGCTGATATTCTGGAAAATAAAGAGTGACAAACATATAAGATCAACTTCAACCTATATAAGGTATAGGGTTTTTAAGTAATTATATAGTTATAGTAATAGTAATTTTAAGTAATTATTGACAAATTGTTCTCAGTTCTCATTAAAATGGTACGCACATAGATCTGGCCACTTCATTTGGTCAGGTTCACGCAGGAAATTTGTTTATAGAAAAGAAAGAACTATGATTTAATGTTGAAAATCACTTTCTTTTGTCTAAAGAAAGATTTTTTTCTCATGGTATGGTACAGCGTCTGTATTGAGTATCGAGTCTATTCCTTAGTATTGTAATTGAGTTTGATATTTTAGTACAGTGAAATTACTAGAACAGCCTCTCCAAAAGACTAAAAATACTTACTATTCGAAAAGGTAGTATTTTGCTGACTCAGAGCCGCTGTAAATACGAGGTTTTAAATTGTAGATAAGCTCATAATTGGAGCCTGTAGGTGAGTCTGTTGATGTAGCCTGCAGTTTACTTCGTTTACACAAGTTTTGTTATTGGAATTAGACTTAGACTCAGACTTAGACAAACTTTATTGATCCGCAAGGGAAATTATTTGGACACAGTCGCTCAAACATCACAATATAATATAATAACAGAGAGTAACAAAAATAGATGGTGTAGCAAAAAGAGCAAGAGACACGAGTCAAATGAGACATAATTATAAAATAAAAATAAATTATAAACAAGAGACAAGAACGACAGTGTAAATACTCAGATGATTGACAGGACATAAGGTTATCTGTTACTTGAGATTGATTTGTACAGTTGTAGGGAGTATTATCTGTTACATAAGGGTGAGTGGTTGTACAGTTGTAGGGAGTATTATAGTATGACTGTAGTCCTGTATCTCTCACTATTTGAGCGGAGCTGCAGGAGCCTGTTGGAGAATGAGCTCCTCTGTCCCTCTATAGTCTGGTGTTGTAGGGAGTATTATCTGTCCCTCTATAGTCTGGTGCAGTGGGTGAGTTGTTGTACAGTTGTAGGGAGTATTATCTCCTCTGTCCCTCTATAGTCTGGTGCAGTGGGTGAGTTGTACAGTTGTAGGGAGTATTATCTCCTCTGTCCCTCTATAGTCTGGTGCAGTGGGTGAGTTGTTGTACAGTTGTAGGGAGTATTATCTCCTCTGTCCCTCTATAGTCTGGTGCAGTGGGTGAGTTGTTGTACAGTTGTAGGGAGTATTATCTCCTCTGTCCCTCTATAGTCATTAGGTTGTAAATTAAATTAAATTATTAGGTTGTAAATTTAGTTCTGTATATTGCATTTCTGTATATAGTTCATGTGCTGTATATTTACTGACAGTTTACTCTAAATTAATTGCAAATACATCGTCAACAGTCTCATAATATAAAAACATTTCCTTTCAGTGGTGCTTGAACTACTTTTAATGGTAAATAAATGTGCTCAGTTTTAGACAAAAAGACAAAAAACAGGCCATTTTGTTGATTTATTTTTTGTAATTCTAACAAATAAAGTCCATAAAGTAACTAATTCAGCCTAAACTTTGTTCCTCCCAAACTTGTGTAGACCAATGACAATCCAAAACGGCAATGTTAAAAAGTAAAAACATTATCACAGGAAGTAGTGTTGGATATTCAGTTAGATTTGTCTAAAGTCTTGGAAAAAATATGATAAAACCCCCAGCAAAATCCACGTGTGTGCCAAGATTCGCCACTTTCTTAGGAGATTAGGACGTTTGGAGTCAGCCAAAACATTCTGCTGTGTGCTGAAGGTCATCAGAGATCCCTCCTGCAGCTGTGGGAGGAGCTACAGGGTTCCACACAAAATGAGCTCCTGGAGTCTGGGAGAAAAACTCGTTTCTGTCCCAGTCCATAAAATGTATTAACAACATGGACTAACTGTGCAGACGTGTGGAGCCTGAGTCGCTTTATATCGTCCCGTTTGTTTTTCTTGTGTCTTTTGTCATGTCATGTCCTAATTTCTCCACGAAAATAAACTAAAACCTGAAAACCTGAAGATGAACACGTGGTTATAGAAAGGATTTGTACTAGTTTAGTGTGAAAAGGGAACGGGAATACCAAATGATCTTCTGAGCCTATTAAAACATAATTTGCACGTTTTGCTTAAGAAGACGTAACTTAAAGGTACAGTATGTAACTTTCTGGAAGTGACACCTGCTTGGTTCCATGGAAATCGAAAGTTAAAATCACTCCTTAGAATATTCTCCATGGCGATAGATACATTTTAAACAATACTACGGAATATTATTGCCAAAGGAAGAACATTTCCATGGAAACAAGCAGGCCACGTAAGAGTCAGAGTTGGACATTTTAAAAAAGAATGCTTGTTTTTCTTTCTTTTTCCTGAAGGTTACACACTGTAGCTTTTCTGTGAGTTCATATTTGATTGGTTGTGTGTTGTTGTGCGTTAGATCGTTATTACCCAACACCCACACAAAATGGTTCATATTTGTCGCAGCGAAAAGAAAAGAGACTGAACCCGTCTTCTCAATGGGCTGTCTGTGTCTTTGTTTAGACAGAGCCACATTCTCGTCCCGTCCACAGCTGTCCTCCTGTGTCCACTGTCCACTCCAGTCCAGCTCACACAGGGTTAATGCGGGACAATGCCTCTTGTACCAGTGCAGCGATGGGCTCCCAGATTACCACAGGACGCACATTCCTGCCATTTTTCAGCCAGTCTAAATGATAACACAGTATATGAAGGCTTAATTCTGCCTAATGCAAAGTTATTTTAATGCAGTAAAATTAGTCATGGATAATTTATTCGTTCCAGTATTGGTATCGGCCGATATCGATGTGTCAATCTGTAAAATCTGTAGATATTTGGCACCAGTATTTTTCCAGTTTTCCCAAGTCATTTCCAGTATCTCCTCAGTGAATCAGGTTTGTCTTTTTGAACAGACTACTGAGTAAAAATGAAAATAACAAAGCAGCGGGCCCCGTGCACAACCGCACTGCTCTGCTTCCTATTCTATTTCAGCTCCGTGGCTTCTGCTGAGTCGGGCTAAAATTTAAATATTTAAAGATAAGGCAGTGAACGCGGAGCTGTGGGTAAATATCACTGACACTGTGTTAAAAAATACACAAATAAAATGAGTCCCGTGTCCCCTGTCCCAGCAGATTTATACAAAACCAGTGATTTGTCCCAGTTTTATACAAGAAATGTCTTTGGTGTCCCCTTTTTTTTACCAGTTTGTTCTAAACCAGGTCTAAACTGTCACAATTTTTGACTAATCTGATCCCCGTAAAGTAAAGAGGAGCATATATTCGTTTAGCCAAAATACAGAAAACCGTGTTTGCAAATGACCATAAAGCAAAAAAAAATGCAGCGTCAGACGTCCCTCAGATTATGACTGACACGAGAATGCACAATGTTAACCATCCCAACCCGGGTGTGTCCCAGTTTTGAATTCTGAAAATCTGGTCACTCCACATTATAAATATTAAAACAATGCCACAAACTGAAGTATTCTTCATATAAAAATAATTGTGTAGTCTTTATTTTAATCCATTTGAATTTGAATAGGTTGTTTGTTTCATATTTTTAATAAAAGTGTGTTGTAATGATGATGTTTTTGCAGATGACCTTTGACACGTCGAGCAGTGTGACCCTGCTCTTTGACTTCTGGCAGGTGCATGGAGTGGCAGGTAGGCTGTGCTCATCTGTACCATGGAGCTATAATACGAACTTCATAATAAGATCTTATTATACTTCCATGATTTGTCCCTGCCTCAAGTGGAGGAGTTCAAGTATCTCGGGGTCTTGTTCACAGTGAGGGGAGGATGGAGTGTGAGATTGACAGGTGGATCGGTGCAGCGTCGGCAGTGATGTGGTCGCTGTATCGGACCGTTGTGGTGAAGAGGGAGCTGAGCCGAAAGGCAAAGCTCTGGATTTACCGTCAGTCTACGTTCCTGCCCTCACCTATGGTCATGAGCTTTGGGTAATGACCGAAAGGACAAGATCGCGGATACAAGCGGCCGAAATGAGTTTCCTCTGCAGAGTGGCTGGGCGCTCCCTTAGAGATAGGGTGAGGAGCTCAGTCACACTAGAGGAGCTCGGAGTAGAACCGCTGCTCCTCCACGTCGAGAGAAGCAGCTGAGGGGAGGGCATCTGTTCCAGATGCCTCCTGAACGCCTCCCTCAGGAGGTGTTCCGGGCATGTCCCACCGGGAGGAGGCCCCGGGAAAGACCCAGGACATACTGGAGGGACTATGTCTCTCGGCTGACCTGGGAACGCCTTGGGGTCCCCCCGGAGGAGCTGGAGGAAGTGTCCGGGGTGAAGGAAGTCTGGGAGTCCCTGCTTAGACTGTTGCCCCCGTGACCCGACCCTGGATAAGCGGAAGAAAATTGATGGATGGATCTGTAGGCAAACTCATGACTAGGGCTTTTGCTCAAATATCCAAATTTCAGTATCCAAACACATATTGTGCTTGTGTCTGCCGTACAGTTCTGATCTATGACACCCGTGGATCATTCTTTTATCATTTGGACATTTTAAACTGCGTTAGAAAACTGCAACGTCATCACAACAAAGAGTCGGCAGCCCCTAAGTACAGCTGCACATCGCACTAGCGAGTCGCAGATTTTTCTTCATCTTTACCAAAATGATGACACAACTCTGCCAAATCCTGATTCTGTGTCTGATTAGCAATATAACATCTGAAAATAAGTGATTAAAGATGACTCAAACATGCACGAGTCACTCCAAATACAACTCAGAGAGGGTCAATGAGAAGAAACAACTACAACATGGGCAAAAGCTCTGAAAAGTTCTGTTTTATAGAGTATTATAAAACAGAACTAAATCCAACTAAAGGCTGAACTGTGCTTTAAATAGAAAGAGGAGGTTAAGACTGGTTTTAGGTAACTTATCTGTTTTCTTAACCAGATCTTACTCTGTGCTTTTTTTTGTTGAGAAGTAGCTCTTTGGACGAGAGTAAATGCTGAACTGAGTCAAAGTCACGTCTTAAAAATGCGAATAACAACAACTAGTTCAATTAAAACAGTTTTAAAACAGTGGTCCAAAGTTTTATTCTTTTCCCAACTCTGAGATGAGCAGTCACACACCTTTGATTATTTTATTGTTCTGTTGGTCAAAAAAGATAAATAATAAAATAAAAAAAAAGATAAGAGAACCTTTATTTGTCCCACAATGGGGAAATTTCAGCGTTGCAATGCAGAGTACAAGAACAGCAGGTCTAAAATGAAGATGAATGACAAAATGTTTATCTTTTTTCCCCACAGTTTTTTTGTTTGTTTTTTGCAGAGGACGGTCTTTGGACTGTTCTTGTTTGTTATTCCAATCCAATCCAACTTTATTTGTATAACACTTTTTACCAACACAAAGTCTCCAAAGTGCTGCGCAGAGTAGGCCCGATATAAACATTAAACACATTATTTATTTATTTTATCCTTTATTTTATTTAAAGTCAATAAAAAACAAAAAAATACTAAAATTTGCAAATCGAAAAATAGCAAATAAAACCAAATAAAATGTTATTGACCTGTGACTGTTTACTTTGTAAATCCTGTGAGGCGACCATTGAACTGAATGAAAAATAGACTTGAATCTCACCATTTAATAAAAAAAAAAAAAAAAAAAAAGAAGTCACCTCTCTCTGTAACTGCTGCTGTCAGGCTTGTCATTTTGGTCTTAAAATGTCCAAATTAACCCATTTTATATGTTTTTATTTCACTATTTTGTCTGTGACTCAAGATATGAACATTCCACTAGTGTTGGCAGCAGATTTGACAGTTAAATTCAACAGCCTAATTCCTGATTGGTTCTTTGGTTGCGATTCCTCGCGTGTACCGGTACCAGTCACAAGCTTGGTTTCCTTGGTTACGAGCTTGGTTAGGTTACGTGGTTGCGTTGACGCTTAAAGGCCGTCTCTGCCCGGTTGTGTGTCTCAGGTATGCTGCTGTCCGTGCTGGTGGTCTTCCTCCTCACGCTCACCTATGAAATCCTCAAAGTGTCCAGGGTGTGGCTGGATCGTCGCTTTAAGAGCACAGCGCCCCCTCCTGGAGACACAAGTCCGGTACTAGAGGGCAGCCAGTCAGAATCGTCCCTGACCCCCATCGCGTCCACACAGCCCCCACCTCCTCTCGGCACCAAGCACAGGTGGGTCTGTAGGGTCACGGTGAGCAGAGACTTGGACTTAGACGAACTTTATTGATCCACAAGGAAAATTATTTATTTATTCATTCATTAGTGACCTGAAAACCTGAAGCAGCGTCCAGATATTCACAGCTTCAACAGAAATGTTAAAGTTTTTGCTTTCGTGGTATAAGAGCGAGTGACAGCACTGGGTAATCTAAAAAAAAAAAAAAAAATTATAATAATAAATAAATAAATAAATAATAATAATAAAACAAAATAATAATAAATACATAATTAAATGAAAAAAACTGTAAAACATAGTGAAGTACAATACCAAAAAAAAAAAAAAAAAAGACATTGGGTAAAAAAATAAAATAAAAAACATATAATAAAAAAATAATGATAATAATAATAATAAAATAATAATAATAATAAATACATAATTAAATGAAAAAAAAAAAAGTATACAGATAAAATAATAACTGTAAAACATAGCGAAGTAGAATACCCCCAAAAAAGACATTGGATTAAAATGATATTAAGTATGCATAGTATCTAATTTATTTTGCTATATGTAAATATTTGTAAAGTTTTGTGACCAATGCTCATAAGCAACCACATCATTTTCAGACTGTGTACCGAATAGGGGTGGGTTAATGTAAGTTTTTCTTCTTCCCACTCCTTTTCTGTGCTTTTCTGTTGTTTACAGCGTATATATACTGTAGTACGTATATGATTATTGTTTCTCTCTTGGCATGAACTCGAAATAAATACGAATTAATCAAAAGTGTGTGCTGTAGTATTGGTAAGCTCTTGGATTGAATCATACAGTATTCCACTAAATACACAGTAAAATCCTCTGTAAAGATTTAAAAACTAAAATGTAACTGTATGTGTATGAGGCGTGTCTTTTTGTCTAGATTGGCATAGACATAAACGCCATTCAAATGCTTTACTGGAAGTATTTGGATGATTTTGGCGCTGGAATTGCCGATCTCTACTGAACAAAATCTAAAGGGGAGCCGTTACCTTGAAAATGACAACTACTATGATAACTACAACTACAAAGCATGTGTTTTTGAGGAGGTAACAACATTCTAACATGGCTTAAAGCTCACAAGAGTCAGTTTTTGCGTAATATAAGACCTTTAAACACGGTGACGCTTCTATATCGATATCTACTTTCTCTTCAAACGCAGCGACTGTGTTTCCTTTGGCTTATTCTTTAGATTCCTTGTATATTTTGTGATTTTGATTGGCAGTTCCTTGTGTGTGAAGTGGTTTCATTTCTATCATTACAGTGTTTTGCTATGACCAGTTTTGACAAAATTGACGTCACTTTATTCTCGAGTGCTTTGCTGTGACGCAGACCGATCCCTCGTTCATTCATTCATGTTTGTGTTTCTCCTCCAGTGTGCTCCTCCACAGTGCCCAGGCTGGCCTCCACACGGTGCAGGTGGCTCTGGGGTACATGCTCATGCTCTGCGTCATGTCCTACAACACGTGGATCTTCTTGGCTGTGATCTTTGGCTCCGTGCTGGGGTACTACGTCCTCTTCCCCCTCCTCCCCTCCATGTCCGAGCGGAGCGCCATGTGACTATACCGGACGAAGAGAGGACATCCATTTTGGAAGTTCAGGACTTACTGGAAGTGGAGAGGTTTGTTTTTGGCGGCATGCTTGGTGCAGTTGTTGGTGTTGTTTTACTTTATGCTTAGAAAGGAGACTTGAAATTGATTTATTCATGTTAAAGAAACACTATGTAGCTTTTCTTATGGAGGGCATGCAACCTACTTCTTTTACTTTATGCTTAGGGAGGAGTTATGAAGTGGACTTATCACTGTTAAAGAATAGGGACGCGCCGATCTGATACTAGTATCAAATTTCAGAAATCTGCTTCCAAATATCAGTTCAGTTCGATATCGTAGCTGGACGTATCATTTGTTTATTTCAATTTCTGGTCGTAGTCGGTCGAGAAAGTCTCAGAATGTTTGAATTTTTATTATCAAGTGACTTATGAGATAAATAACAGCTGCATCAACACATCTGGAGCAGTTTTGTCGTATTTAATTTGTTATCACCTAAATGTTTTGGTCAGTCTCTGCGCTCGTATCAGTTGATATCGGGTATGGGCAGATTCTTCATTAGTTGACTCGTGTTTTCATTGCTTAAAAAGTTTTTACTGAGCCAGAGCTTGTGTCGCCACAGATCTGATCTATAATGGCGTCACCTGCTTGTCTTCATGGAAATACGTTTAATCATCAGTCATTCTGTGGAACATTCTAGGCAAAGCAATTTAGACCTTCCACCAGAGAAGTTCCATAGTGTATCTTTAAGTTATGTAACGGTCAATGCTTAGCGTATAATGTGTGTTAATCTAACACTAACACAAGTGTGACCAACGGTGACTATTTTGCAATAATTTCATACTTTCATAGGCACTACACGTCTATTTAAATGTTTTATCTTAACTGGCCAAGTGTTTTTAAATGGTATCTCAGTTGTATCAGACGCATTAACTGTTAGCGGTATCCACATGGACGGTCAAGGCCCAAAGTGGGAGCTTAAAGGAACTGTGTGTAAGGTTTTGATTTTAAATTTCATAAATATGGCCTATTTTATCCCGGGGTAAACAACAAACAAATCAAAAACATTTCTGAGAGAAGTCTGTTTTGTAAGAGGAGGAAAAACGTCGACTTCTTGACAGTTTGTTGGTTTAACAGTTGTGCCAAGTTAATTTTGCGTACTATAACAGTCCTCATTTTGTTATTTTGTTAATGTAGACATACTAAGTAGCTAATGAGGACTGTTGTCGGTTGAATCTTTAATACTAAACTGTTGTTAAAATAAACCTTAGTCTTTCCCTAAAGTGGTTCAGTCTGAGGCTTGTTTCTGCAGTAAAATGTTTTATTGTGGCACAGATTTCAGGTCAGTACTTCTGCTCTTCACATAAAGCTGTTCCTCATCAGTGTTCTGTGCGTAACAGTCACACGCCCTCTTAACTTCCTCAAACGATGACTGTGCACTTCAGTCAGGAGGTTTACCATAATCATTTACTAACCACTAACCACAACTACTACGGCCCAGTACTCTGCTTTTTATTTACTCTTATGATGTCAGTTCATTTTGTCATGGTGTAAAAATGTGCCAAAATAAAGTTGTTTTTGAAAATGTTTTAATCAGATTATTATTTTTTTTTTTTAACATTTATTTAAATAGCATGTTGCATTTTTAGCATTGTAGCATAAATGAATAACATTTTGCATATGTACACAGGTTTGAACAGGAAAATCCAGTTCACTTCTTCATAATGAATATTAGAGCACACCCTAAGCAAGACGTACAATCTAGCTGTAATGAAAAGTCAGGCAAAACAAAACGCACACTTTCAAATTAAATAAACATCTTAAATAGAAAAATAATACGACTAAGAACAAATATCAGTAACAGATAATGAGCTTTTCCTGTGTCCTCACCTCTACATGCAGGTCATATGATTACATGGTTGCATCAAACACAGAAGATCATATTATAGTCGAAGAGCTTCATAAGTGTAATAGATTTGGCCGGTTGAACAGATTCTACCAAACCAACGAGGCCCCTGCTGGTCGGGCTCAGGTATTACATAAGCGCATACATACAGTCACACTCTCATGTCCTCAGATACTCCGGTACAGCTGGAAAACTCAAACATATATCAGAACGCACATATGCCAGTCAATACTTTACTACTTTTGTCACATGGAATATTAGAGATGCACCGATCCAGCGTGTTCAGTTCCCGGAAAATGGCTTTTATTTCCATAAAACACAGTTAACTTATTACACTTATACACAAGAGATCCAACTGTGTCATCCAGATGTTATTTATGCTTCAAATGAGTATCGTCCCACTTTCTATGAATAAAAGTTCAAACATTATGAGACATTCTAAGACAAAATCCGCCAGTAAATAATCTCATTACATCCAATTAAAAGCCCAACCAGGACATCGGCAGAAACAAAATCGTGGAACTGATACACGATCCAGCTAATTTTTCCAGTTTTATGGCCAATATTTAATACCAGTATCGTATCGGTGCATCCCTACCAAATATTCATTACTCTGACCAATTCTTTTTGTTAGAAAACATCACATCACAAAACTGAATAATTATTTTGTGTTGAATTAAAATTGACTAGAGTCTACTAGCCTGGCGCGCCGTCACCTCCTCCTCTCTCATCTGGTCCATCCATCCTTGCAAAGCTCTCAGACTTGTCTATTCCAGTCAAATGCAGAAAACGTCGCTCAGATGTTTCTGTATCACCACAGGCACCAGTGCTGTTAGTGCTTTCCTTCGTCATCTGCTGATTCAACTCAAGTCTGCGCTGTTGCTCTGTACGACGGTGTTCAGAAGACGCAGACACAGGTCGAAGCATCAAAGCCCTCAGTCTTTACAGCTCGCTCTCATTTAGGCCTTTTCACACATACGTCGTTTAAAGCTCTAAAACGTGACATTCCAGATCCAAACATGTCCAAAAACATCAAAAAAGAACCAGCATGATGCGTCTCCTTTAACCTCCCACTGTCTATATCAGAACCACCTCCACGTCCGCCAGCTCCACCTGTCCGTTTGCGATTGGCCGGGGACCCGCGCTCTCTGGCCTCTCATTGGTCAGTGACTGGAAGTCGCTGTCGTCGTGGGAGCTGTAGTCCGATGCCTGGAGCCTCAGGGGTTGGACCGGGTCTGAGTCACTGTCCTCCTCATCCTGGACGGCTATCTCCAGCTCGTGAATCGCACTTTTGATAGCCGCCTCCTCCTCCTGCCTTTTACTTCCCATGAGCCTCTGCAGCAAACTTTGTGGTGACTTTTTACTTTCACTTTCGCTTTTGGTTTCAGTTTTAGATTCAATAAAGTTTTCAATTTGTGGAGTTGTCTCTGCGTTTTCGAGATTTAACGTCCCCTCAACAATCTTTGGGAACGTTTTGGTAATTGGCGACGCCGGTTTTTTCTCTTCAATTTCTCCAGTGTTTCGGATTTTGATGGAACTCCGCGGGACTTTGTCTAGCATTGTGGTCACATGAGTCACCTCTTCTTTTATACCGTCCTCCATGACCACCAGCCCTGTCTTAGACTCTGTCCCGCTGGTCACCTCCTCCCCATCGGACACGGGCAGAACCACCTGCACCACCGGGTTGATCAGGTCCCGGATTTGGTTGACGCGGTCCGGGGACTTGATCTCCTCCTCCAGGCTGGATAGGCTGTCCTCCTCCTCCGGGATGAGGTCCACACCGGGCACCTCCAGGCAGGACTCGTAGGGCAGTTGGACCCCCTCCAGCTGGATCATGGACACCACTTGACGCCGATTGTTGCCTGAATTGGACCCTCGGCCTGAGCTCCGGAGCTGGGGGGCTGTGGTAGGACAGTCAGACGATTCAGAAGGTGAAGGTTCCTCTTGTTCGTCAATCAAAAACTTGGATCTCCAGTCCACAGAGTCATCTTCTCCCAGCAGGTCCAGGTTGGGGTCGCTGTTGGTCAGGACGATGCTGTCTCTGTACAGGTTGTGTCTCCTCTGGACGGCTGCTTCTTTCACAGCTGCAGGAGAGAGAAAAGGAAGGACAAGTATGAATGAACAGATGACTTAAAGCTTCAGAACAGACCTAAAAGGACATGTATCTGCAATGTTTTTGTATCTGCAAAAGGAGAAAAATTGGCAAAAAGTGGTTTTCTTTTTGTTACCATCTTCTACACATATGATCAATGACAATAATGTAAACTGGCTCTTTTCAAAGAGGGAAGGAATAATATTTAGATTGCAGTAAAATGCGTTTCGCTTTTGAAAACATTCCTATACAAAGAGTAGACTGCAAGCCTCTGATCACTTTAAAATGGCACTTACCTGTTTTTGCAAATTAACTCTTCACATGCTCCAAATAGAGCACACCAGAACACTTTTCACACCAGTACTACCTATGAAAATATTTATTGGCCTTCTGAGTAACGCCAGATCTAAAAGAGGCCTAAAATCAATCTAAAACAAGACTGACTCAAAGGAGGACAAAAATGTGGACTGAACGGACTGAAGTTAAGCACATGACAGAACTGTAGAAGAATCTGTACAAACGTAGGAGCTCTCATACAATGTCCTGTAGTTGGAGAAACTCTACAGCTGAGTTTGTCTTGCCCCAGTACAGATATATATTGTATAACCTAGAGCATGCTGGCTGCTATGGGAATGTGTAAATATATAAAACAGAGATGATAATGACATACGTAAACATGCACTGACCTGACATGATGTCCTTGGACACAGACTGAATGACCACCTCCTCATACAGGTTCTCCACCAACAGGAACCTGGAGAAGTCCTCAAAGATGAGCTCCTGGAACTGAGGCAGCTCCTGGAGGGAGTAAAAGATGCTAATACAAACTGCAAAACTATAAAGACTGTTTTTCAAGTTATGAAGTAAAAATCAGGTACAGCTCATAAAACATGACTTGAATTTTGTCTTAAAGGGAATGTCCTGAGCCAGTTCTACTTTCTGCATGCTCTTCCAGGTGTATTTTTCGTACTTGAATAAAAACGTGATGTACAATTTTCTGTTTTCATTATCTTCCCCATTGGCGCTGTTCATTCAATAAGTCAGGATGATAATAAATACACATTATTAATTCCAGTTCCATTATTTTAACTTGATGATGCATTTTATAAACCAATAATACAACCGAGTGATCGTTCATCCAAAACGTTCATATAATGAATAATTATATAGAGTATAGAAGTTTTTGGTGCCTGCAGCGATGTTTGACATTGGCAAAAAAAGCACAATAGTTGAATAGATTTGTATGGGACAAGAAACAGCTCAGAGTAAAGACTAACGGGCAAGGTCTACATCCCTCTAAATATTGCAGTGCATGATTCCACTTTTGGATGAAGGAGAGGATCAGTAAAGTGTGGTTGCTCACCGGTGCACAGGAGGGCGCCAGCTGCTGCAGCATGTACGGCACGATGATCTGAAGAAGAGCCTCTCTGAAGAACTTCTTCCTCACCGTACTGCTGTCGTAGTCAAACTTCTGCAACACAAAACAGCAACAGACAATACTATATGTAATTTTACTAACACTAACTTACTTTTTCTGCCTCAGACTGAAAAACGAAGCACTAACTCTAACAGAATAGCGCTATCTGCTGGCTGTCTCTAAGAACTGCATGTGAGTGAAATTTGCAGAGGTCATATGATCTAAAACGGTGCTTCCAAAGACTTCAGCGACAAAAGATCGAAGCTTTAAAATGACTGGAAAGACTGCTGGAATATTTAAAGAATATTAACTAAACATTTATTTTATTTTAAAAACATGTCTAAAAATGTATTCTAGGCTTTTTATGCAATATTAAAATAACAGTGAAAAACTTAACAACCGCATTTAATTTTCTGTTTCGGTTTCGGCCACGTTTAATTTTTATTTGGTTTCGGTTTTGGTCACAAATTTTCATTTCCAGTGTGTCCCTAATATTTTGAGCAGGCTTAACAGAACTGTGAACATGCGACTTTTTACTCTTCAAATGCCGTAAAATGAAGTCATCCAAAGAACTAAGATTAAAAACTGCTTCTAACAGTTATTTCTTCATGTGGTCTGTGCTGAAACGGAGCAAAGGATCATGGTCTATGTAGTTCTCTCGCTATTGCTGCACCATAACTATTCATTTAAGCGAAGAGACTTGTAATTCGATGTATTGTGATGGTCCACGATATTATTGAGAAACCTTTGGCGATACAATATCACAAAGTTTGTCCAAAAAATCACATACGGACATTTTTTTTCCCTAGTTTTGACTTTTCAGCCTCACCTTGAGCACATGTTCCTGACACTTCTGGATGCTCTTGCACAGGTCGCTGTCTCCTGGAGCCTGCAGAGACTGGTTCAACAGCTGCTCAAACGTGTACACCGCGTTGTCCATTTGCTGAAATCATATACAAATATACAGTTAGTAATAATCAGAACGTGGGGTTAAGACAATGCAATGAAAAAGGTTATGTTTTGTTTATGTCCAACAGGTGGAGACAAAGATTTGAGTAAAAATATGACCACGTTTACTAGTATGTCTTGTCCATGCAGAACTATGTGAAATGTGTAGTGTTAAAAAGCATATTTAGCGGTGCATTTAAAGGCGAACTATGTAACTTGTGTTGTGTTTCCATGGAGATGTTATTGCTTGTTTCAGTATGGCGTTCAACTTACAGTATCTATTTAGCAGGGACTTTTTTTGAAATGCAAAAAAACATGCATTGATACTACGAGTAGATTCGCCTCTTCACAGATCTGACCTGTAATTTGGCCTGGTGGCATCCCCTGCTTGTCTCCATGGAAACAGTTTAATGTAATAATGCTTTAAAAATGTTTGTTTTATAAACTCATCGCGGTGAATAATTATTATGTTCAGAATGCATGAGGTAAGTGAGGAATAACTCTGTTCTGTTTAGTTCTGCTGTCTTATAAAGCATTTTTTTTATCGTTCGCAAACCAGGAAGTGATGCACTGTTAGCATGCTAGTTGTTATTAGTCTTACTGTGACAGCAAACCTCCGCTCTGGTCTCTGAGAGTTGTGAAAAGCGCTTTTAAACTCATCAAAGTGAATAATGAGGACGCTCTGAACGCATAAGGTAAGAGAGGAAGAACTTTGGACCACTGCAAACTGTTTAAACTGAACTCGTTTTGTTTTTCACGTTTTAAAGACGGTGTATTTGTGCGTTGGTGGTACCTCTCTGAGCAGCATCTGTGCCCTGGAGCTGAACACTATGGGCCCGCTCACACTGAACCTCTGCTGCAGCCCCTCCAGCTCCAGACGCTCCAGCTCGTCGTAACACGAGCGCATCTTCACCGGGTGGAAGGCCAGCATGGACAGACGCTCCATCTGCTACAGGGACACACACAGGCAACCGTTAAGTGTTAGAATCCAGTGATAATCAAAAATAAAATAAAATAAAAGAAGGAGAGGGCGGTTGAGGCGTGGTCCTGCTCCTAAATCTCAGCTACCTCAGCTTACGCCTCACAGCAAGAAGGTTCCAGGTTTGATCCCCAGGTTGCCCGGGCCTTTCTGGGTGGGTTTCCTCTGGGCACTCTGGTTTCCCCCATCAACCCAAAAACATGCTCCACAGGTAAAAATCCTCCACCTGAGGTCCTGACCAAGACTAACAATAAGATCATGGAGATGGGTCCCCGGGCGCCTGAAAGATGTGCTGCCCACTGCTCCTGAAAGGACGGGTCAAATGCAGAGGATAATTTCCCTACAGGGATAATAAAGGATAATAAAAAAAATATAATAAAATAATAATAATAATGATAATAACACATCCACTAAACAGGGATAAACAGATTCAACCATTAAAGAAGTGCCAATAGCTAGGGAACTAAAGGTAAAAGGAGCTGTTAACTTGAAAACTACAACTACATGACATCACAAGGTGGAACAGAGCATTTTAAGCTTTGGAGATGTAGACAGACTAATAATAACACAAGCATGTGTGAATGAAACAAAACACAACATTCTAACATGGCTTAAATTCAGAGTTTTAGACTTTAGCTGTTGTAGTCCAACACCTCCACTAAACAGGGAACAAAAACAGGTATTTCTGTAAACATCTTCAAGGCAAATATGTCTTTTAATTTCCTTGTAAGTAACTTTATCCATATGTAACCTGAAGCATAACTGTCACTATAAGAGGCGGGGCTTATCAGTACTGAGCAAATGAACCTGTTCTATTAGATCAATACTGCAGATTACAATAAAAAATAAGCCTAAGTAATAGAAAAAACTAAATATCCAAAGAAACATAATGCCTTTTAATACCTAAGACCGTTTAGTGTTATGCTTTAAAGCTACAGTGTGTAACTTTCTGGACGTGGAAGAGCATCTGCATGATTTCATGGAATGCAAAGTTAAAGCCATACTTCGGAACATTCTCTGTGGAGATAGATGAGCTTCATGCCATACAGTGGAATAATAATGTGGTTCTCATCAGATTCATATGTGCAGATTCAGTTCAGAGGGTAAACATCAGTCTGAGGTTCTCTCTGAAAACGATCAGTGCCTGAAGCGTTCAAACAAAGACTTCGTACTAATTGGTCAAACGTTTTTCACCAACAAAATAGTATTTAATAGAATTTAAACTAAAATAGGCTGAAGCACGTTTGTCGCCGTGTTTGTTTTGGTGTGTTCGGTGCTGACGTCTGCCCAAACCACAGAGCTGCTCTGTGATCAGTCTCGGCTCTATCACGAGCAACCGCTTCAGCCAGAGCCGAACAAGGCGGATTAAACATTTCCATGAAAACAAAAACCCTCCTCCAGGCCAAATGAGAGCCATGTTTGTGGAGATGCAAGCTGCTCACAGTAAAGATGCATGTTTTTCTTTGTTTTTCAAAGCAATACATTTAACCAAAGTGGAAAAAAAACAAAAACTGCTTTAATTTTAGTCTATTTTTTGGCTAAAAAGTTCCATACTGTGGCTTTATAGATCATAGCACACATGGACACTTAAACATGTGATACACTGGCCAATAAAGGGAGACAAATAGGAGGCATAGGAGTACATTTCTAACTTTCCTATAGACAATTTAAATGAATATATATTTCATTGTTTTTTTTTATGTAATTAAGACATTATTTTAAGGGCTGACAGAAGGTTAAGTATTAATAATAATAATAAAATAATGTCTGTCCTTGTTTTAATACAGGAAACACCGACACAATAGACAGCCCTATAAAAACACGATTATTTTCTTACAAAGAGCCGACGCCGAAAGTCACTCAACGTTCTTGTTTTGTGTGTGTTAATTTGATCTCAGTTTGCCGCTTTTCATCATCATCCCTTTGATAATTGATTGTATTTCCGCAGCTCTGGGCCTGAGGTGCGGTACATCCTACACATGGACAATAGTGAGCAGGTGGAGCCATCTTATTCAGCTCTAGACGTATTCATTTTAATAGCAGCCTATACAATTGTAATAAACACTAGTGTCACACCTTCTCATTTAGTGTTTTTTCTTTATGTTTACTTTCCATATTATAGGTACTGATACTCAATACTGATTCTGATGCCACGATAATAAAAAAAAAACACTATTTCTTTAGACAATAGAATGTGATTTTCAACATTAAATGGTAGATCATTCTAAAACTATTCAGGAAAGTTCAATTTCTGCCCTGTGAATGGGACTTTTTTTAGTATCAATACCTGCTCAAATGAGTATCTAGTTTCGATGCTCGTTTTAGTATCAATTCGTATCTGATTTTCAATACTTTTGACAGCCCTACTACATAGTTTTGATGCCTTCAGTAAGTATGTTTAATATTTATTTTAACAATTCTGTATGGAGAATGTCATGAAGAATTGTATCGTCTTTTTTGGACTTTTTTTCATGGTTTGGGTGGTCCTGCGACTTATACTCAGGTGCGACTTATATATTAAAATATATAATTTCAAATGTTTGTTATTTTCACACCGGCAGCCTCAAGAGGGCGCTCTAGGCTTGTGTGCCAGTATCTGCTACTCCTATTCCTCCTGTACCACTGAAAATTTAAACATCAACTGATAAAGACAAGTGAGAAAGACTGAACACAAATGCCCCAAAAAAGAGTTTCATGCAGCGCAACGCAAACCAAGGTCGACAGTTTGAAGTGTTGAAATGTCTGTTCTTGGTCTCTGATTATATAAAATAAATTTCCCCAAAAAATGCGATTCATAGTCCAGTGCAACTTATATACTGTATGTTTTTTTCTTTTTCATTATGCCTTTTTTGGCTGGTGCAACTTATACTCCAGAAAATATGTACTACTACTACTACCCCTATGAGTCCTGGCAATTGTAGCGAAAGGTAATTCAGCCCTGATTTCTTCGTTTAGTTTAAATAAAGCTAAAAACAAGAGAGAACTGCCAGCGTCCAGGTTGAGATCTTGAAAGTTACAGCCCTGGAATTTAAATAAAGAGTCTGGAGATGGTCTGAAAGGAGCAGAGCCGGAGCCAAAGCCTCAGTCACACCACAGAGACACATGTGTGCACCTTCATCTGATGGAACCAGGCTCCAAACAGGTTTGAACTCAGGTCAGGTGATAATGAGTCCAAATATTAGCCCAGTGCATTCTGGTTAAATGCACAACAGTGGTGTAACTGTCGGGCAAACGCGGTTATGTTTACCCTGCACTTTAAGATCTGATCATTATCACATTATTGTAACGTCATGTAAACAGTTACATCTGATTTCTCTCTGAATGTTTACAATTATGCAAAAAGAGCTAATTAATGTGCCAAAGACCGTCTATTATTATTAGATCTCCACATAAACACATACCAAAATCAGTTCTAATTATTACATATTCTGATTAGTCTAGTTTTTTACTGATTTGGCTGATTTCTGATCTTGTTTTTTTTACTGTCTTTGTTAATAGACTAGACTCATTCATACTAATAAAATGATACTGTCATAATAAAAGCTTAAAGTGGTCTAGTTGGTCTGGTCGTGCAGAAGGTTAAGTACACTTTATTGTACTTTCACTTTATGGGTTTGGTCAGGACTGCCTTAGCTGGAGGGTTTTACATATGATGCATGTTTTAAAGGGGGAAACCCACTCAGACACAGGCAGAACATGCAAAAAAAGGCCTGAGCAACCCTGGGATCAAACCTGGACCCTTCTTGCTGTGAGGTGTGAGTGCCACTCAGCCCCCGTGCTGCTGTGTGCTTTTATAAGGCCCTGTACCCAAATTTCAAACTTTATCTTTCCCCAGTACAGATTATATAATAGAGTATAAGTATAGAGTATAAGCAGCAATGTACCTTAGCATGCTAGTTGTTGTTAGCTAGTGATGGCCTCCAAAAGTTGTGAAAAGTGCTTATAAACTCATCGAAATAACTTTAGACCACAGCAAATGAACTATGAATAAAACAAAACGACACACAACTCCAGAGTAATATTTAACATGGCTAAAAGTACAAAAAAGTGTATTTATTTACTGCAGTACCACATGTAGATTCCATAGCCACACTTGCAGTATTAGTACAAACAGCCCTGGACTCACCTCTCCCAGCTTGTCCTGGTCCTGCTCCACAGAGTTCTTGCTGAGCTCCAGAAGCTCTCTGCAGAACACCTCCCTGACCTCAGAGAAGCCCCGGGACGTGGGCACCATCAGAGCCTCCAGGATGGAGCTCACGTATGGCTGCACACTGCTCCGCAACACCTGCTCCGCCTTTGGAAGGACCACAGCTGCAGGAGGAGAGGAGGAGAGAGAGAGGGAGGAGAGGGAGAGGAGAGGAGGAGAGGGAGAGGAGAGAAAGAAGGAGAGGTCACCGTCAATCATAATCAGCCAATCACAGCCTTCTACCTTTTGTCTCTCAGCCAATCAACTCTCAGGCCATTCACATAACTCCACCGTCTCACTCTTCCTCCTTTTTGTCTTTCAATCATCATCATCATTCAAATTCTCTCCTGAACACGGGGTTCAGACAGGTGCTGACTCTCACGCTTCGACAGGTGTCATTTAGAACAAAATTAAACTTCTTTGTGCTTATGTTTCTCAGACTGACCACAGGTAATAACCCACATTACAACTTTATAAAAGCAAACCGATCTCGTCAGACTAACTGGGCCTGGTTGGTATTTGGAGATGGCTGGAAATACCAGGTGCCACAGTGGGGCGCCAGTGGTCCACATTGTCTTTATGAAAGTGGTGTGTGTGTGTGAGTGTTGGTGGTGGTCGGAGGGGCCTTTGGTGCAGATTTGTAGCCTTGCTTCTGTCTGTCTGCCTCAGGGCAGCTGTGGCTCCAGCAGTATCTTACTACACAGTAGAGTGTAGAGTGAATGAAGAATGGACTGTAAAGAGTCTTTGAGTGTCTCAGAAAAAATCACAATATAAATCGAATGCATCATCATGGCTCATATGAACAGTGTGAGCAGTGATGGACTTTAAAACTTCACTAACACACAGTTGTTTATCACGTAGAATCCTCTCACTACAGCAGAGGAAACCTGACTCTAACCTGGAGCTCAGACACAAACCTGTCTGTGACAGGGCCTGGCTCTGACAGGAGCAGAGCCAGAGCCAAAACCTCAGTCACAGAGACGCATGTGTGCACCTTCATCTGATGGAACCAGGCTCCAAACAGGTTTGAACTCAGGTCAGGTGATAATGAGTCCAAATATTAGCCCAGTGCATTCTGGTTAAATGCACATCAACTATCAGGCAAACACTGGTTATGTTGCAAAACTTAAGATCTGATCATGATCTGATTTCTGGAGTTATCACTTTATCGTAATGTCATGTAAACAATTACATCTAATTTTCAAACGAGCAAATTAATGTGTCAAAGGTCGATGTAAACACACCAAAAATCAGATCTAATTATTACATAATCTGATTTTTTACTGATTTAACTGATTTCTGATCTTGATTTGTACTGACCATGTTGCACCCACTGATGTAAAATGACACTGCCATTAATAAAATTAAATAAAAGTGGTCTAGAAGGATGATGTAAAGTCAGTTTTCACACGTTACTGTTTCAAGGATTGCACTACAGCATGTTGGCTTCACACTGGCCCAAATAAATAACCTTAGTGTTCTGTATTCACTTTTTATTGATAATAATATTGTGTTTCCTAAAATGACAATAATAATATTTTGCATACTTCTGTGTAATGAATACTTGGCCCATACAACTGAGTCCTTCATTGAAATACTCATAGTCATAATTGAAAACTGAAAATGCTCTGCTCAGGTTTCGCCTGATGCAGGAGTGAAGCTGTGGTTTGATTTCTAAATCCAGTCAGAACACAGGAATGTGCCCTGTCCACTTCACACCAGTGACAACTGTACAAGAGAAAAAGCATCAAAGAGTGACAACACAACACACAACGCCCAAACATACAGGGAGGGGGCGCTGTCAGAGCACGTAACTATTGTCATTGTGCACATGAAGCAGCAGAATTCTATGATAAAAGAGGAGGATGTCGCAACACAATTTTCACTAATATTAAGTGTGAACTGGTGAAAATAAAACATGTAGAAAGCCATAAATGTGCCATAAATGTGCTGGTTATCATTAAGAAGATGCCGATACGATACATACCTTGATAAATAGGCCATGATACGATATATATCTCGATACAGTGCACTTTCAATTTGATACGATATATTTCAAATCGATTTGATACGGTTCACTAAAAAATAATGTCTAAAAGTCTTTGTTAAACCACTTCTTGTGCAAAGTTCATAAGAAACACACCCATTTTAATCCTCAAAACAGTGAAAATGTCAAATGTGTTGCACAAACGAGAAACAAAACTGTAGCGTTGTAACAAAATTATTTAGTAAAATATACCAAAAAATACTCGATATATCGATACGGCAGCCCACGATATCAACACTGTATCGTCACATTAAACAATACGATATATTGATATTTTAATATTTTTGCACACCTTTACGCACTTGTCATTTTAGTACATTCTGATGAACTGCTAAATGTGAAATCAGAATAATAAAGGTGCACTGTGTAATTTTTTATGTAACCTGCATCTCACAGTGGAGATGATATTGTTTACCCTGAAATGAAACTTATTTTTATTGCATTTACTCAATTACAGGTAAAAAAAAAAAAAAAAAAAAAAATCTATTAAAAAACATGCATTCTTACTGGACTTGCCTCTCTAGAGATCTGATCTGTAACTTTGCCTGATGGTGTCAAATGCTTTACAACGGACCTTTCACCAGAAAAAATCATAGCACCATCAGGGGATTCTCAAAGTGTATTATTCATAAACGACTCTGAGCACCAGAACTCACACACCACATTCATACCAGGCAATGTGGGTGAAGTGTCTTGCCTAAGGACACAAGAGCAATTCCCACTAGAGCCACTTCTGCCCCACTGTGGGACCTGATATTTCCAGGAGTCTCCGATCCAAGTCCCAGACCCACGTGACTCTGCTGAGCTTCCGAGATCCGACAAAATCATGTTTAAAGCTGCTTTGTGTAACTTTTCTGGTGGAGGGTCCATCAAACGCTTTTCTCCATGAAGAAATTGTTATTGCTTTGTCTGGAATGTTCCACAGTATGGCATTAAACCTTTCTGTCTTCACGGAGACCAAACCAGACCAAGTTACAGGTCATATCTGTGGAGAGGCGACCCCGCTCACAGTCAGAATGTCTGTTTTTCTAGGTATTTTTGAGCTATAAAACCACCTGTAATTGAATAAATGTAAAGTAGAGCTGTTTAATGTTACACTGTGGAACATTCCAGGCTGAGCAAAGTGACAGACCATCCACCAGAAAAGTTACACCATGCAGCTTTAACAGTAAGAACCTCATATACCATCCACACATTTCAGAGGGATGAAAATTTCGCAGTTTCTAATTCAAAAATATGTTCTGTCTTTTGAATGGTGGAAAGTATTCAAAATGGAAAGCTAAAACGGATGACTAAAATAAACACTAGTGCAGTTTTGGAGCTGCCCTCTCACCTCTGATTTTGCTGGACACGTGTTCCTTGGAGGTGATGATCTGGTCCATGTCCGTCCTGAGAGCCGCGTCCAGGGGCCCTCTCTGCGCCTCACAGCCCTGAGACAGAGCCTCGTACTGGGCTGTGGTCTGATTCAGCACCTGCCTGTACACCGCTCCGGAGATCTACACCACAAATGACAAATCATGTAAGCAGATGGTTGTGAACTATCTAAGGCTACGTTCAGACTGCAGGGCTAGATGCTCAATTCGGATTATTTTGTGAAATCTGATTTTGTCTGCGAGGTCGTTCACATTTCCAGTTAAATGCGACTTGTTTGTGAGCTCCAGTGTGAACTTTAAACGTCCCAAAAGTGTCCCGCATGCGCATTGGAGGACACGACGATGTCACATGCAGCGTTTACGGAAGTAGCCTAAACAGGGACACGAGCATTGAGCACCTGGCGATTTTAAAGTTGCTGTCGTACCAGAGCCAGAACAAGTACAGCTTTGCAGATTTGTTTTAAGGAGGAGGATTGAGAAGGAGAAGGACAAGGTTTTTGGCCATGGCGTTTTGTGGGAAAGTGGCAACAACGTCCGTAGAAATGAACGTGTTGGTGTGGAGTCGCAGCCCAGAGTGGTGGGATTGCTATGGGCTTCGCTGCTTCACTAACACGGAGTTCATACATATTCGTTCATATTTTCGCATGACGAGAAGAACGTTTGTATACATTTGTGAGCGCCTACTTGTGCCACACTTAATTGTTGATGACGTGTAGGTCGGATGAATGCGACCTGGCCGTTCAGACTGAAGTCGCATGTCAAAAGATCGAACATGTATCGGTTTTAGAACCACAAATCCAAGTGGCCTGGGCCGCATTTGAAAAAATCGGATCTGTGTCGTTCAGACTGTCATTAAAAGATCAGATACAGGTCGCATAGAGGCAAAAAAATCGGATTTGGGTCACTTGAGGCTGCAGTCTGAACGTAGCCTAAGTCGGGGGTCTCCAACCTTTTCCCTCGGGTGAGCCACATTTACAAAACAAAAATACCTGAGAGCTACTCATTTTAGAGGTCACAAGAAATCGAGTAAATATAAGAACAACGGTAAATGGTCACGTTTTTATACAGCGTTTTTCCACCTTTAAGGCTCTCAAAGCGCTTTACATCAAGGAACCACTCACCCATTCACACACACATTCATATACCAGTGCACACAGACACTGGGCGCTGTATAAAAATGTGACCAAGGTGGGTTAAGTGTCTTACCCAAGGACACAACAACAGCATTCATCTGTGGGAGCTGGAATCACACCGCCAACCTGTGGGTCAGGGGATTTGACCGCTCAACCAACGATGTTTATGACGAGAGCGGAATTCGAAATGTTATTCAGTAAAATATGTAAAATCCCTTGGCGAGCTCCTTGGAAAGGGTTGGAGAGCTGCTGGTAGCTCTGGAGACTCCTGATCTAAGCACTGAAAATAAAACTTAAATAAAAATAAAAGCAGACATCCTATAATAAAGTACTGAGTAACTGTTTGCTGATGATACAAAATAGATTCTGCAATAATCATGCAAAAAATAGAAATGTAATGCTGGTTATTGTTTGCCTCGCAAGTCGAGAAAAATATCTTTGTTTTTTATACAGAGGGATTTCAGTCTGGTCACCACTCCCAAGCCAGTTCAAACATGGCTGTCCAATCAGATTTGTTGAATTCAGTGACATTCAGTGACACATGTGAATCGAGGGAGCTCATTGGTTACCCATCATTTAGAACAAAATCAAAGTGCTTTGCTAATTCATTCTACAGAAACCTTCCATGTTTTTCAGTCCTTTTTGCTCATACGCAGCCATATTTGTTTTGATAACGACTGGCTAATCCACCTGTCAATCACGCTAAACCACCTGTCAGTCTGAACTCTGGGAGATTTAGTGATCACAGCGTTCACCAGACGCACATCTTTGTAAAGTACTGACTGTGTGTGTTCTGGATCCCAGGACATGTTCCAAAAGCAGCAGAAGTGAGTGAAGTGAACACAGTAAGTGTAACTAGCCTTGTATGTAAACGTGCACTAAAAACCAAACCCGTGCTACAGTGAGAGTCGTACCAACATCCAGCTGCGCTGCCTCTGCTGCAGTTTGCCCTTGAGCTTCGGCCCGATCGCACTCCTCAGGTCCGGGTGCAGATCCTCCATCACCAGGTTAGCCAGGATCTAAGGGAAACATGACAGACATTTGACATCAGCAGTTTAAAAAATATCACAAAAAATATAAAGAGTAAGTACACTGGGTCAAATGAAATGTCACGCAGGATCCAGGGGGTGAGTAATCTAGAAGAGAGGAGAAGGAGAGCCATGGCACTCCGACTTGCAATAAATGTCCTTTATTAAGGCAAAGTGAACATGAAAACTTGAAACTTTATGCCCCCCCAATGTACCCTGTCCCCCAAATGCCACGCCACGGGTTCAGGTTAGATTTTATTTTATGTGCTGCAAAGAATTTGATGTGTGCTCTAAGGCGATTGCACACACACCTTAGAGGGAACATTGGTGCTCACCATTTATAGTCAGTGACATTGGTAAAAATGTGAAAATACTGTTTATGTTGACTGTACAGTTGAAATAAACTCATTGCTCTGATAGTACTAAATGTGGGATATATTGATTTCAAGATATGTAAAATTTGACTATCAAGCTTATCTATAATTAGAAAACAGGCTGCAAAAATAGATGTTTAAAAAAAAATAATTGTGTAATCGTCTAATTATGTTTCAGCACATTTCTGATTGACAAAATATTACCTGGTCATCCACTGCTAATTAACCCTATAGTTTACTGTGTTAGGATACAAATGCTAGTATTATCAGAAGGTATCACTTTGGGGGGTCAATATTTATGGTTTTCCGCTGCATTTGACCCATCATTCAATTTCACTATGGCAAACTGTCAGGAGCACAGACAGAATACTTTAAACTAGGAGGTTTGACTTGCATTTTTTTAACTTACAAAGTGCCACTGAGCATTATTATGCATTTTATTATCATCTACAAACTCCAGTGTAACTTAGTCCTGAGCTGGGACAGTGTCTGCATCTGTCGAGTTTACAGTGCACCAGATCACTTTAAATGACAGACTGGACCAGACAGGCAAAGTATGAGAGGAAATAATGGGCTGGATTTATATTAATACAGAAGTTTCTTATGGAGCAGATTTGGTAAAGACCCCCGTTTTGACAATAGGTGATTAGAGCTGCATAATTTTGATTGTCTGGGGAAACACTGAGTCCTACTGAGCACAAACTCCAATATAATGTCACAATCTCACAACAGCACGTCTGACTAGGCCTAAATCTGACTAAACTCTTCATGACTTCTCCTGTACACATGTTGTTGTGTATCTGCAGTGCAGCAGTGTTGTGGTTGTTGGCCCTAACCCGAACCCTCCCTGAGCTGAACAGGGGCCACTGTCTGCCCTGTACAGAGGGGCTCCAGGGGCCCCTCACAGGAAGGGCCTGGTCCATAACATGTTGTTCACTACAGTCCCACACATCCACACACTGTCACCTGCCTGAGAAAACATTTATACATATGTGTTTAAAGACCAGCAAAGGCTTTTAGTATGAAAGCAGATGGGTGACTACAGCGATACTAAAATATATCAGGAACAGACTTAGACAAACTTTATTGATCCACAAGGGAAATTATTTGGACACAGCAGCTCAAACATCACAATATAAAATAATAACAGAGAGAAACAAAAATAAAATAGATGGTGTAGCAAAAAAGAGCAAGAGACACGTGTCAAATGAGACAAAATTATAAAAATAAATGTAAATGTACAAGTCAAAATAAAATAGAAAAATAAGTAATAAAATATAAAATAAACTATAAAATCACAGCTATAAACAAGAGACAAGAACGACAGTGTAAATACTCTGCTGATTGACAGAGCATAAGGTTATCTGTTACTTAAGATTGAGTTGTTGTACAGTTGTAGGGAGTATTATCTCCTCTGTCCCTCTATAGTCTGGTGCAGTGGGTGAGTTGTACAGTTGTAGGGAGTATTATCTCCTCTGTCCCTCTATAGTCTGGTGCAGTGGGTGAGTTGTTGTACAGTTGTAGGGAGTATTATCTCCTCTGTCCCTCTATAGTCTGGTGCAGTGGGTGAGTTGTTGTAGGGAGTATTATCTCCTCTGTCCCTCTATAGTCTGGTGCAGTGGGTGAGTTGTTGTAGGGAGTATTATCTCCTCTGTCCCTCTATAGTCTGGTGCAGTGGGTGAGTTGTTGTAGGGAGTATTATCTCCTCTGTCCCTCTATAGTCTGGTGCAGTGGGTGAGTTGTACAGTTGTAGGGAGTATTATCTGTCCCTCTATAGTCTGGTGCAGTGGGTGAGTTGTACAGTTGTAGGGAGTATTATCTCCTCTGTCCCTCTATAGTCTGGTGCAGTGGGTGAGTTGTTGTACAGTTGTAGGGAGTATTATCTCCTCTGTCCCTCTATAGTCTGGTGCAGTGGGTGAGTTGTACAGTTGTAGGGAGTATTATCTGTCCCTCTATAGTCTGGTGCAGTGGGTGAGTTGTACAGTTGTAGGGAGTATTATCTCCTCTGTCCCTCTATAGTCTGGTGCAGTGGGTGAGTTGTACAGTTGTAGGGAGTATTATCTCCTCTGTCCCTCTATAGTCTGGTGCAGTGGGTGAGTTGTTGTACAGTTGTAGGGAGTATTATCTCCTCTGTCCCTCTATAGTCTGGTGCAGTGGGTGAGTTGTTGTAGGGAGTATTATCTCCTCTGTCCCTCTATAGTCTGGTGCAGTGGGTGAGTTGTTGTAGGGAGTATTATCTCCTCTGTCCCTCTATAGTCTGGTGCAGTGGGTGAGTTGTTGTAGGGAGTATTATCTCCTCTGTCCCTCTATAGTCTGGTGCAGTGGGTGAGTTGTTGTAGGGAGTATTATCTCCTCTGTCCCTCTATAGTCTGGTGCAGTGGGTGAGTTGTACAGTTGTAGGGAGTATTATCTGTCCCTCTATAGTCTGGTGCAGTGGGTGAGTTGTACAGTTGTAGGGAGTATTATCTCCTCTGTCCCTCTATAGTCTGGTGCAGTGGGTGAGTTGTTGTACAGTTGTAGGGAGTATTATCTCCTCTGTCCCTCTATAGTCTGGTGCAGTGGGTGAGTTGTACAGTTGTAGGGAGTATTATCTGTCCCTCTATAGTCTGGTGCAGTGGGTGAGTTGTACAGTTGTAGGGAGTATTATCTCCTCTGTCCCTCTATAGTCTGGTGCAGTGGGTGAGTTGTTGTACAGTTGTAGGGAGTATTATCTCCTCTGTCCCTCTATAGTCTGGTGCAGTGGGTGAGTTGTTGTACAGTTGTAGGGAGTATTATCTCCTCTGTCCCTCTATAGTCTGGTGCAGTGGGTGAGTTGTTGTACAGTTGTAGGGAGTATTATCTCCTCTGTCCCTCTATAGTCTGGTGCAGTGGGTGAGTTGTTGTACAGTTGTAGGGAGTATTATCTCCTCTGTCCCTCTATAGTCTGGTGCAGTGGGTGAGCAGGAGTGTCCATGATGGAGAGCAGTTTGTCCAGTGTCCTCGTGTCCCTCACTGTGACAAATGTCTCCAGCTCACAGCCGATCACGTGTCCAGATTTACAGATCAGTTTGTCATTATACCCTAAAGTCAGACCAACCCCATCCAAAAAAACTCTTCTATACCTACAGTACTGTTGGCTAGAGCTACAAGGAATAAATGACAATGCTTAATCCATTCTACAGCTCAAATTTATACAAAAAACAACAAAAAATCCAAAGAAAAAGTACCCACCATAAATACTGACCCCCAAAAATGATTGTTGCATCTTTATATCATGTAGTGAATGATAATAATGATAATAATAAGTTAAATAATTTCCCTTGTGGATCAATAAAGTTTGTCTAAGTCTAAGTCCATACAGTATAATATTTATCGTGACAGGCCTGGGTCTGCAGTCGGCACCTGTAAACACTCCTAACCTGACCTGAAGTAAACACAGAGGCAGCTCACTTCCATAACAGGCCCATTCACCATTCATACTGTTCACTCGACCACACAAGAGCAACCCCAGAGCCTCGGGAGAAAACATCACCGCCTGCAAATCCTACATTGTAAAATCAAACACTAGGGTTAACTCAAATTCAGCTAGTTTACTTTACTCACAGCTACGAATTTGTGAGACAAGTAACTTCAACAGTGACGTGTTTTTGCCAAGAGTCCAGCTCCATTTCCCAGTCTGTTCTGGTCCTCCTTTTGCTTCCTCCCTGTTTTTCCTACAGCCGCCTCATTCCCGAATCATCCCAGGGAATCTCTATAAACTCCCTCTGTTCTTTCAGTCTCTATAAACTCCCTCTGTTCTTTCAGTCTCTATAAACTCCCTCTGTTCTTTCAGTCTCTATAAACTCCCTCTGTTCTTTCAGTCTCTATAAACTCCCTCTGTTCCTTCAGTCTCTATAAACTCCCTCTGTTCTTTCAGTCTCTATAAACTCCCTCTGTTCTTTCAGTCTCTATAAACTCCCTCTGTTCTTTCAGTCTCTATAAACTCCCTCTGTTCTTTCAGTCTCTATAAACTCCCTCTGTTCATTCAGTCTATAAACTCCCTCTGTTCTTTCAGTCTATAAACTCCCTCTGTTCTTTCAGTCTCTATAAACTCCCTCTGTTCTTTCAGTCTCTATAAACTCCCTCTGTTCATTCAGTCTCTATAAACTCCCTCTGTTCTTTCAGTCTCTATAAACTCCCTCTGTTCTTTCAGTCTATAAACTCCCTCTGTTCTTTCAGTCTATAAACTCCCTCTGTTCTTTCTGTCTCTATAAACTCCCTCTGTTCTTTCAGTCTCTATAAACTCCCTCTGTTCTTTCAGTCTCTATAAACTCCCTCTGTTCTTTCAGTCTATAAACTCCCTCTGTTCTTTCAGTTTCTATAAACTCCCTCTGTTCTTTCAGTCTCTATAAACTCCCTCTGTTCTTTCAGTCTCTATAAACTCCCTCTGTTCTTTCAGTCTCTATAAACTCCCTCTGTTCTTTCAGTCTCTATAAACTCCCTCTGTTCTTTCAGTCTCTATAAACTCCCTCTGTTCTTTCAGTCTCTATAAACTCCCTCTGTTCTTTCAGTCTCTATAAACTCCCTCTGTTCTTTCAGTCTTTTCCAGTTTACACCTGTTCACCTGTTTTGTTTCTTTCAGCATTTTTTAAGCCCTAAGTGCGGGGCCTTGGTTGAGTTCACATGGAATGACCGAGCGACATTATTTTATTGTTACACATGTTACGATGTGTTTTGAACTGAAGCTGAACAAAAGTTTTGCTAAGTTTTTCCAAAGACTAATAAATATTCAGATCCTTGTGTACCTGATGCAGATCTAAATGTCATTATTGTAGAACAGAACCTGTTTTTACTCTAACTTGCGTACACAAGTAACATTTATTTGCTCAATTCAAGGCAATCGGTTCCCATGGTTTTAGTAAAATGAACTTACTCTTAAAGTAAAAGTTACTACATATTTCAGATTTGAGGAACTGACTGATTAGTTGGCACAGCTTCACAACATGAGTTCTATGAATGAAAACTAAAGTACACTTGATGAAAGAGGAATTTACTGCACACGACACTGAGGAATCACTTGTAAACTCAGCTTCAGATTCACAGTCCAGTTTAGTCAGATTTTTCAAGGCAATTGATTTCCTAGATTTTTTCAAGTAAGATCTACTTATTAGATCTGACAGCGTGCAAACATCAGAACTTTAGAAACTATAGAGGAAGTTAGATAGCGACTGTTACTACAACTACTACTACCACTACTACTACTCGTCAAATATAAAGAAATATCAGAGCAGTCTACAAGCATCACATTTGTTGCTTTAAATAAATTAAATAAATTAAATAAGAGTGTTAATTTAAGTACAAAGCTGTGCGCGAAACAATTTGAACTCCTCACTCCTGGAAAAGTACTGATGACTTTTTAAAGACCTTATATTACCATTCAATGTTGTACAATAAAAGTGTAAGCGTGGTGATTGTTTAGTAGTTGTACCTGGGGGGGCGTGCCGCACATATGGTCCCAGCTGCCGTAGTGCCCTTTAGCCTGACGATGGAGCCGTACACTGTTGGTGAAGGCTGGAGTCAGCACTGTGCTCTCCTCAGGCAGGCCTACGACACACACAAGATCAGAATCATTTGAATGTTCAACACGATAGCATCTGTTTGGCATGAAATCTCTTTCAGCCAGCAGCTCTGACTTTAGCGTAGTAAATAAATTCCAATTTCACTTTTGGATGCATGAACAAAGTGGCTACCTACTATATCTACTCCATCTCCAGATCTTGAACGAAAGCACAAGATAGCTACAGCTTATTCTGTATGGGTGCCATTCTAGGACTTCTTACCATTTAAAGATGTTTTTAATTGTTAATTGATGTGGCAATGGTGCTAATTGTTTATCCCGCTGAATCTCATGGATAAAAACTATTAATCCTGCTAATGTATTGTCTGTATTTGAGCAAAATGTGTCTTGTATAAGGAGCTCCTGAGGTCAAAATAAGTCCGCTGTGTATGTGTTTTATTGTCTGATCTAACATTTAACATCTGAAAGTTGTGAAAAGTAAAGTAAACTCATCAAAGTGAATAATTAGAATGCTACGAATGCGTGGGGTAAGTGAGGAGTTAAGGGTCCGTCCCATTCCTCTGTCTTACCCCTTCGTCTTACCCCTACCTCTTGGTTTTGCGCGTTCATGTGAGGCCAAGGGGCGTCTCGATTCTAATTTTGATCACGGGCTAGGGCCACGACCTCGGGCTACATACCCCTTGAAATGAAGTAATCAGACTTGAAATGAAGGGGTCGGCCTACAAGCTCAGGCAGGTGTTGGGATCAGGATGGAGCGTCACATCGACCAGCCAAGGAGTCTCATAAATGTAAGTATTTTCAGCAGTTGTAAATATCAATTAACAGTTTAGCAGGTTTACAATTATGACGCTTATGTTCTACGTTACTTTTAGTGAATTGTAGTTGCGGTTTTAATTGTAGTAATGTCTGTTTAGCCGACGTTATCGTTTTCATCGAACTTTCACGTATAAACAAGCTCGTTTTTTGTCGAGCTGAGATACCCGATAATCCTTGACGTGGCACTTTTTAGGCGAAATCAGTGTGAAGTCAGTTTGCTTAACAGAAGCAAACGGTAATCGAGTGGAGTCCCATTTCTTAGGGGAACATTCGTACCCCGAGCCCTCACAGCTCGGTATCGAGGGGCAAGACAAAGACGTTGATAAAGGAGCAGGGGAAGGGGTAAGACAGAGTAATGGGACGCAGCCCAACTTTGGACCACTGCAAACTGTTTAAAACGAGCTCTATTTTTCACATTTTCAAGTCAAAATCAGGTATAGTATTTGTATTGATTGTATTAAAAAAGAATAAATGTTAAAGAGGCAGTTGAGCAGACTATATTATAAACTGGAGCTTTTCTCTAGCCTGGTGACGTCTCTGGTCCCTGCTCACAAACCCTGTGTAGGATAATCACACGTTACTGGCCTCTGATCACGAGCCTAACCCTCCATTACACACACCACACACCATCCCCAGCACAACAATAAGCGGTGCGTCAGACGACTATATCCAGAATGAGAACATGCTCAGGACAGCCACCCTCACATGTGTCACGGCCCCAGACGGGAAGACTACAGCGTGTCCACAGCGTCGCCACGGTAACCAGACCTCCCCTACGACGGGACAATGGCACCCGCACGCACGGCGACCGCTTGTTTAGGGAAGTCTTCTCTTATCATGTGTTTGGATGGAAATAGATTGTGATAGACTGCACCTGAATGGAAGGTTAATGCGAGCAGCCTGTTAAAATATGGAAGAATGCAAATGGCTTTATTCCTGTGTTTAAAAAAAAAATCCTCATGTTTAAAGGTGTTTTCTTTTTTCCGGGAAAAGGCAGAATACTTCATGCTGACTGGGCAAAGCTTCCTGACAGTGGAACAAGCGTGATAAAACCAGACATACAAGTGCTTCCTTCTGAACATTTTTCATAACAAAAGTGGGCCAAAGTACGAGTTTGGTTTTGCTGCCCTGTGATTGGACCAGTCACCCAGTAACTGAGGCCAAACACAGACACAAATTCATCTCCCTGCACAAAGTCAAAATTAGGGCCCAGCCGATGTGGACTTTCTCAAATCTGATCTGATACCGATATAACAGGAGCTGCCGATAGCCGATGTAACAGCCGATATATTTAGTGATGTAAAAATTCACTGTGAATCTTTGCTTTTAAGTTGGGTTTGTTTAGGCGACGTTTACTGTTATTTTGCCTCTTTACGTCATATCTAAAGACAGTAACCTTTTTTAGCCTGTAAACAAAGTAAAAACTACCGCTATTAGCTTTAACGGTAATTAATTATATGCGAACATGCAGACAATTCACACTCCTATTCAAAGATCATTTATATATCAATGTAAAGTCCAGTATAGTGTATACAGCCACTGCAGTCACTTTACAGTAGGCCAGTGTAAGAGAAAACAGGCTGTTTATGTGTGGTAGTTTACATTTATCTGACTTTAAATTGGGTTAAATGGACACAATATAGAGAGTCTAAGCTTTATAATGAGGTATAACATGCCCATGTGGACTAGTGGACTATCGGCCCATATCGGCACGATTTAGGCCGATAGCCGATATGTCTCCAAGTGCCCATATCGAACAACAGATATATCGGTTTGGCCCTAGTCAAAATATGTGATCTAAACATTGCGAGCTCTTCTGTGGCCAGAGACATGACCTCTGTGTAACAGCAGCTTACTACAGCATTTTGTAGGCTTAATATAGATTGTAGTAAACCAGCCTACAGCCTGTGGTCAGACACAGAACCACATCTGAGCAGTCCAGTGGCAGACTATTGTTCTGAGTGGAAGTCTACGCTTGAGTGTTTAGGATACAGCACTTCCTCCAGTCGCTGCCTCAGGATCAGATAAGTCTGTCCTCCCTGCAGGTCCGTCTGGGCTGTGCTGCTGGCCAGACGCTGTACGCTGACTGTGTGTTGAAAGCAGATTCCAAGATTTACAAACACACACCACAGTACACTGTAGTTAGTATAATACAGGCCAACCCGCCCTGCATTCAGTGTAAATCTGTGTGATACGGTCTGCTGCTCTGCTCTGGTCAGTCTGTTTGGTCAGGGGACATGACTCATGGTGCCCTGACAAAACCAGGAAGTGTCTGGCCACACTGTGTTCTATGAAGCCTTCTGGGAGTTTGCATTGTCTCGGCATATTGATGGGGTCCAGAGAGCAGCCCATATACTCTATAAATCTATGAAATTCAGTAGGGGTTAGGTTTAATATTTGTAGATCACCATTTGAAATCTTTCTGTGCTAAGAGCCACAATTCAAGCCATTCATTGTATTCCTATGAAAGAGAACTAGTGGTTCCTGTTCCAGCCTGAAGAGCTATAAAGGCCAATTCTAACGTGCTTAAGATTAAAGAGCCCATATTATGCTATTTTCAGATCTATGATGTAATGTTTCCTCATCACAAACATACCTGAAAATGTGTTTTGTTTCATTTACACACGTTTAACACGGAAACCCTGCATATTTAGGCTAAGTTCTTCTCTCAAACAGAAAGCACTGTTTGTGGTAATACAGGAAGTCCTCCACTGTGTTTCTAAACTCCAACACCTTCACTAGATCTGGAACAGAGCATTTTGACCTGTGGAGACTAGACTGGCTGGAAGGCTGAGATGTCATGCAAAGTAGTTTTATCTGAACAACGCATAGTGCTGAGGTATCTTCTATGTGGACAGTCAAATGCCTCAGTAATTACACTTGTCACGTTTCATATGGGGCTCACTGTTCCAGGGGACATTTACTGCAGGGGCGATTTGTATACATGAGTGTGCACCGAGTGAGTTACCAGATCAGGTTTTCACATATGACCATGAAAGGACAGACGGTGAAGGATATGAAGCTTAGTTTGGGCTATCTGCAAATCCACAAGAGAACCATGACTTGTCTAATTTACATGGACAATTTGATTTGCATAATATATTTATCGGACTGTTGTGGTGAAGAAGGAGCTGAGTCCAAAGGCAAAGCTCAGTCTACGTTCCTGCCCTCAGCTGTGGTCATGAGCTTTGAGTAATGACCGAAAGGACAAAATGGTGGATAGAAGCGTCCCCTTAGAGATAGAATGAGAAGCTCAGTCACACGGGAGGAGCTCAGACTAAAGCCGCTGCTCCTTCTTGTGGAGAGGAGGAGCTGAGGGGAGGGCATCTGTTTCGGATGCCTCCTGGACTCCTCCCTGTGGAGGTGTTCATGTCCCACCAGGAGGAGGCCCCGGAGAAGACCCAGGTCACACTGGAGGGACTATGGCTGTGTTCGAATGTCCACCCTAGTCCCTAACCCCTCATTCACTACATTGTCCTGCACTCTTTAGCGCCCTCTACAGTGCACTCATTCACAGAGAGATTCGGACACACAGCTCCGAAAATAAATAAATAAAATTAAAGACACGGAGGATCACACAACTCACGCAGTGTTAAAAGCCATAGAGTAAAAGTGGGGCTTAAGACGAGGCTTAAACCACTCCACTGTGGGGGCTGTTGGGACGTTGGGGGGCAGAACGTTCCAGACTTAGGGCCGGCCACAGTGAAGGCCCTGTCCCCCCTGGTTTTAAGTCTCGTTTTAGGCCCCGCGAGCTGGAGCTGGACCTCGGACCTCAGAGTGTATCCTGTGCTCTTTCCACAATCACAACTGAACCTGTGCTGCCAGAGCCTTAACCTGCTGATAGAGCCACATCCACGTTTGTCTCATTCAGGACTGGCTGCAGGTGCTGGGGTTTAGGTAGTGACCATGGGCTCTACTCACGCTTACGTGACAAACCAGGAAGACGTTTGGAAATATGTGGTGACAACTTCCGGTGGGCTCTGTTCATGGTAATAAATCTAGGAAAAATTAGAAAATGCCCCAGTTTTCTTTATCTACCTGCCTCTGTAGCGTTCCGTTATTTTAAACTAATCAACAATTCCAACCATACCTCAGTTTCCATAATTTCCCCACTGACGTACAACTCCGAGCGCACTGGGTACATGCGATTAGAAGAGACGAGAGCATCAAATACAAGATGATTCCAAACAGAACATACATCTGCAGTCTTCATTTTACTGAACGCTGATGACGTTTACTTCAGTGGGTTTTATCACAGTCGGTCGGCGAGCCCAACGTCGGTAACTACACCGGACGTTGTTGTCCAGATGTTTCCAAACGTCTTCCTGGTTTGTGACGTAACGTGAATAGAGCCCATTCAGATCAGAGAGACGGACTTTAGGTTTAAACCAGCTGGGCACAGAGATTGGTCGTGTTTATGGAATTTAAAATCTGTGTCCCATTCCTCTGTCTTACCCCTTCGTCTTCACGTGGGGGCAAGGGGCGTTCTTGATTCCAATTTTGATCACGGGCTAGGGTCACGACCTGGGGCTACATACCCCTTGAAACGACGTGAGCTCTCGACCAGACTTGAAACGAAGGGGTCGGCCTACAAGCTCAGGCAGGTGTTGGGATCAGGATGGAGCGTCACATCGACCAGCCAAGGAGTCTCATAAATGTGAGTATTTTCAGCAGTTGGAAATATCAATTAACAGTTTAGCAGGTTTACAATTCTGACGCTTATGTTCTACGTTACTTTTAGTGAACTGTTGTTGTGGTTTTAATTGTAGTAATGTCTGTTTAGCCGACGTTATCGTTTTCATCGAACTTTCATGTATAAACGAGCTCGTTTTTTGTCGAGCTGAGATACCCGATAATCTTTGACGTGGCACTTTTTGGGTGAAATCAGTGTGAAGTCAATTTGCTTAACAGAAGCAAACGGTAATCGAGTGGTGTCCCATTTCTTAGAGGAACATTCATACCCCGAGCCCTCACAGCTCGGTATCGAGGGGCAAGACAAAGATGTAGATAAAGGGGAAGGGGTAAGACAGAGTAATGGGACGCAGATCTTGAACACAGTTCCTTTACGATTTAAGATAATAATAAATAGTCACGTGATTTCCTTCATAAACAGGTGAACTGCATTCACTTTAAGTATGTTTTGAACACCACGCATTCATGCAATACCAGACATGATTTTTAGAACATCTGAAATCCAGCCAACCTCATTAAACCTGCAGTGAAACATTCTTTTAGGTAACTCTGAGGCTAGAGCAGCTAATGTGACCTGACTGCTCATCAAACTCGTATTAAACCTGCCGTGGTGAGCCGTGGTGAGCCGTGGTGAGCCGTGGTGAGCCGTGGTCAGAGGGCAGAGCTGAAATCGGGAATTCCCACCATGAAAAACCAAGGCTAAATAATGCCACATGTGAAGAGAGAGAGGAGAAGAGGAGGAGAGAGGAAAAGAGAGAAAGTGAGGGGAAATGAGAGAGAGAAAGAGATAAAAAATAGAGATTGGGGGATGGAGGAAGAGAGAGTGAAAGGGAGAGAAAGAAATGGAGTGAGGAATGGACAGAGAGGGGAAAGGGAGAGAGAGAAAAGGGGATAGATAGGAAATGAGATGAGAGGGAGTAGAGAGAGGGACCGGGAATGAAGAAAGAGAGAGGAGAGACAGACAGCAAGGGAGGGAGACAGACAGAGAAGAGCAAACTAGAGGAGAGAGTGAGAAATATAGAGAGAAGAGAGACAGAGAGTAAAAGAGAGAAGAGAGAGTGGGAGAGACAGACAGAGAGGGAGACAAAGAGAGGGACACACAGGCACAGAGACACACACACAGAGGGAGAGAGACACATAGAGTGAGGAAAGAGAGAAAGAGAGGAAGAAACACATAGAGAGAGAGTGAAGAGAGAGAGAGTGAAGAGAGAGAGAGAGAGACACACAGAGAGAGAGAGTGAGGAGAGAGAGAGAGGGAGAAACAGAGAGAAAGAAGATAGAGAGTGCGAGAGACACAGAGCGAGAGAGAGACACATAGAAAGAGAGAGAGTGAGGAAAGAGAGAAAGAGAGGGAGAGACAGAGAGAGAGTGAGGAGAGCGAGAGGGAGAAACACAGAGAGAATGAGAAGATAGAGAGTGAGAGAGACACATAGAGAGAGAGAGTGAGGAGAGAGAAAGAGAGGGAGACAGAGAGAGAGAGAGGGAGAGACACATAGAGAGAGAGAGAGAGGGAGAGACACAGAGAGAGAGCGTGAGGAGAGAGAAAGAGAGGGAGAGACAGAGAGAGAATGAGGAGAGAGAGAGAGAGGGGGAGAAACACAGAGAGAATGAGAAGACAGAGTGCGAGAGACACAGAGAGAGACACATTGTGAGAGAGAGTGAGGAGAGACAGAGAAAGAGAGGGAGAGACACATAGAGAGAGAGAGAGAGAGAGAGTGAGGAGAGAGAGAGGGAGAAACACACAGAGAGAATGAGAAGATAGAGAGTGAGAGACACACAGAAAGAGGGAGAGACACACATACAGAGCGAGAGAGAGTAGTGACGTTGGTTGGCCTGGCGCACACACACACACACACACACACACACAGAATTCCCTGTTCTTTATGTTGGCGCTCCGACTTCCACAAGTGTCCCTGGAAATGTGGGAGACTGTGCACAAACATATGGGACCTATTGAAACGAACGGCCTCGTACAGCTATAAATACACAGAGTCCTACAGCTCAGATGTTGGTACACGCACACATCTCAAGCTTTTTACTAAATTCAGCAGCAGAACCACCAGCCTCCTCAGCCTCTCCTTGTCCTCCTCTTCCCCTATAGACCGGACGCAGAGAAACGAAAAAAGAAAAGAACAATCACACTGTCAAAAGGTGTCAAATGATTTTAGTGAAGGTGAAGTGCACTTCCTGTATCACCACTACCATGAAAAACAAGGCTAAATACTGCCACATGTGAAGAGAGAGAGGAGAGAAAGAGAAGAAGAGAGAGGAAAGGAGGGGAAATGAGAGGGAGAAAGAGATAAAAAAAGAGATTGGAGGAAGAGAGAGTGAGAGAGAAAAAAAGTGGGATGGGGGGTAGAGAGGGAGGAGGTAAAGAGAGAAAACGGGAATGGAGAAAGAGAGATGAGAGAGAGAAAGAGAGACAGGGAGACCAGCAGAGAAGTGTAAAATAGAAGAGAGAATGAGAAATGGAGAGAGCGAGACAGACAAAGAGAGGGACACACCGAGAGGAAGAGCGACACATAGACAGAGAGAAAGAAAACGAGGGTGAGTGAGGAGCGAGGGAGAGAGACACATAGAGAGTGAGAGAGAGCGAGACAGACAAAGAGAGGGATACACACACATAGAGAGAGTGAGAAGAGAGAGTGGGGAGAGAGGGAGAGACACATAGAGGGAGAGAGTGAGGAGAGAGGGCGAGCGAGACAGACAAAGAGAGGGATACACACAGAGGGAGAGAGACACAGAGAGAGAGAGTGAGAAGAGAGGGAGTGGGGAGAGAGGGACACATAGAGATAAAGAGTGAGAAGAGAGTGATGAGAGAGGGAGAGAGACACATAGAGGGAGAGAGTGAGGAGAGAGAGAGTGGGGAGAGAGGGAGAGGGACACAGAGAGAGTGAGAGAGAGTGAGAAGAGACAAAGAGAGGGACACAGAGAGGGAAAGAGACATAGAGAGAGAGAAAGAGAGGGAGAGAGACACAAAGACACACACAGAGCGACATCACAAGGTGGAACAGAGTGTTTTCTGTTTTCAGCTCAGTCTAAATCTGCAGGATTTGTGCGTTAAACGTGTGAATGAAACAAAACACAACTCCAGGTCTGTTTGTGGTGAGGAAACATTATAACACAAATCAGAAAATGGCGTATACGGGCCCTTTAACACCAGAGTACAGAACAGGCGTGTCCGAACAGGCCCTGAACGCACCACACACACGGGCACATCACTGGCATAACATCAGGCTACAGAGATTATAACAGCGGTGTAATAATTATCCTAACTGGCCCTGAACGCCCCACATATTCACATGTTTAACACCACAGCACACAGAGGCTGTACTGAGCATGCCCAGAGCGGAGCAGGGAAACAGGAAATGAGTGGAGCCCGTTGGAGCGAGTCCAGTCCACAAACGCTCCTTCTGTCTGCCGGTTCAGGCCTGATTTAGGTCTGCTGCAGTCAGTGCCAAATATGGACAGCTTTAGGGACTTTACCGCCTTTAAACAAGACATGTTACTCAGAATTTAAACTATAACATGTACATTTCACATTTGTTTATTGATGTAAACTGAAATATTCATCTAAAAAGACTTAAAGGGCTCATTTTACTCTTTGTTTTACTTTTCTAATCTATGTTACAATGTTGTTTCCTCGTCAAAAACAGACCTGGAGTTGTGTTTTGTTTCATTCACACATGTTTAACGCACAAATCCTCCTAGGCTGAGTTCTTCTCTCAAACAGAAAACAATCTGTTCCACCTTGTGATGTCATGCTGTAATGCAGGAAGTGCTCCATGCATTGTCACTAGAATCATTTGGATGATTTCAGCCCTGGAGTTTCCACTTGTTTTCCACTGAACAAAAGGTAAAAGGTTAAAAGCTGTTAACTTGAAAACTACCGCTTCATGACATCACAAGGTGCAACAAGGTGATTTTATTTTTGAACACTGACAACGCAACATTTTTGAGTGTCAAATTTATTTCTGAATAAACTCATGTTAAATAAGGAAGTGGGCGGGTATAGGGGTAGGTGAAAAGTACTGCACATCCATGAGTCGCTCTGAACACAACTCTGAGTAATGACGGGTGAACAAAACAGGGTTAAAAACTCAAAAGCTGATGTTTTGCATAATATGTTCCCTTTAAGTTGCAAGTCTTAATTCTGGGGAAAGTGTTGCATAATCTGTTATCAGTCCGTCATACTAAGATGCTTTCATTCTCAGCCATTCTTCAAATGCACATTCCACAAAGCTGTCAGTGTCTTGCTCCTGGGCACAACTGTTTATTTTGGCAACATTGCCTCAGAATATACCCGGAAAGGTTCACCTCTAGTGAGGTCAAGAGGAGGGAAATGACTCGTTACTTTAGCCATTACAGATGATTATAGACATTAAGACTTATTCACTTAAGTCTGAACAATTAAAGAGATCAGTGGGGATTACTATTACTCATTAGTATTATTCATTTACCATTTGGTTTTTATTAGTTTTAACTTACACATGTCAAAAATGAGGTGGGTAAAGTAAATAATATATAAAATATTATACAGTAATGCTGTGTAATATCCTATATCTAAATCCAGATGCCAGTGCCTCTGTCTGATCTGAACGGTCACTATCTAAACCCCAGCACCTTCAGCTTGTCATGAGTCAGTGCTAGTGCAGCCTCTGCAGCTCAGGGAGGGAATTCTGGAGGTTCTGAACTTTCACATGAGCCTGTCCATAAACTGAGAATGAGACAAACCTGGACGTGTCTCTATCTGCAGGTTAAGACTCTGTCGTGACTGAAGTCCATTTTTAAAGCCAATAAAAGTGTTTGATGCCTAAAGTACGTTAAATCACTTTAAAAAGTATGATTTTTGAAAATACTTGTACATACCCACATTGCTATGTCATATTTGATATCATGGTTTAATTTAGGGTTGTGCAGTTAACTACATTTTAAATCAGGATTTCAATGATTACTGTTACATAAAAGTTATAATTGAAAATACAATTAATTAACTTATGCAAAGCCACTTTCTAATCTGGAGTGGATGAAAATATTACTCATAAATGGTATCATGTGTATGCTTCCTCTACAAGTTTATTTTGACATTAGAAGTAATCATTTTAAATAATCAAGACTTAAATTATGAGCTAAATAATGGTAATATTTTCCAGTATAAAACATTCCCCACATTACTGCTCCTCACACTTTGACCTGTGGCTCTGACAGCAGCTCTCTGAGACAAGAGTGTGAGAGTGTGAGTGAGTGTGTGTGTGTGTGTGAGTGTGGGTGTGTGTGTGTGTGTGTGTGTGTGTGTGTGTGTGTGTGAGTGTGGGTGTGTGTGAGTGTGTGAGTGTGTGACGGTGCAGATGTGTTTACCTGCAGAGCTCGTTCATTACAGAGGACACATGTGATTATGTGATTATAGGCACGTCTGAAGAGAAAGCACCAGTACTAAACTCTGTCACGCTGTAATTATATGTGTGCGTGCGTGTGTGTGTGCGTGTGTGTGCGTGTGTGTGCGTGTGCGTGTGCGCGCCCTCTGGAATGTGACCTCACTTTGAAGAGCTGCTAAAATCAAGGTTCCTCTGAGGTGACGCACTGTTCAGAGGATTCAACTGTGCTAATGAGAAGGCACAAGGGGGCGCCACTGTGTCTCACCTGGGAAATTACATACCACTTTAAGGTACGGGTAGTAGCCTGCGCTGTTTCTGTTTTAAAAAGGGAACTACTGTACAATCACAACTGAACCTGTGTCGTCAGAGCCTCAACCTGCAGACAGAGACACATCCAAGTTTGTCTCATTCTCAGGATATGGACAGAACATGTTTCATTTGAAAGCTCCAGAATTCCCTCCCTGAGCTGCAGAGGCTGCACTAGCACTGATTCAGGATTGGTGCAGGTGCTGCGGTTTAGGTAGTGACCGTTCAGATCAGTGAGAGGCATTTTGGGTTTAAACCAACTGGATTTCTGAATTAAAACGGACAAATCTAGGATAGTTCTTTTTCCAATCAAAGGATGCGAGTGCCATCCCTGCTGTATTCCAGACTGCCACCGTCTCTTCACACACATTGCCAGTATTATTCTTCTAGACAGATTATGAGATTAGTGTTTGGTTAATTATGACTCAGTCTTGTAATGGCATCTGAACGTGTTGGTTTGTGATTTGTGAGTGGTGAAGGAATGGTCAGTATGTTGTTGGTGTGTTGTGTCACGGTAACGCGGTGGTGCTGTTTTTTCAGGCCTGACGGGAATGAGAGGCACGCTCTGGGCTGGCACTGTTTTTATTTACCTGTCCCATGATGTAACACTGGAGCTCAGGTTCACCAGAGGGCAACACGAGCTCTCCAGCAGAGGACGGAGGTCTGAATTGGCTTTTATAATGTAAGAGCATTTTAAATATGAATAGCCGTTCATTTAACTGTGTAACTAAAGCAATCTACCTGTTAGCCTTATATGATAATACCAAATTTACATAAACAAAAATGGTCTAGTTAAGAAGTATTCATGAATATAGGTGGAGGTTCAACTTGAAACACTTCTGTTCCTTCCTACTGTTATATATATGTATAAAAACAGGGCTAGCTTCCATTTCCTCTCAATAAATCACCTTTCAAGCTATTTAGACTGTGCAGTTCCGTTCCCTCCGCTTCAGCCTGTTACAGCTGCAGCAGAACCTTCAGCCTCCTCAGTCATCTCCATCTCTGACCAGTGTTTTCACTACCAAGAGGAATTCTCATGATATTTGTAACTTCACAAACTCACGAGAATCCATCTTGGCTCCTGCTGGTGAATTGAACCCAGGCACAAGTGGGTCGGAGATCGGAACACGCATCAAAACATGCGTGTATGAATATCTAACTGCATCAGGCCTGTTGCTGAAATTAAATAAAGGTACAGACTTCCCCTTGTTTGGTCTTCATTAAAAATATTATAAAAATGAAAAAATGAAGCAAAGTATCTAAAGTTTGGAGTTTGCAGCTCCATATTTACAACAGAACCAGCCATGAACAAGACCGTCACAGTTTGTAAACACCTGGTAGTCTACGTTACACTTCACATTTAGTGTCTTTTATAAATCTGCGTTACCGTTGTTGGCGTGGCGCACACAGTCCTGCAGCACGGCGCTCCACTTGCTGTGCTCCTTGTCGGTGAGTACACAGAAGTAGTGGTGACGTGCGTACGGGTGCCACAGGATCAGGGTGTACTGGGTCACGGTCTTTATGAAAGGAGAGCTGCTGGGTTTGGCTTTCACCCCTGGAATATAACACACAAAAAGAGAACATTTAGGGTCCTATCACAGAGCCCTGCGGGACTCCTGGACATACACGTCATACACGTCGTCCGAACAAAAGCTAAACACCATCAACTGAGATGTGTAATGAATATGTGACGCCCTGAAAGAATCACAACTGACTATCCTCACCTAAGGGCCCCTCTGACCACCGCCAGGCACTCACACACCACAGTCACACATAGGCAAAGTGTGTGAGGTATCTTGCCCAAAGACACAACAACTGGTACATCTCTAAAAGATAGCAGACACATTTATCCGCTAACCCCAATTTTGCGAGTTCAATCCTCACTACTGAGACTGTCCTTCTTTTGGCTCTTTTGACACTTCACTCACCTTGCTTAGTATTTGTAAGATGCATGTGTGACGGTGAGCAGGTGTTCATTATATTATGGGGCAAAAGGAGAAATTCAATTTGTCAACTGGACAAAAGTTTATTTGGTCAAATACGTTTCTCAGCTCATCCAAGCTGCTTCTTCAGTTCTGGTCAGATGCTGGTGGACACTGCCTTATATCTGCCTGAAGGGGGCGTTAACTACAATGAAATTACTCTGAAACTACCACACCTATTTGTTTACAGTTTCTGTTAGTTAGGTGGGTCTATTAAATATGCAGTGGGAGTGGAGTGTGGGGTCTTATTAGCAGAACCATTCAGGGCCATAATGGTGTTTTCACACCTCTGGACATGTCCTGGCTAGTCCTGTTGTTTTCTCTGTTTTGATTTAGGTTTGAGGATAGAGTTATAGATGGAGACAAATGATGTCTGAGACCTCCATTTCTGTTCAAGGAAGGATTCTCTTTCTTGGCAAAAATAGCTTCTTTAACTCCTCCTCTCAAACCAGTTCTTTTCTCTGGCCAAGATCTGGACCTCACTGTCCTCAAAGGAGTGGCCCGTGGCTTTTAGGTGGAGATGTACGGCAGACTGAAGTCCTTTTAGGTGGAGATGTACGGCAGACTGAGGTCCTTTTAGGTGGAGATGTACGGCAGACTGAGGTCCTTTTAGGTGGAGATGTACGGCAGACTGAGGTCCTTTTAGGTGGAGATGTACGACAGACTGAGGTCCTTTTAGGTGGAGATGTACGACAGACTGAGGTCCTGTGTTGCTCTCTCGTCTGTGTTGATACATCCTCTTGTGAAGTGGCTGTTTTGTTTCTCCAGTGTAGCGCCCCCTGCTGTCTTCACTACACTGAATGGAGTAGACCACATTGCTTTGTCCAGTTGACAAATTGAATTTCTCTTTTTGCCAAAGATTCTACCTGGACGACTGAGGGATTCTATATATATTATATTATGGTGTTTGTGAATGGGTGAATGTTTTTCTTTTTTTTTTTTTTAATACCTGGGAGACTCTTGTCCATGAGCTCCATATATTCCTCCAGTGAGGTCAGCACTTTGTAGCCCGCGCAGCTGATGCTGACTTTGGGCTGGAGTCCGTGATCACAGACCTGCTCAGGAGAAACACACATTAGATACATGGTGTTAATATGCTTCAGTTGTTCTTGTATAGGTCATACTGATTTGCTCTCGTAGAAGTCGATGGCGTAGGAGTTTGGGATGGACACATATCTGGTCCTCCACTTCCTGTTCTCCTCCAGATACTGCAGCAGGCTCCCCGAGAAGATGGTCTTCCCCGCCAGAGGGTCCTGCAGCACAAAAATACAAGTTATATTTCTGTATCAAAACTTGACATGTTTGTGTCCCTGGGCAAGGCACTTCACCCATTGCCAGTAATTTTAAGAGGAGCAGTAGAAAAAGGCAAATCCACAACCTAAATATTTGATACTTATATTTGATTATGTAGTTTTGATTTGTAAATTTCTTTGACACTGTAGTAGTAGTAGTAGTAGTAGTAGTAGTAGTAGTAACAGCAGTAGCAGCAGTGCAGTAGTCGTAGTACAGACCACTAGTTGTAATAGTAGTAGTAGTAATAACAGTAGTGTGATAGTAATAGTAGCAGCAGCAGAAGTACATTCCAATAGATATAATTCCAATATTGATCCTAAAAATCCGCAGTAGGCCATATACTTTGTGATACACTGTACTTCCTGTCTGCCCCGTCTGCGCCCATATTCAGATGTGTTCAAATCTGGCCCACTTTAGGGACAGCAAAGCCAAACTGAACCAGGACGTCCTGCACGATCAAAGAGAAAACTGTCCATCAGTGGAGCCAAAATGGATGGAGCCGTACAGACGAGTCCACTATCACTGTACATTTTTCCCCCTGCTTTTAAGTTCACCAGGGATAACAATTTGATTTTATAACTTATCAGCGATTACTGACACCATGTCAAGTCAAGAGTATCAAAAATCAGATACTAATTCAATACGAAAACCAGTATCAGGACTAGAAACTCATTTGAGCAGGTATCGATACTAAAAAAGTCACATTCACAGGACAGAAATGAAGCTTTCCTGAACAGTTTTAGAATGATCTTGAGCTGGATCAGAACAAGTATATGAGCACATAGACTAGTATACACCCATGGACCTGGTTTAGACCTGGTTTAGACCTGGTTTAGACCTGGTTTAGACCTGGTTTAGACCTGGTTTAGACCTGGACCACTATGGAACCTACAGGACCACTGAGGATTACACAGATATAAAGCCACATGGGAATAGAAAAGAAAGTTCTACCATTTAAGGCTGAAAATCACATTCGATTGTCTAAAGAAAGTGTTTTTTTTAATTATCATTGTGGTATAAAGTCTGTTCCTTAGTACTGAAATCAAGTTTGACATTTTAGTAGCGTGACACGATTGCCTAATACATTATCATTTCTCTAGTATGAGATCATCTGATCATCTGAACGATAAGTTAAATTAATAACAAAAAAAATGCTTTCCATTTTACATTTTCAAATGATCGATTGAATAAAAATAATACTTAATTTTGCTATTAAATTGTCACAGTTATTATTTTTTAGCTCTTAACATTATATTGTGACCAATTATTGATTAACTCAACTATGTAAACATCCCTAAATTGATCATATATACAGGTATAGCTCAAAAAATGTGAATATCATGAAAAAGTTCAATATTACTTGTCAAATCTGTATATTATATAGACTCTTGACTAAGGATGTGCAAAAATATCAAAATATTGATATATCGTTTAATGTGATGATGCAGTATGGATATCGTGGGCTGCTGTATCGATATATCGACAAGAGTATTTTTTTGGTGTATTTTACAAAGTTATTTTGTTACAGAGCTACAGTTTGTGTTGCTTGTTCAGAGGAAGGAAAAGTATTTATGCAAAACATTTGACATTTTCACTGTTTTGATGAGTAAAACGGGTGTTTTTCATATTCACTTTACCCAAGAAGTGGTTTAATAAAGACTTTTACTATCACAGGCATGATTTAGCCTTTATTTTTATTGAACCATATCGAATCAATTTGAAATATAAATCATATTGAATCATATCGAGATACGTATTGCATCGTGGCCTAAATATCAATATCATATCGGCAACTTCTTAATGATACCCAGCCCTACTCATGACACAAGAATGAAGCTTTTACGCCTTTATTTTTTGACATTTTGATGATTATGCACATCATCTTTAAGGAATACTTTTATTTTGAAGTTGATACAAGTGTCAAAACTGTAAAAAAGGTGTTTCTTTTCCTTGGTATACAGTAAATATCGAATGCAGTAGTGTTTACTTGCCTTCCTGTGCAGTAACTGGGCCTGGGTCCCTCCGGCTCCTTCGATCTCGGCCCTCACACTGTTGAAGAGCGCCACAGAGTACTGCTGCTCATAGATGCTGCTAAAGTCATTCATCACCGCCCGTGTACGCCCTGAAATACACACAAACACACACACAAGGTAATTGCATACAGATACAAATAAAAACATTGCTCCTAAGGACTTATTGTTTTAAAAAAGCTACTACGAACATAAAACAAAACCGAGATGCACGTGTGTGGAGATGGAACCCGCGCACAGTAAGAATCTGTGTCATCAAGCTATCTTTTTAGCAATAAAAGTACACGTAATTAAATAAACGTTAGACATTTTCATCTACTGCCATACTGTGAGACAATCCAGGCAAAGCAACGACATCTCCATCGAGACGAGCAGGTGCCAGGTGACTGGAGAAGTTACATGGATGATTATTTCAACTCCAAAGACAACCCTAACCCTGGTATTTGTGCATTTGCATCCTTAACAACACTTCTAGGACTGCTGTAATAAACATGGTGTGAATACTGGTCAGTCTCAGGAGCTTATCGTGTCCTGATATTCAAAACGTACAAATGTAGAACAGACAGTAAAACATCCCGGTGCACAGAGGCCTGTTAGAACGCTATGCAAAGTGTGAAATAGAAATGGAAATAAAGAGTGCGAACATTTAACACAGTGATATACTTATTAGCACATGTTAAAGGGCCCATATTACACCATTTTCTGATTTATGTTCTAATGTTGTTTTCTCATTACAAACCTGGAGTTGTGTTTTTTTTTTGTTTCATTCACACATGCTGAACACACAAACCTGCATATTTAAGCTGAGTTCTTCTGTAATACAGAAAGTGCTCCACTGTGTTTTTAAACTCCATACACCTTCACTAGAATCACTTGGATAGTTTCAGTTTCAGGCCTGGAATTGCTAATCTCTGAACAAAAGGTAAAAGGTCGCCGATACCTCGAAAAGTACCGCTTCATGACATCACAAGGTGGAACATTTTGAGCTTTGGAGATGTGGACAGACTAATAATAAAGGATTACTCAAAACACGTGTGAATGAAACAAAACACAACTCCAGGTCTGTTTTTGAGGATTTAACAACATTCTGACATGGCTTAAAGCTCACAAGAGTCAATTTTGTGTAATATACGACCTTTAAGCGCTAAGAATAAAAGTTCTTGCTATGTTAAAACAAAAGCAACTATTTATATGCAGAAATCTAAATAAAATAAGTCAACTAATACACATTTTGGTCGACTCAGACTCCTTGGACTTAATCGGCCTACAGCCCTAGATGTCCCCTCATCAAATACAAACCTAGAGTTGTATTTGCTTTATTCACACTTGTTTCATTCATCTTAATCCAAAGTCTTTGTTTTTTTTATGTTTAAAAAAAAAAAATCTGTTTCTGTTTATGAGAGTCCAACGTGCACACCTTTAATGTAAATAAAATGACTGAATGAATCCAGAGTCTCAAAAGGCCCTCAAAAATGCTCAGTTTGCATTTTGCCTGGATTGTAGCGTCACAGGTAAAACTCCAGACTTCTCCTGTACAGTTTTTTAGCCTATAAACCATCACAGGACTCATTCTGGTCAAGCTGGTTTCACATTCGACCCATGGATCTAATTATAAACCGTGCTGCAAATTAGGAAGTAAGGCTGGTGTGCTGTTAACATGCTAGTTATTGTTAGCAGTGACGTGACAACAAAACCCTGCTCTGGACTCTGAAAAAACTCATCGCGGTGAATAATTAGGATGCTCAGAATGCATTCGGAATAACTTTGGACCACTGCAAACTGATAAAAATGGGAAAAAGTGCCTTCAATCACGCATTTCAAAACTCAACTTCGCTGGCGTCTTTCTGTGGGGTCAGCAGCGGTGATGTGGACGAGGGACATTTTTGATTTTTGAACGGACCACAGGAAAAAGCAAAGAGAGGAAACAGCTGGGAGGACAGACGGGGGCACAGGACATCGGACAGGATACAGGAGAGGACGATGGGACGGGAGACAGGAGAGGTGGAGACAGGGGAGGACTTATTAAAACGTCCAATGAACACAAACATTTCACTAATTCAACGTCTTTGCAAACATAAAAGTGCTGACTCAAGACTGCTTCAGCAAATTACTGTGAGACTCTGGATAAGCTCCTGATCAAAACGAACCAAGAAAAACAAAAGTTAAAGCGGCTGTAGGTCTCACTGATTTTTTTCCAAGTAGGCCTAATTGACCATAACTTGTCTTGTCCCAGTAGAAATGAGTCATCTGTGTACTCCCTGTATCTAAATATAATAAAAATTTGCCCTCTGAGAATGAGGAAGTGCTCTGTTAGCATGTTAATGTTTATTGGCCTTACTTTTCTTTTGATTGCTGCAAACAGTTTAAAATAAATTTGGTTTGTTTTTCACATTTTGAAAGCTTAAAAAGGTCCTGTATCACACAAAATGGACTCTTGTGAGTTTAAAGCCGAGTTTAAAGTTGTGTTTTGTTTCATTCACACATTTGTCTACATCTCTGTCTGTCTGTCTACATCGCCAAAGCTCAAAATGCTCTGTTCCACCTTGTGATGTCATGAAGTTAACAGTTACCTTTTATCTTTTGCTGAGTAGAGATCGGCAATTCCAGACTTGAAATAATCCAAGTGATTCTAGTGAAGGTGTGTGGAGTTTAAAACACATAGGAGCATTTCCTGTGTCACCACATGACATCACAAGGTGGAATAGAGTGTTTTCTGTTTGAGAGAAGAACTCTAAAGTCTAAATCTGGAGGGTTTGTGTGTTAAACATGTGCGAATGAAACAAAACACAACTCCAGGTCTGTTTGTGACGAGGAAACAAAATTATAACAAAAATCAGAACATAGCGCAATATGGGACCTTTAAATCCAACCAATCACAGCCTGCTACAATCGCCTCTCAACCAATCACCACTCAAGAACTCTTTCCCCGTCCTTTTTGTTCCCAGTGTTTCAGTTTCAGGCCTCCTCTGCCCCATCTCCTCCTCCTCCTCAGCAGCAGAACCAACAGCTTCCTCACCTCTCCACACTCTCATGTTTGAACAGCGCTTTCTATGGCATTCCTAAAATGTCTTATAATAACTACGCCTACTCCTTATACGTAGAATCAGTCATTGCCTATTTATTATGTATATTTTTAAAGCAACGCCATGTAACTTTCTGGAGGTGCCATGATTCCAGAGAAAGAAAAAGTTAAAACCATACTACGGAACATTCTCCATGGATAATAGTTAAGACGATGGATCAGTTTCTATGCCAGACTGCGGAATAATTATAGCCAAACGAACAACATTACCGTCCTCCAGACCAAATAAGAGTCAGGTCTGTGGAGATGCAAGCCCACTCAGAGAAAGGATGTTTTGTGGCTTTGTTCTCATTACTTTTCCAACTTTTTGAATAACTAATAATAAAACAATGCACACAAACAGTACTTCACAGTTATATTTGTAAGTAAAACGCTTTAAGTCCACTCCTTTGACTGCGCCTCTCTCCTCAGACGGTGGAGCCTGGCGTGTGGTGGAGCAGACCACATGAGTGCGGCTCAGAGCCCAGCGTTCCCACAGAGCAGACACTTTAAGAATGAAGGAGGATATTTTAAAGAGCTCTGACGCACACGAGATGAGTGTTACCAAACATACTTACCCCCGGTCAGGGTTAAAAGGCCTCTGATATGTCAAGTTTAAACAATCATCCATACACATTATTAGACTTTGGTTAGAGTAAAAAGCAAAATTTAATTAACTACACCAAATCGGAAACAAGGAAACAAGTCTAAACGAAAGGCTTTCCCACAAGATTAAAGAAGGGATATTACACTTCTAAGAGGTATTTATTGGTAACGCATAAGTTGCTCCCCCTTCAGAGCGCTATCACAACACAATCAGCGTGCGTCCCGCTAATGAAACTACCGCACATCGCGTCAGGTTTGTGAAGTTGTATTGTTTTGTATCCTGCTTTATGGAGAACTGTCGTGTGGGAGCATGGGTGACGTAGGCTTGTGGGTTTGAATAGGGCCCAGGGGAGATCGCCAGATTACTCAAACATGCATGAATGATATCTAAAACCATATTTTTAATGAGGGAACAATGTTAAAACATATAAAGCCCCAAAAAGCCAAAGCCAAACAAGTGTGCTAGTACTAAAGAACGCCTTGATTTTCACCAGGTCCACCAGAACAAAGTTGTGTACCTCCAGAAGTATCCAGAGTGATCCAAAAGTTCTTCTCCTTGAGCTCTTCTCTGACCCAAACTAAGTTCTAAGCTCTCCACAGTCCACAGGAGCAGAGGAACACAGAGAAGATCACACACCATCACCATCTGCATCCAACCACAGACAACCACAACAAACAAGAGACCACCAGTAGCTTCCAAAGAGACCCAGACTTCCCCCTCCCCAGAGACCCAGACTTTCCCCTCCCCAGACACTTCACCCAGCTCAATCAGTGTTAATCATACAGCACGGATCTAATGACGCGGGTCAAAACGGCACTGCTTTCATTTCAAGTGACTATGCACCTTTTTGGTGGAGGGTCTGCGCCTGCAAGTCTCCATGAAAATGTTCTTGCTTTGCCTGGAATGTTCCATAGTATGTCTTTAAACGTATCTATCCCCATGGAGATAAGAAAGTGGTACCACCAGACCAAGTAGCAGGTCAAAGCTGTGGAGACGTGACCCCGCTCACAATAAGAACATGTTTTTTTTGTTTCTTGTGCTGAACCCCTCAATCAGGAACGTTAGACCTACACAGAACACCTTTATGTAACTGAAAATTAGTTTTGTGAAATTAGACACAAAAAGATTCAAACAGAACATTCTGTTTGAGTCCAGAAGGGTCTGGAACCGGACCAGAGAATGTGAAAATGTACATCTTGTATCTCTCAAATGCGGAAGACATCTCCTCTCCAAAATTCTCGTATCATTCAGAACAAAATATATAACTTTTTTTGTCCCTGAGATTTTGGTGCTTCGATTGTTGATTCTGCAAAAATAAGCACCGTTTCTTGGTCCTGTGTGTGTTACTTTCAGAGTAGTTTCAGTATAATTAGCCCAGAACTGAAGAAGCAGCTTGGATGAGCCACGAAACATATTCGACCAAACTAAACCTTTGTCCAGTTGTCAAATTGTATTTCTCCTTTGCCATGGATTCTAACTGGACGACTGAGGGACTTTACACACTTTTCGGTCCTATATGTTGTTTTTTTTGGTTGTGTTGCGGTTCTGGCTGGACAGGTAACATTTAGCAGTGCATCTGGAAACCCAACATGACACCATAACAAGACTCAATGGCTGAAACTCAAGATCTTTAAGTCATTACAAGACAATGGACAATAGCAGAGTACGAGTGGTTAAGACACTGAAGGCTGTGAATCACTAGCGTACACAAACGGACGGTTCTGTGGAGAGGTATTATTACAGACGAGGGCCCAGGATGACAGGCCGACTCTGGGTTAGTGTGAGACCAGGGCTGGGTCACTCCGACACATGAAAGGAGCTATCATCCACAGCTTACACAAGTATATACGTGCTTAAGGAAGGAAGGGGACTTGAGGTCACCCCTGCTGGTTTAAATATGTCACTGCGATCGCAACTTAACCAAGGATGTCTTTAGCTTCTATTGACACATACAAAGGTTTTGCCAACTCACTAAATATAAGCACGGTCATATCTTATTTGAAAACGTGGCACTTTCACAAATGCAGGATCATTCATTTTAGATTGCCATGTCAAACACAGCAATTAGTGTCATCATATTTACAAATCTAACCTGGCCTTACTCTAATTAAGACTCTGGAAATGTTTTCAATGAGTGTCACCAACTTTCAGAAACACCCCTTAAAGACTGTATAGATAAAGATATAGAAGATGCCAAGAAAACAAGAAAATCAAAATTGTGATCTGGTTCTAAGGGTGTTTGGTCCCTTTTAGCCATTTAAACGAACCCAGACCAATGACTTTTTTTCATTTTTTGCGCATACGTGAACGCTCCAACTGTACCCAGACCCTCTGAAACAAACTGTACTGAGACATTTCTCAGGAACGTCTCAGTACGGTTCGCTAAAAAGTCAGCGATACGGTTCGTCTAATCTGCGCATTGTGAAAACAAAGCGCACCAGGTTCACTTCGCCTTTTTCACTGTATTGTAACCTCCTTCGCTTGCCGTAGATTTGTCACGTGACTGTAACCGGAACACTCGGCTGTAAACATGGCTGGCCGTGGTCGTTGTCGTGGCCAACGCAAATACAAATATGTCACATGTAAATCTGAATAGTTCTATTTTCCTGGTGAATGCAGCAAATTTCATCAAAAAACACAGCAGGGCAAGTACTGCAGCAGACATTTTGTTTCAAGTGACAATTACCCAGAATTCAGTGCACTGGGGGACTGAGCTCTAGAGGACCTGGTGTGAACAGAATCAAAGCTCAAGTGGATCAGAAAGACCCCGGTCCTCTTTGTAATAAACTCACAATCTGAACACAAAACAAACTGAGTTCTTCTTCTGTTGCTTCACTTTTTGGTCCACGTACAGAGGACTGAGTTCGGTTCACTTACAGGGGACGATATGTGAAAATGCCCTAAGATTATCATGATATGAATTTTTGGGCATTTCACCCAGCCCTGCCCATAGAACCATAATAAAATCTGGAAAGTGGACCCAAGATGGCGTTGTTTTGTTTTCAATGGCCTCAAAATAATTTTCTCTTCCGCATTTACTTCAGTACAGGCGAACACCTCCCACCTGTGTATTGCCTGTAACGTGCACGGCGTGGTGTGTTTGGACCAATCAGAGCGAGAGCTGCTAGAGCGGGCTCATTTTTAAAAAGTTTATGTTGTGAAAATAGAAAAGAATCCCTAAAAGTCCGACCTTTGTGAAAGCTTTCCATGCCCTGTCAGCCGATCATGGGCAGTTTGAATTCACAAAAAAATACATTTCGCTCTATGGGAGAATTTTGTCTGGGCCCAAGCTCCCGGGAGCTGCAGTACCTGAGGCCGGGACAGAGGGGGAATGCCTTATCCAGTTTTTATTATAGATCCATGGCCCTACCAGACAACATCACAACCTACAGTGTATTTAGTTAGATAATATTTATGTTCCCACACTGGCCCTATCATTATGACTTCATGTACAGCTGTCAGTGTGATACGGGTGAGGTCCGGACTTGTATTTTACTGGACTGTTTCACATTCTAAACACACCTCCTGTCAGCAGTACTCCAATACCACAGTTAATACTACTGTCAGTACTACTGTTACTACAACTCCTGTCTGTATACTGCGTGACAACAAGTTCAGGACTGAGACTGCAGTCGGAGTTTGCGTGTGTCAGGCAAAACAAACTGAAACTCTAAGATTCTAAAGCAGCTCTGTCATCGCATCTGATTGGATTCAAAGACGCCATTTGGAATTTCTCACATTTCTCGCATAAAATCACTTCGTACTTCATGTTACCCTCATTAAAAATATGAAAACCTATAAATGTTTGGGTGGTTTTAGTTAAAGCAGACACTGTTTTTTTCATCTGTGTGATTTTGACAAAGACCAGATCACATTTGATGGCGATTTTATGCAGAAATGTGAGAAATTCCAAAACGTTCAGATACTTTTTCATGCCACTGTATTTGCACGTTGTTGTTTTTTTTCCACACATAAAATTGATAATAATGTAAAGATGCATTTTAAAAAATAAATAAATTAAAAAATAAATAAATAAAACCACAACGATAATAAAAAACGCATTCTATTTCGACAATATAATGTGATTTTTAACATTAAATTGCAGCACTTTCTTTTCTATTCCCATGAGACTTTTTTGTGTTAATAAAAATCTTTCAATCTGAGGAAAAAGTAAATCGATTTTTGCCGTAATAAGCAGCTCTACTGTGCGTAAATATTGACAAAGTTCTAATGTTTGAACAGTTAATAAAGATCTCCTGTTGTTGGGTCCAGTGAGTGACAGGTGCGTTTAACCAATCACAGGACAGGACCCATCAGAGGGACCGCCCCTGTAAAGCGACTTCGTCAGTTTTGTTTATATTCATTCATATGGATTTAGGACAGTTATATTACACAAAAAGGATTCATTTGAGCTTTATGGCATGTTATAATGTTGTGTAACTCTTTATTTATTAGTCTGTTTACACCTCTAAAATTCTGAACGCTCTGTTCCACCTCGTGATGTCATGTAGCGGTAGTTTTCAAGCTACTTTTGACCTTTAGTTCAGCAGAGATCGGCAATTCCTGCGCTGAAATCATTCACGTGATTTTAGTGGAGGAGTTTAAAAGTTTAAAAACACACCGGAGCACTTCCTACATGACATCACAAGGTGGAACAGAGTGTTTTCTATTTGAGAGAAGAACACAGCCTAAACAGAATGAAACAAAACGTAACTCCAGGTCTGTTTTTGATGAGGAAACAACATTATAACAGCTCAGAAAACAGCCTAATATGGGTAAGTAACACTGCTTACTTACTGGATATTTAAGATTTTACTGAAAATCTTCCTTTGCTTTTTTCTATTTTATAATTTTGGTGATTTGGTGAGTGATTTTTCTTTCTTGATTGGACACGGGCAGCAGCTATACATATACTGAGGTAAAACTTTTCTAAATTACACTTAAATTACATTAAATAGTTAGTGATTATGATTTGACAAATTAAAATAAATGGACAGCACCTTTATTTTGTTAATTCAAGGTTTAAACTGTCAGAAAAATGCCTTGAATTGTCTCTGCATTTTGGATTTTCCGTGTTGATGACACAGGAAGAGGGATTTTGTATTAAAACTCAACACGTCCTGTATTTTTGTGCTTTTCTTTCCTAATTTTTTCTCACAAACTGCCACTTAAACGTCCTGTATTACGCAAAATTGACTCTTTAAGCTCTTTAACCCATGCTACAACGTTGTCACCTCCTCAAAAACATGGCTGGACGTAAAACTTTGATAAATATACGTATATCCCACCAAACCAAGTCAGAATTAGAAAAACATGAAAACCTGTTATATGTACTTTAATATTTTGTATTTAATAAATTTGTGAGGGCAGAGTGAGGCAAGTACCAGGCCCCAGCTTCCTTATAAAGTCTTGTTATTGTTTAGTGCGTATTTCAAGTATTTGGCTGCCACCCAAAGTGACTAAACAAATGATTCACAGTAACAGTGCAATTGTCTATGGCCCACCTTAGAATAACAACAGCTTTTTATTTTATATTTTATTTTTTAAAAGTTCTCTACCTGTTTTTACCGTCTTAAAACGCGAAACTAGTTCATTACAAACGACTTGCGGTGGTCCAAAGTTATTCCTCGCTCGTTATGCATTCAGAGCATCAGTTTATATTTGCCTTTCTGAACTCTAAAAGGAATTTTGATGTTGCGGTAAACCTAACGACAACTGTCATGCTAACACACACTTCCTGATGATCAGAAAACAGACTGACTTATTTTGACCTCAAGAGCTGCACATATTGCTCAAATACATGGGGAAAAAAAGTGATTCTAACCCATTTTATTGTATTAAACTGTTGTATTAATTATGATTATTATGATTATTTCTCTCCTCGTTTAGTTTTAATACAAATACTTTGCTCACGCTTCTTCAGAATGAACTGTAAATGTGCATATTTGGCATACCTTCTCTTAAATTACAAATAATATCAATCAGTTTTTGGTAGTGTCTTCTATAAAACACACATAAAGCTGTTTAAATTCAAACGTGATTTAGACCTGGTTTAGTTCTGTTATGATATCATCACAGTTTACGTCTTGGACTAGGGTTATCAGTATTTAAAAGTAGATTCCAATCGATACTAAAACTCACCTGAGCAGGTATTGAAACTAAAAAAGTCCCATTCACACCTACATACTGAGGGATTACACAGATATAAGGCCACATGGGGATAGAAAAGAAAATACTCTGGTTTAATGTTGAAAATCACATTCTATTGTCGAAATAAAGAGTGTTTCTTATCGTCATCGTGGTATCGGATCAGTATTGAGTATCGAGTCTATCAAGTCTAAGTCTCAGTATTAAAGTTTGACATTTTAATATCGTGACACTAGTTTGGAGTCACTTTGGTCTGGTGTTATTCTAGTTTAGATCTGGTTTAGTCCTGGTTTAGTCCTAGTTTACATTTGTAATAATAGGAGCCAAATATTTTCTACAATTAATTCCTGGGGTTGTGTAGACCTGGTTTAGATCTGGTTTAGTCCTAGATTAGACCTGGCTTGGACCTGGTTTAGTCCTAGATTAGACCTAGTTTTGACCTGGTTTAGTCCTAGATTAGATCTGGTTTTGACCTGGTTTAGTCCTAGATTAGACCTGGTTTGGAACTGTTTTAATCCTAGTTAGGACCTGGTTTAGATCTGGTTTAGTCCTAGATTAGACCTGGTTTGGACCTGGTTTAGTCCTAGATTAGACCTGGTTTGGAACTGTTTTAATCCTAGTAAGGACCTGGTTTAGTCCTAGATTAGACCTGGTTTGGAACTGTTTTAATCCTAGTAAGGACCTGGTTTGGACCTGGTTAGTCCTAGATTAGACCTGGTTTGGACCTGTTTTAATCCTAGTTAGGACCTGGTTTAGATCTGGTTTAGTCCTAGATTAGACCTGGTTTGGACCTGGCTTAGTCCTAGATAAGACCTGGTTTTGACCTGGTTTAGACCTGGTTTGGAACTATTTTAATCCTAGTTAGGACCTGGTTTGGACCTGGTTTAGTCCTAGATTAGACCTTGTTTTGATCCGGTTTAGTCCTAGTTAGACCTGCTTATAGTCGTGATTTAGTCCTCTTTTAGACCTGGTTATAGACCTGAATTAGTCCTGGTTTAGACTTGGTTTAGTCCTAATTTAGACCTGGTTTGGATCTGGTTTAGTCCTAATTTACTTGGTCATAATTGGAATATACAGCCAAATATAGACAGCCAAACATTTTCTACAGTGGCACCAAAACTGCAACAAAAAGAGTTAAACACGGATCTTTTAAACTTAATTTTTTTTTTTTTTTTTTTTAATTAAATATCCCTGGAAATTCACTGAAATTCAACCTTGAATAACCTCGTCTTACCTGTGATCATCTCTCTCCTGCTCTCGTCCAAATGCGAGGAAACCACGTCCCCCATTTTTACGCGCGCTCCTCCAAAAACTCAAAACTTCCAGGTAGAGACACTTGGGCTCCGATCCTCCCCGGGAATCTGCGCTCCTTCTCGGACTGCCTTCTCCGTGCGTGCTCGCTGGACTGGACTTGGAGCGGCACGGAGGGCGCAGGGAGCAGGGAGCAGGCACACCCACGGCGCTCATCACTGGTCGGACGTGTTCAGTGGCAAAGCGCGGGGTGTGGCCATGACATCCACTGGCACCGGCACGACGTGTTATTACTGCCGTGGAAAAGTGTGGACAGGGACAGCACGGCACGAAAAAACAGTCTAAACCCAACGAAAAAACAGTCTAAAACCAACGAAAAAACAGTCTAAAATCAACGAAAAAACAGTATAAAACCAACGAAAAAAACAGTATAAAATCAACGAAAAAACAGTCTAAAACCAACGAAAAAACAGTCTAAAACCAACGAAAAAACAGTATAAAACCAACGAAAAAACAGTCTAAAACCAACAACGGGTGAGTATTAACGTGACAAAACGAGTCAAAAATTAAATTCAGAATTGATAAATCAAGTTTAAGTGAAGTTATTCCCATGGAGACGTGGTGAAGTTGGTAAATTAGAGGTTTTAAATTCAGCTCGTGGGGAAGTTGGCGCGTCTCTAATTTGGCGCACAAGACAATGGCGCTCTCTTGTGGAAATGTGAAGTATTGCGCAAAAAGTGGGCGCACAGAACAACGCAAACGTGGGAAGTTATTACATTTACTTTAAAGAAATTGTAGGTTTCAGAGCATACGTTTACACCTAATTGAGTAGTAGTAGTAGTAGTAGTAGTAGTAGTAGTGAGAGTAGTGAGTTTTTTTTTGGCAGACCTGCTGTCTAAAGCGTCCACATAAAGCTTCATTTTAACACAAATGTGACTGCACAAGTTTCTTACAGGTTTATGGTTAAAAAGTGAGTTTGTAGTGAATTTAAATGACATAATTTGGGGAAATAATCAAAATTCTAACTATATATTGTCTCAAAAATATCCGCACAGATCTTGATTTCTAATTTTTATTGAAAAAACAAAACAAAAACTTGAGCAAATGTTTTAGTTCCTCTTCCCCCTGTGAGTCCATTTGCTTGAGTAACTTTTTAAAGAAATTGTACGTTTCAGAGTACTTTTCTAACAGAATACTTTTACCCCTAATTGAGTAATATTTTCATTGAAGTACCAGTACTTTTACTTGAGTAAAAGTTGTACTTTCTCTTCCCACAGTGAGTCTGAAGTGACAAAAGCTTCAAGTGACGATATGAAATGATTTGAACATTCAGATCTGATTTAATTTCTCATTTTTGTGTCTGTCCTTTGAAAATAGTGTATTTTGTTCTTTACATTCACTTCAAATTATAAACCAGATGTTATGACCCAACATTTAAGCAACTCTTTAAGTTACTCTTACTTCAGTAGTACTTTTGTTACTCTTATTGAATAATTTCTTGGACCACTACTACATTTGCCTGTTGAATCCAGAATGATACAGTATTTATCTGTATTTTTTTTAAGTAGTGGTCCAAAAAATGACTCAAGTAAGAGTAACTTAAAGAGTAACTGTCAGTGAATGTAACTGGAAGAACAAAACATTAAATAAGTTACAAAATCTGATATTTTCAAAAGGACAGACACAAAAATGAGACAAACTAAATCAGATCTGAATGTTTAAATCATTTTATATTGTCAGTTTAGACTCACCGTGGGAAGAGAAAGTACAACTTTTACTCAAGTAAAAGTACTGGTACTTCAATGAAAATATTACTCAATTAGGGGTAAAAGTATTCTGTTAGAAAAGTTCTGAAACGTACAGTTTCTTTAAAAAGTTACTCAAGCAAATGGACTCACAGTGGGAAGATGAACCAAAACGTTCACTCAAGTTTTTTTGTTTGTTTTTTTCAATAAAAATTAGAGATCGACCGATGCCGATACCGATACTGTTTAGAATCCAGAGAAACTGATATTTTGAGACGATATGTAGATAGAATTTTGATTATTTCCCCAAATTATGTCATTTAAATTCACTACAAACTCACCCACATCCTTTTTTTTAACCATAAACCTGTAAGAAAGTTGTGCAGTCACATTTCTGTTAAAAAGAAGCTTTATGCGGATGCTTTAGGTAGTAGGTCTGCCAAAAAAAAAAAAAAAAAAACTCACTACAACTACAACTACTACTACTACTGCTACTACTACTCAATTAGGGGTAAAAGTACGCTGCTAGAAAAGTTATTCAAGTAAATGTAACTGAGTACTACCCACCTCTGCATATCGTCTTAGTTATTTTTGTTAATTACAGAGATTTTAACCGTAAACCAGCAGAAAACTCTTATATAAAGTCATATTCAGACATTATCTCACCTGTCCTGTTGGGGTGATGTAACTTCACCTGTTTGGGCCGCAAATTTGAGGTCACGGGTGGATTCACATCAGGGGGTGAAATAATGAAACACAAACAGTTGTTTTCGGCCTAATGTATCTGGATTTTATTGGCGTTGCCAGATACGAACACAAGACCGACCACAATAACCACCACCCCACCCCACGCTCGAGCGCCACCCAGGTCACCCCAAAACCTCAAACATGGATATTAGTCCCCATGAAAAAACAAACAAACAAACAAACAATGAGCTTTTCATAAATCGCCCCGAAAAGTTCCCAAAGTTTTTGCGCAGCCAGAGTTCAGTGAGTGTTTTCAGGGCCGCTCACGATACCCGCGGTTCCACAGCTTCAGTCCGTCCAGTTCAGGCTTCAGTCCGTCCGGTTCGGTTCAGGCTTCAGTCCGTCCGGTTCTTTCCTAAAGTCCAGCAGCTCCCGCGGAGAAAAACAATCCAACACATACGGAAACGTGATAATCCAAAAAAGACAAGACAATCCACAGCGTGAGCTCCACGGCCTTGAGATCTTCTGGCACGTGTCCACGACGGCGTGTGACGTCACACTACCTGCGCCCGCGCGCGTGTCCCTGCAGAGGGCGCAACCCACAGTCTGACACACGATACATAATAATACATAAATATAAAGGACCATACACCATAATTAATATTAACAAATAAGTTTAACCCCGACTGAGCGAATCAGTGAACTGTGAGGACTCAAGTGTCTTTACAGTGTCATGTGGAAGAAACATTTTGTGTTCAAATCTGTGGTCATTTAGTTCCACTTTGTGACGGGGTTCTAATCCTGTGTAATGACGATGGCGTAGTCAGAAGGAGGTTTTTGATTATTTAATCCCAAAAAGAAAAGTTTGAAGAGTGTTTCCCTGTACAACTCCTGGCCCAGACTGACTGAGGGAGGGAGAGTGGCTCTTTTATCCACCAAGGCTCCTCCCCCAAGCCAATTAACACAAAAATGTTGGTTTTCAACACTAAAATCTGAATTAACCGTAATAACAAAAATACAGAAAAATACCCCAAAATACACTGCAACATGGCCATGTGTCTGCGCCTGTAGCAGAACCAGGAAAAATAATATGGATAATTTAGTGCAGGAAATTATATTTTGTGATGACGTCACTATGACGTCAGACGCAAATGTCCCGCACGTAACGACGGAAACAGGAAGTGCGTGAGGCGCTCGGTTTGACAGTGCGGCTCATGAACGGGAGATGGAGACTGGTTTGGAGTTTGTTGGAAAACAGAATTATGAACATGGATGGTTTAACAGTGGACTTGTGTCCACCCAACGGACGGTAAATATAGCGGAGGACGGAGCGGACGGACGGGGAGCGGGACACGGAGCAGAATGAAAGAAACCAGGTAAGTGGGTAACGCGGGTTTGTTTGGGATACTGAGGTTAGCGCGGGGTTTGACGGGGTACTACGTCACACCATCCTCCTCCTCCCCAAGGCTGACTAAGCCTTGGCAACCTGGAAAGGTAATCTGCAACCAAGTTGGACTTTCCAGATCGGTGTCGAACCACAGACTTGAAGGGCTGCAGTGAGCGGTACCAACGGGTCAATCGGCTGTTGTGATCCTCATTGAATTGATCCATGTGAGAGCTCGACGGTCCGTCTCCAGATCAAACTCTCTCCCGAGCAGGTAGCGCCCACTTAATGGCCAGACCTTCTTTTTCGACCACCGAATATCTGGACTCTCTGGGCAGAAGTTTGCGGCTCAGCTCCGGATTCCCCCTGGGCGAGGACTGCCCCCAAACCCACCTCAGAGGCATCGAAGCGGGGGGAAGCGGCGGCTGAAGTCGGGACTGCGGAGCACCGGAGATGAGCAGAGAAACGTTTTTAGGGCGTTGAAGGCTTTTCACATTCTTCAGTCCAGGTCAGTGGGTTTTTCTGGTGTTTTGTTGTCAAGGCCGTGAGCGGTGCTGCAATGGTGGAAAATAAACCTCCGATACCCTCCAGCCAGGCCCAGGAAGGACCGCGGTTTGTTTGTACATTAGTGGTGTAAAAATAAAAAAAAGTCTTAAAATCGCAACTGAAGCTGAGTAGCCAGTAGTGATACAAAAATTTCAATACTGATTCTGACACCATGACGATAATAATAATAATAATAATAATAATAATAATAATAATAATAAACACTCTTTATTGAGAATGATAATGGAATGTGCAGCTCAAGATCATTCTAAAACTATTCAGGAAATGTTCGCTCTTGTTTGTATTTATTTATTTATTTTGTATTTGTATTTATTTATTTATTTGTAAATCACAAAACGGCCCATGTAACATTTAAAATACAGCTAAAAAAACACACAAAAAAAAAACACCAACAACCCATCACCAGCAGAGGGAGCAGCTCATCAACACTCCAAATAACTCCAAATTTGCACTAGTTTGAGTCAGTTTGGTCTGGTTTAGTCTAGTTTAGATCTGGTTTTGTCCTGGTTTGTAAAAATTGGAATATATTACAGTCAAATATTTTCTACAATTAATTCCTGGTGTTGTGTAGACCTGGTTTAGATCTAGTTTAGTCCTAGATTAGACCTGGCTTGGACCTGTTTTAAGACTAGTTAGGACCTGGTTTATTCCTAGATTAGACCTAGTTTGGACCTGTTTTAATCCTCGTTAGGACCTGGTTTAGTCCTAGATTAGACCTAGTTTGGACCTGTTTTAAGACTAGTTAGGACCTGGTTTAGTCCTAGATTAGACCTAGTTTGGACCTATTTTAATCCTCGTTAGGACCTGGTTTAGTCCTAGATTAGACCTAGTTTGGACCTGTTTTAATCCTCGTTAGGACCTGGTTTAGTCCTAGATTAGACCTAGTTTGGACCTGTTTTAATCCTCGTTAGGACCTGGTTTAGTCCTAGATTAGACCTCTAAATACATGTCTTGTTCTCAGTATACGGACAGGCTGCCAGACTTCCCTCACTGAGCTGCAGAGGCTGCACTAGCACTGATTTGTGTGTAATGTTAGTACTGAATGTATCTGCAAAATTTCATGTAAAACATTTTTAGTTGAATTTTACAATGGTTCTTGTATATGTTTTGTCTTTTAGCCTTATTTTTCCTTTTCTGTGTTCCCATGACGATAAAACCAGTCCGGGCACTTTCAGAATTCCCCTGTATCATCTGCTCGCCTCTGATTGGCTGAATCTGTCTATAGGAGCACAGGGCCCTACTGAGCGTGCCCAGTGCGTCAGGTCGGCTCCAACAGGTAAGTCCTACGACTAGACCAGGACTAAACCAGGATCAGACCAGGACTAGACCAGGACCAAACCAGGATCAGACTAGGACTAGACCAGGACTAAACCAGGATCAGACCAGGACCAAACCAGGATCAGACTAGGACTAGACCAGGACCAAACTAGGATTACACTAGGACCAGACCAGGATCAGACCAGGACTAGACCAGGACCAAACCAGGATCAGACTAGGACTAGACCAGGACTAAACCAGGATCAGACTAGGACTAGACCAGGACTAAACCAGGATCAGACTAGGACTAGACCAGGACTAAACCAGGATCAGACCAGGACCAAACCAGGATCAGACTAGGACTAGACCAGGACTAAACCAGGATCAGACTAGGACTAGACCAGGACTAAACCATGATCAGACTAGGACTAGACCAGGACTAAACCAGGATCAGACTAGGACTAGACCAGGACTAAACCATGATCAGACTAGGACTAGACCAGGACTAAACCATGATCAGACTAGGACTAGACCAGGACTAAACCAGGATCAGACCAGGACTAGACCAGGACTAAACCAGGATCAGACTAGGACTAGACCAGGACTAAACCAGGATCAGACCAGGACTAGACCAGGACTAAACCAGGATCAGACCAGGACTAGACCAGGACCAAACTAGGATTACACTAGGACCAGACCAGGATCAGACCAGGACTAGACCAGGACCAAACCAGGATCAGACTAGGACTAGACCAGGACTAAACCAGGATCAGACTAGGACTAGACCAGGACTAAACCAGGATCAGACTAGGACTAGACCAGGACTAAACCAGGATCAGACTAGGACTAGACCAGGACTAAACCAGGATCAGACCAGGACTAGACCAGGACTTAACCAGGACCAAACTAGGACTACACCAGGATCAGACCAGGACTAGACCAGGACTTAGCCAAGACCAAACTAGGACTAGACCAGCACTAAACCAGGACCATGCTAGGACAAGACCAGGACCAGACCAGCACTAAACCAGGTCCAAACTAGGACCAGACCAGGACTAAACCAGAACTAGCACTGGACTAGACCAGGACTAAACCATGACTAAACATGGGTTAACCAAGGAATAGACCAGAACTGAACCAGGACCAGGCCAGGACTAAACATGAACTAACTAAGGACTAGACCAGGACCAGAACAGGACTAAACCATAATCAGACCAGGACCAGACCAGGCCTAAACTAGGACTAACTCAGAACTAGGCCTGGGCAAGACCAGAACCAGACCAGGACTACAGGCTAAGCTCTCACACATGACACAACAAAACCCATTCCCTCTTCTTTAGGCTGATTTATTACACATTTACTCCAGAAGGAGCTTGTCTCATTAAGAACCAAACTAAACCAGAACTAGAACTGGACTAACCGAAGACTAACCGAGGACTAAACATGGACTAGACCAGGATTAAACAATGGTTAAACACGGACTAACCAAAGACTAAACCATGACAAACCATGGTCTAAACCAGGACGAAACAAGTACTAGACCAGGACTAGAGCAAGACTAGGCCAGGACTAAAGCACAACTAAACCAGGATTTACCAAGGATTAGACCAGGACCCAGGATCATACCAGGGCTAGAGACTGCAGTGCTTGTGTTTGTCCCTAAAACAGGACCAGACGAGTCCGGACTTGATCAGGACTAAATCAGAAATAGACCAGGACTGAACTATGACTCAACACTTACTAACCCAGGAGTGGACTAGGACTAAACGTGGACCAGACAGGACTAAACCAGAACTAAACCAGAGCTAGACCAGGACCAATACTAGGGCCAGACCAGGACTAGACCAGGATCAGACCAGGACCAAATCAGGACAAGACCAGAACTAAACCAGGACTAGACCAGGACTAGAAAAGGACCAGACCAGGACTAGACCAGGACTAGACCAGGACCAGACCAGGACTATCAGTATACCATTCTAAACCTTCACAGTGCTTGTGTTTGTCCCTCTTCTGTGCCTCAGCTGCAGTCTTCTCTGTGAGCTCCTCCTTGGACCTTCTCCAGTCTTCTCTGTGAGCTCCTCCTTGGACCTTCTCCAGTCCTCTCTGTGAGCTCCTCCTTGGACCTGCTGCCGCTTCCCTTTTTTGGACGTTCTCAGCTTCGGAATGAGCCGTGTGAGGAGGAGCAGTATGGACTTTGACAGTGACTTCAAAGCTTTCACCTCAGAGCTGGAGCGCTGCTCTGGGCGTCTGAAGAAGATTGTGTATAAGCTGGACGAGGTGTGTGAGAGGACCAGGCAGAGGAGGGAAGGGGTTCCTCACAGAGCCACTCTGGCAGCTAGCACAGCTGGGGTGAGTGCAGGCGGAGGGGTGGTCGGGGGCCTCCTGGCTCTGGCTCCTTTCACTGGGGGCATGTCTCTGGTGGTCGCGGGCATCGCCGCTGGAGCAGCTGCGGCCGGAGCTGCTGTGGCTGCAGTGTTTTATAATGAGAAGATCTCAGATGAAGAAACCGTGAAGCAGGTGGAGAAGTTACTCATAGAGTTTCTGGAGATGGTTGGATCCCTGAGCCCGTTACTGGAGAATCTGAAGGCTTCTCTCAAAGACCTGAACAGAGACACAGAAGCCCTGGTCCGTACTCAGACCCGGATCCAGGATCTGTCCTCTCTGCGCAGGGCTTTTACTAAAGAGGCCACAGTAGAGCGCCTCCTGGAGGTCAGAGAGCAGTGCAGCAGGACCCTGCAGGAGCTGACGGAGCTCACAGTAAGGTGATTGGACCAGGCTCCATGAGAAGGTTTGGAACATGAGCCTTGAGCTCATGGTCCTGAAGATCATGAAGGCTTCTGGAAACATTCACTGGACTTATGCTTATGACTGTCATGTACCGCCTGTGTGACAGCGCTCCCCTGTGGCATGGAGAAGAACACACTGTAGATGTATTCAAACTTTAGACTGAGGGAACATCGCTATGGTAACGGTATCCTGTCTTAATTTGGGCATTTTGTAATATCCTTGTGAAAGTGCATTACTGAGTTATTGTCGACAATTACAAAGGCTAAAAGGATCCACTGAAATAGTTTCCTGAACAATGTAAATGTAAATATTACACACGTGCCACATTGTGTTTCTTTGATTTCATTTTCATTTGGATTGCAATTTAAAGACAATAAAAGTTTAAAGAAGTGCTTTATCCTGCCCAAGCCTCAGTGCTGTTTATGTTCATGATTTTACTCCGAAGTCTTTGTACAGGGACAGTGCACAGGAGACATTAAAGCTGCTGGTGCCATGTGCAGATTCTGCTTTACACCTGTAGTCCCTGGGCAGGTGAATGTTATAAAATCAAATAAATAGGCTATAGAATTGGAAATATTACAGACTAGTGAAAAGTACATTATTTACTTACACTGTAACACTGTTCAACATATGATAATATAATAATTATGCAATTCATATATTCCTATCCTTGTTCTCTCTCCCCTCACCGCTCCATCAGGGCACGACCATGTTCCATACACACACCTTCATGTAAAAAGTCAATAAAGAGACGAGCAGAAAATCTCTTGGGTTGGATTTACAACTAAATCCAGTTGGTTCAATATGGTCCATATACGTTTTGATTAGAGACAATTAAACCTGTGTCACCAGAGCCTTAACCTGCAGATAGAGACACGTCCAAGTTCGTCTCATTCTCAGTTTATGGACAGGCTCATGTGAGGCTGCACTAGCACTGACTCATGACTGGCTGAAGGTTCTGGGGTTTAGGTCGTGACCGTTCAGATCAGAGAGAGGCATTTTAGGTTTAAACCAACTGGATTTCAGCTTTGAACCTGGCAACACAAATCAGAGACTCAGGTGAGACTCGTGTGAGGCTCATTTTGCTTTCTGACTAGATCTTGAGAACCTAAACACCAAATCATAAAATGAGGCATGAGCATTACAGTTGTTATCAGTAAAAGCTTTATTAGAACCTGTTTGTATCTGGGGACACTGACACTGATCAAGTTTATGAAAAAAAAAAAAAAAAAACTTGAATACAGTTCATGCCGTTTATTTTATATTGTATTACTTATTTTTCTGTTTTATTTTGGCTTGTACATATACATTTATTTTTATAATTATGTCTCATTTGACATGTGTCTCTTGCTCTTTTTGCTACACCATCTATTTTTGTTTCTCTCTGTTCTTATATTGTGATGTTTGAGCTGCTGTGTCCAAATAATTTCCCTTGTGGATCAATAAAGTTTGTCTAAGTCTGAGTCTCTTGAATAGCCAACACCCTATACTTTTAATCTTACTGAGTGATTTCTTTGACAAGTCCTTTTTTTCTTCTACTTTAAATATTCGAGTCTTTTCTGTCTCCTGTAGCCTCACTTCTGATGTTTATTGCCGCTGTACTGGCACCGGATCCGGCCAATAGCAGCTCGGAGCGGACAGATGCGCGCTGACGTCTGCGCTCGAGGCTCCTCCGCAGAGACGCGAGGTGGACCCGCACGCACGCTCACGCACCCTCCACGGGCACGCGCACACACCGACGGGGAGGGGAGGCAGCGTCAGGAGCAGCAAGCCAGCCTGCCGAGGAAGGGTCGCACTACAGTCGCTGCATCATGGCTCCAATCGGACTAAAGGCGGTGGTCGGAGAAAGTAAGTCATTTTCATTCAGCGTAATCTTTCGTGCGCAACTGGCTGCATTTGTTGGATACGTTTTACGCGCTGTGGTTCGTCCGTGCGCGTTTACGGTTCCGAGATGAGGATGCCTGTCTGGCCGAGCATCTGGGCGAGGATGAGGATGGTGGATATAGCCAAGGGATGAAGGAGGCGCTTATAGTGCGCTGTTTTAAACCGGATAATCTGCAGTGGCCACTTCGCATCTGCCGTTGCGTAATTCCTTGATTAGCTCGAATGGGACGTGGAATTCGGTTCGTGCGTAAAAGATGTACAAATGTGTACGTGCGTGTGTTACAAGGATGGATGCGCCTGGGAGGGGGGTGCACACGGAGCCTACATCCGCCCTTTAGCCCTGCTCGTTTCTAGCGTCGATGGAAATACGGGAGCGTGGCCCAGTACGCACCGTTTTCTAGAATCGTTACGTGTTGGGATGAACCAGATCTAAACCAGGACTAAGTCAGAAAAATTAACTACGCCAGATTTTAAGTACAGGACTAAACCAGGACTAAAACTGGACTAGAAGCCTATGCCAATCTCCGTATTTCAAAAATCCATACACGGCCTACATGCGGCAAAATACGACTTCCACACGCCCTGTCGCTGCGTTTCTCCCACGTCTCGGCATCAAAACGATTACGAAACGGATCCGGTCTCCATCACCGGGACCCCCCGCTGCCCTCACCCCACACCCCGGCCTCCCCCGCAGCCTCCCGCCGCCGCGCGCCGTGCTAATGGCGGATGCGGTGGAAAGTTAAGGCCGCTTTTGCAGTCGGTACAGGGAGGGATGCGCGCGTACTCCTCTGCGCCACTCGTCTGCTGCGCTGGGGAGAGAGAGAGAGAGAGGGGATGGAGAGATGCAAAGGAACAGAGAGAGAGGTGGAGGAGAGGCGCGTGCGTGAGCGGAGGGTGTAGGGCCCGAGCGGAGGAGAGGAGGAGGTGTGAGGAGGGTCACACGGGTGCAGTGGAGCCGGTGCAGTGAGGTGTGATTTATGGCCACAGGGGAGGGGGTCGTTCGTTTGCCAGAGCTGTTCAGAAGATTGTTTCATTGAGTTTATTTATTTGCTTCAAAACGTCACTGGACACCAAAAAATACTGATACGAATACTGATCCAAAGGGCCCATATTACTCTATTTTCTGATCTATGTTATAATGTAGTTTCCTCATCACAAACACACCTGGAGTTGTGTTTTGTTTCATTCACACATGTTTAACATAGAAATCCTGCATATTTCGTTCTTCTTTCAAGCTGAAAACATGTCATTTGGTAATACAGGAAGTGCTCCACTGTGTTTTTAAACTCCACACACCTTCACTAGAATCATTTGGATGATTTCAGCCCTGGCTAGACAGACTAATAATAAAATGTTACTTAAACATGTGTGAATGAAACAAAACACAACTCCAGGTCTGTTTTTGAGGAGGTAACAACATTATAACATGGATTAAAGCTCATAAGACCATTTGTATAAGGTAAAAGTCCTAATAATACTAATAATTTTTTATTTTTTTTTGGTATTTTATATTTTGTATTTTATACTTTTGCTCCACTGGAACAAAATTAGAGTCTATCTTTAAGTCTATTTCTAAATTATTATTATTATTATTATTTTTTTTTTAGCCATTATCTATTATCTTGTTTTATTGCATGTTCCATTTTCCTGCTGTTCTTGAACTGTGCGTTGCAACACTGGAATTTCCCCACTGTGGGACTAATAAAGGCATATCTTATCTTATCTTATCTTATCTTAATAATAGCTAAAGTAATCCTGACCGAGCCTATAACCCAAGATCTGGAGATGCAGACTGACAGAAGTGAGGCTGCCAATCTGTGTCTTGCCTGAAGACACAACTACAGTTTGCGCTCATGTTTCTGCTGCGCCACAGTGGCACCTACAGTATGTCCTTATTCCGGCTTTGTGCTGAAACAATATATTTTTGGGCTATATTTTTGGTCATTTTGTAATACGATAAGATTTGAGCTGTACAGAGTTTAATAAGTCATTTTTATAGCTAATTATCCATTCATTCTGCTGTTTATTTGTTGCCGCTCAGGCCTTTGAATGATACTGTATATTTATTTTATTAAGATTATTATCAGTTTTAATATTATCATTTATTACAATATTTCTGTGTATCGATATATCGTGCTTCCAAATTTGCGATCGTAACAGGCCTAGCAGCTCAGAACTGTAATAGAAAAAACTGACATGATTCCATAATCCAAACTCCACAGCTGCCAGCAGAGGGCGCAGTCACCTCCCCTGCAGGTGTATGGACTTTATAAACACAGAGGAGTCACTAGTTGGGACAGAGTATTGAGAGCTCTGGAGAGGAAGAGGCTGAATCACTCCCCCATGAAGCATTTGGAGAACGTTTCTAGTTTATTGCTGAAATGAACCTTTATAATACAGATGATTTTATTTCTTAGCTGCTCAGTGTTTCCCCAAACGGTGAAACAGCCAAGTCAGTGTTTGTTGTGTGTCAACATAAGTCAGGAAGGGCATCCGGTGTAAAAAATTGCCAGAATATAGTTTTGCGATCTTTGGTTTGGTCTTGATAACAGCCCCAACCCCTGCTGAGTCCTAGTTTAGACCTGATTTAGTTTAGTTTAGATAGATAGAATTTAAAAGGTGCTGTACCTGATTTTTACTGTCTTAAAATTGTGAAAAACAGAACTAATTCATTTTAAACAACTTCCTCACTTTCCAAACACATTTCTAATTATTCACCGAGAGGCTAAGAGCACGCCAGTCTTACTTCACAGTTGATGGACAATTAAAAAAACAAACAAACTTCCATCCGTCCATTTTCTTCCGCTTATCCGGGGCCGGGTTGTGGGGGCAACAGTCTAAGCAGGGACTCCCAGACTTCCTTCACCCCAAACACTTCCTCCAGCTCCTCCAGGGGGACCCCAAGGCATTTCATGTAAATGTTTATTCCGCTTAAAAATAATTCCGGTCGTTCGGCAGTCGTTGGGTCACCCTTCTGACCCGATGACACACTGCGAGATGGTGGTCCAGAGCAAACTTTGGACTCGAACCGAAACAGTTTTTTTAATAAGTTCACTGGAAGAACTACAAATACTGAAAAGAGCGAATGTTAGAAAACTGAAAAACACTAACCAAACCGAGATGACAAAAAGCCGGTAGCAGCTGAAGTGTGAGTTTTCTTCCGGTCGCCGTAAAAACGTTCATGTCCCTGTCCAATCAGAACCCTTCCCCACCGCAGACGTCGAGTGGAATTAAATAACGCCGATTTAACGTGTTTTCCGTGTAAACCTCAATTCAGAATTATTATTTCCATGTAAACTCGAAGCAGAATAATTTAATTCCGAACTATTTAATTCGGAACAATTAATTTGGAATTAAAAAACATGTAAACGTGGCCATTGCCTTGTTAGAATGTGGTGTGTGTGAGTAATTGGCAGCCTTCAGTCAGCTACAACGGTGCAGAGTGAATGAATAATTCACTGTAAAGCTCTTTGCAATGATTAATAAATGTAAAACAGCATTCACTTTGAGACTGTTGTGTTTGGGCCCGTGTGAACGCGACAGTCTCATTCTGTTTCACATCAAAAGCAAAATAAAGTAAACAGTATCTTGGTGTTACCTTGGACTCCACATTAACTTTTAAAAAACATGTAAAAAACATATCAAAAATCCTTAATTTTAATTTTAATATTCGTAACTTTAGGCAAATTAGATCATCAGAAAATGCAGCTAAAATGTTTCTCCACAGCCTGATTTTTTCTCACATTGAAGGATTAGTAACTGTATGACAAGTATGACAACCTTAAAAGCAGTTTTAAAAAAGCTTTAAAATATTTGACGGGAAATCTTTATCTTTTCATCATTGTCTCATACTTCAGAAATATAATATCTTAAGTTTTGAACATTTTAGAACATTTAAACTCGCCTGTTCGGTGTATAAGGTCTTAAATGGACTCGCTCCAGCACTTTTGGAAAGAAAGAAGTAAACCTAGTGCGCAGTGCGGTGGGTCTAGAGTGAGCACTAACATGTGAAAACCACCTCAGACTCCTGTTAATGAATGTAAGGATCTTTTCAAAAATAAAAATATAGGAAAAGTAAAGGAAAGTCCACTGCTTGCTACAGACTGTCCTGGTCTAGTCATGGTCTAGTGCTGTTCTAGTTCTGGTTTAGTCCTGGTTTAGTCCTGGTTTAGTCCTGGTTTAGTTCTACTTTCAAAGGTGGATCCAGCATGTTTTTGTCATATTTTTATTACACCATTTGGTAAGAATAAGGTTTTCATTTGGTTTGGTGTTTTGGCGCTCGTGATCTGACTCCATCCTTCACGAGCGTTAAACAGCTGAGGGCATCTCGTTGCTTCCCAATCGCGTTTTCATCGATCACGACTCCACACATCCACCATTTAAAACCAGTCACCGGATTTATACTAACGACAAAGGACGGGTTTAAAATGAACGTATCTCTGACCCATATTTGAAGAAGTAATTTACTACGATTAAACTGTTCACCACAAACTGCGCTCAGTGACAGCCACAGAGCTTTAATCGAGGAACATTTCATCCATGCGTACTTTAAGGCACTGGAGGCGAGGTGGATTTAGCGTCTTGCCGAAGGGTACAGTGTCAGTGTGGGTTTGAACCAGCAACTGAGGAGACTAGTATCACAAAAACACTGATAGAAAAGAAAATGCATGATGTTAAAAACACTCTTTTTATTTTAAAGAGCCCAGATGATGCTGTTTTCTGTTATAACGTTATTTTCTCATCACAAAAAACACACCTGGAGTTTGTTTAACACACAAAATCTGCATATTGAGGCTGAGTTCATTTACACCAGATGCCCTTCCTCAGCTGCCAGGAGATTTTGTCAAACTTCACCCGAAGCTGCGTCCCTTGTATTTCAGAATATATTTGTAGTGAACAGAATAGAAAGGTACCACAAGTATTGACACTTTGCAGCTGACGTCATCTACATTCCTTGGGAGCGTGATGCTAACTGTAGGCACTGCTATGTCTGAAGTTCTGTTAGACTTTAATCTGAGCTTTGTTTTAACACATTCTGACCAGATGGCGAAGATTCCAGATTCTAGATTCAGAACTACAACAGGTGAGATGATTTGTGCTGTTAAACAAGTCCCTCAAAAAGAACGTTACAGTTACAGTCAGTTAGTCGTCGCTCTCGACTTTTTGCTGAAAATCAAACTCCATGAACGCTCGGACAGATTGGAGGCTCCTGAATATGCACTCTTTAAATCCGTTTTGTGTTTTTTTTCTTGTGATTTTAGACGATCTTAAACTTTTTCGGGCTTCGTTTGCTAATGTGCACATTATGTCACAGAAACATTCCAACATAGAAGTACATGTAGAACACTCCCAGTGTGATGCGACTGCAAAGTATGAGCGCGCACTCTTCTGTTGTGTGGAGGGCCGGAGATACTGTATATGAGCAATAGTCTGACACTGAGGAGGAGACTGGAGACAACAGAACAATGTGTAATGAATAAGGACGGAAAGGGCCCATTGTAATAAGAGCGGCCCTGTTTGTTCAAATAGACGCCAGGCCTGGACTGGTAATTGGGCATACCGGGCATTTTCCGACAGTCCTAGGGGCCGATGCTGGTTTTTTTTTTTTTTTTTTTACTTAGAGACCGGCCCACAATTTAGAGGAGGCTGCCCATTGGTCAATCTTCAGTATAGACAGTGGACTAAACCAATCAGGATATAGTATCTTATGAGAGCGGTCCCACCCCTTTCTCTGCACTGATCCCCACCAGTTTTGTAGTGTTGAGCTGGAAACATGCGGAGAAGTCGCGGGCTAAAAGATTAAAAAATTTCCCTATAGACGCTGCAAAATGTTCTAAAATAACAGACATATTCTCTGGAGGGGCTGTAGCCTCCACGTCCTCTGCAGCCAGGGTGAAAGTGGACAGGGACAGGAGCAGCCAGAGACTGTGGACAGGGAACCCGAGGGACAGAAGGACCAGGGAACCCGAGGGACAGAGTGACCAGGGAACAGGGAACCCGAGGGACAGAGTGACCAGGGAACAGGGAACCCGAGGGACAGAGGGACCAGGGAACCCGAGGGACAGAGTGACCAGGGAACAGGGAACCCGAGGGACAGAGTGACCAGGGAAGTGTAGCACAGGCACAGCAGGTGAGCAGGTAGAAATGTTAGGATAATACTGGGACTTTTAGGTGATGGACACGAAAATCGCTCACCTTTCGGCCGTTTTGAAGCCCAAACAGGTGACCTACGTGAATCTTATAGATGGGGGAGGTCTAAGCCAAAAATGCCAGGGCCATTTTTTGTCCCAGTCCAGCCCTGATAGACGCTATGCTTGTTGCAAGGACAGGATACAACAGGAATACAGAATTGTCTGCAGTATAGTATATAGTATAGTACTTGTGAGCTTTAAGCCATGTTCTAACGCTGTTACCTCCTCAAAAACAGACCTGGAGTTGTGTTTTGCTTCATTCACACATAGTCCATTTGGTCTTCCGATAATTTATGTTGTTAGGTTCTTTTTTCAGACAAAGGGTTTGTTTTCATGCCTGACAGTTTCGACTGCTCACTAGCGGTTTTCCTCAGAGTGGTCACGTGATGTTGCTGTGACGTGTCCAGCCCAAATCGGCCATTTCTGACCACTGTAAAAGAAAGAACCACATTATGGACTGAGACGGAGCAAACATCATTGGGACCGAGGAAAACAAATATTGTCGCTGGATTAAAGAAGCAATCGAAATACCCAAACATGCCCATGGGATGATAAACCTGGACGAAGGGGCTTTTTTACTCTCACACACCTGGGATACTGTCCTGAGGAAGTCGGACTGCAGATGGCGCTGTCGTTCTGCCTCCATCTGTAGGGAGACGGCGCCAAAACCTGTTTAAATCAGCTGACCAGACACGTCACAGCAACATCACGTGACCACTCTGAAACTGTCAGGTATAAAACAAACATTCAACAACATTCATTCACACGTTTGAATAATCCTGCATTATTAGTCTGTCTACATCTCCAAAGCTCAAAATGCTCTGTTCCACCTTCTGATGTCATGAAGAGGTCGTTTTCAAGTGAACAGCTCCTTTTAACTTTTGTTCAGTCGAGATAGGCAAGACTTTTTTTTTTCTGTCTCATATTTTGGGTGCATTATTGTCCAGCAAGATTTTTTAAACTTAATTGTTAGCATTTATACTTATTTCCATGCTAATGCTTTCTAAGGCGGCTCTGGTGTTCCTCACGTGTGGTCCTGTGGTCATCAGTCGCCAAAACAGCTCTGGTTTTTTTATAGTTTATGATGTTTGGAGGCTAACGCTAACTCCCCAAACCATTTAGAACACACTGACAATGTGTTCTAAATGGTTTCTAAATGGTTCTAAATGATAATGACAGGACTATATTGTCATTATCCTACAATATCACAGATTGTAGAATCACTATATTTCTTTTACTCTATTTTGGAAAGTTTTACAGTAGTGTTATGTGTTAGGCCAACATGTAAGAGCTAGGGTGACCAGACGTCCCTATTTACCCAGGACAGTCCCAGTTTTGAGCCCTGTGTCCCATGTCCCAGCAGATTTATCCAAACCAGTGATTTGTTCCAGATTTATACAAGAAATATTCCAGGTGTTCCTATTTTTGACCAATTTGATCCAGGACTAAATTAAGGACTAAACCAGGACACACTTTTTGACAATTTTTGACTAATCTGATCCCCGGCAACAGTAAAGAGGAGCATAAATTGTCATTTGTTTAGCTAAAATACAGAAAACCGTGTTTGCAAATGACCGTAAAGCGAAAAAAATGCAGCGTCACGAGAATGCACAATGTTACACGCTCTTTTCACAATTTTATTTACACCAACCATCCCAACCCGGGTGTGTGCAAGTTTTGAATGTTGAAAATCTGGTCACCCTAAAGACTAATGGCCTATTTATATATGAGTACTACTGTATAAGGAGGCTTATTAACATTATAAAAACACAGTAAAATATAGGCCTAGATAGGTAAACGTGTGATATGGATTAGGGCTACCCACACTAGCTGAATTTATTTATAAAATTACTTTGCAAGTCTGCAATTCCGACTTCGGAGTAGCGTCATAAACATTTTTTTTTTTCCCATTGTCGGAGTAGCAGCACTTTACTATTCAAACAAAATTTCAAACATTCTGCTTTTTCGACATGAATAATACTGCCCCAAAAAGGCAAAAGACCTTAACGCGAGGGTGGAACTGAGAAAAATAACTTCAAAGTTTCTGTTTTGTCCAGACAAAAGTATAATAGGTAGGGCTCCAAAAATTGGACAGCTAGTTGCTATAATGAAGAAACATTTGTATGCGAAAAATATTGAGCTCAAAATTGACCTTTGACCCTTATTTGGTTACTGTACTCTGCCTTTGTATCATGTGCCATAAATAAGGAGTCGTGCAAAGGCAAAAGGCAGTAAAAGTGTCAGTTACTGCCTTATTTTTGGCACGTCGTAATGAAGGGATGTCTTTTCTCATGTCCTTCAGAGCCTCCTTCATCATGTCCTATGCGTCCTCTGTGAGCGTCCTGGGAAACCCGTCTCCCCTTTGACCTCTGACCCCAGTCTCCCAGTAGTGATGTACATATATTTGTGTTTATGTCATATATTTGCTGCAGGTTAAAAGTCTGTGTCCACGTACCAGCCCCGCTCTGGTTTGGACTGGTTCACTCTTACATAACTGCAGCGCTCTCTCCTCTCCAGGGCTTTCGAAACGTCTAGTCAGGATTTCAACTCGCAGGTAAAAGAAATCAAATTAAAAAAAAGTAATAGATGAATAAGCCTGTTACCGTTTGGAGTGAGAGTCATAATAATTTCTTGCCATAGCCGACCCGAGCTGCCGTAAATCTGCGGCAGGACACTGTAAACAAAGTCATGAATTAGCCTCAGTTACATTAACAGCAAGAGCGCTCAAGCTTGAATCAAGACAAGTAAAAGTTGGCCCGCGTAGAATGAAGCAAAAAGCTAAGCAAGCGACCTGCAATGCGATTTCTCCATGGGTTTAAAATTTAAAGGTGCATTATGTAACTTTTCAGGCTAGCTGCTTATCTCCATGGAGATGTTTTTGCTTTGTGTGGAATATTTCACATCACAGCGCTAAGACGAATCTATTCTGCGCTTGTTTTTATTGCTCTTTCCACTGATAGAACTTGCAACACGGCCCTGGTGCTGCTTGTCGCCATGGAGATAGGCAAGTTTAATGCCGTACTGTGGGACTTTCTAGGCTAAGCAATAACATGTCCGCAGAGTCAAGCAGAAGAATCCTCCTAGAAAAGTTACACAGTAGGCTACACTTTTAAGAATGATGAAAAATGAGGTCCATGTCATTGCAACTAACAAGTCAAACGGACATATTTTCAGTGGTTAAAAGTCCTCAAAATGGCGTCTAGAACAGGAAGTAAAAACCTGCGTCGCCACACAGTATGGGATCGCACAAAATGTCCTCAACTCTAGATCTGTTTCAGTAATGATTTAATAACAACAACTGCTATATTAGATTTGTTTTTTTTTATTTTTGTTTGGAAAAATAAAATACAAAAGGCTCTGAACCTGAATGAAACTACTATAAACTAGTCCTTGCCTCAATCAGGTCTATCCCGGAATAAAACCAGGTCTAAAGCAGGATTAAATCAGGACTTAATCAGGACTAAGTAAACCAGTAACCAGGGGCTTGAGTTGAGTAGGCCTGGTCCAGCTCTTTATTTATTTTCTTATTCTTATTTTTAATTGACACTCAAAGCTATAGCGTTTATCAGAAGTGAGGACTCGAGTCAGACTTGAGTCGTTATTTTTAGGACTTGAGACTTGAGTTGATAAAATGGACTAAGACTTGGGACTCGACTTGGACTTGAAGGTCAGTAAATTGGGATTTGACTCAGACTTGAGCCCTGTGACTTGAGAAAACTTGATGTTTCTCCTAAAAAAAGATGTTTTTTCTTTACTGGTGATACATACGGTGGTTGATTTTACAGGAACAAACTTTAACATGTCCCTCCCACTTCTCTGTTTGTTAATGTCTTAATAATAATAATAATAATAATAATAATAATAATAATAATAATAATAATAATAATATACAGGACAATACAGTAAAACAGAGGGAACTACATAGAATATGATCCTTCCATTTCAGTGCAGACTACCTGACCAAATAACTGTTATTAAGCACTTTTAAATCAGAATTTTTTCTATTCTGACCGTAATGATTCACACTAAGATCTTGTCAAGACATTTAAAAAGGAAAAAATAGCGTTTCTACAACTCTTATATAATAGTTATTTAGAAATATACCATAACTTTTTAAGTACAATTTAGCTTAAAAGTCATATAAACAGCAAAAATCTAAGCTATATTTGTTACTTTGGTTTAAAGACTTGAAATGACTTGAAGCTCAAAGCAGACGACTTGGACTTGACTTGGACTTAGGGGCCAGTGACTCGAGACTCGACTTGGACTTGCCGGTCTTTGACTTGGGACTTGACTCGGACTTGAGACTTACATGAGACTTGCAAAACAACGACTTGGTCCCTTTATTATTCATTTGTCATTCCAACAATTTCATTTTTAACACGCTAAACAGTTTGGACCACCTAAAGAATTCCATATTAGAATTCAAAATTGTGACTTTTTTATTGTAGGTTGTTGATGATCGGCCTGATTAATTGTGTGTAATAAAGTGACTGAGGTGGGCTGTGTCTCAATTCTCTTTCCTCGCTTCCTTCTCCTCGATTCCTCTCCTTGCGCTGCCATTTTTCAGCTGTCAATCAAATCTGTCATATTAAGTTATGTCCCAAAGAAAACCACGGAAGGAAGGAGTGAACCTGAGGGAGGCTTCAGGAGCAGACGTCAGAGAAAAGAATCAAACTTTATCAGTCTCAGTGAGGAGTTTAGATCCTTTCTCTTCGCTTTGTCTCCTCTGTGGGCGGGACTTCCTCAGCCATTTCCTGCAGAATCGAGGAATCAAAGAGAAGGAAGCGAGGAAAGAGAAACGAGAAGCAGCCATGGTGTTGAATACAGACACATGAGGATTGGGTTAAAGGAAAATACTTTGAGGTAAAAATGTCCATATTGAGCAACACACACATTGGCTATTTTTAACGTAACATTTTAGCCTTAGTCTGATTTATTTTTTCCTTTTTAATTTGTGTCTACATTAGTGTGACGGTCCCAGTTTTGAGCCCTGTGTCCTCCGTCCCAGCAGATTTATCCAAAACCAGTGATTTGTCCCAGTTTTATACAAGAAATGCCCCTCTTTTTGACCAGTTTAATACCTGCCAGTAAAGAGAGGCATAAATTGTCATTTGTTTAGGTAAAAATACGGAAAACACGAAGAAAATGTGACTAAACTGTTTGTCATGAATGGGCCGAGTGCAGAACGATTTTCTTTAATTCCGCACTCGTTTCCCTAGTCTACATCTTCTGCACGATATCAAAGTTGGCCTTTATGAAAAGGTAGCTGTAATTTTGTCTAAGTGGAATTGGCTAATAATAGCAAAGGACTTTCAATAAACACAATATCTAAAACTACAAAAAATCGATCTTTTTGACATTTTTACATCGTAGGCTAAAGAGCATGGTGAGTTCTAGAAGCTAAAAACCATTAATGTATTTTGCAGAATGTATGTAAGATTTAGATTTTAAACTCTTATCTCTGTCTCCAGATATGAAGTAAACAAATCAAACTCAACTTTTACTGATCAGAATTCTTACGCTGATTTATTTTTAGTTACGAAAACATGATGTTCTATTTATTTAGGGATAATTTTGTTGCGATTTGGAAAAGCAGAAAGAGCCTCACATGAGTCTCTCATTTGTGTTGCCAGGTCCAAATCTGAAATCCAGTTGGTTTAACCCTAAAATGCCCCTCAAATGCCTCCCAGCACCTGCAGCTAACTATGAATCAGTGCTAGTGCAGCCTCTACAGCTCAGTGAGGGAATTCTGGAGGTTCTGAGCTTCACATGAGCCTGTCCATACACTGAGAATAAAATAAACTTGGATGTGTCTCTATCTGCAGGTTAAGACTCTGGAGACACGGGTTGAATTGTGATTGTTTCTACATTTTAAAACAGTATCAGTCTACAGGCTGCATACAGCTCTTGTCTGGAACTTTTCTGGTGGTGGGTTTGCTAAATGTTTATCTAAAAACAAAATCACCATAGGTCTATACCAGTGTATCATATGTTCATCCAAAGTAATGACGTGTTTCCTTGTTAAAATCAAAATGAAATGTTGGACTAATGTCTTACTGACGCTCTCTTAACCTTTGGATAGAGTCCCTGCTCCCTCCGTGCTGGTCCTGTGTGGAGCATCAGTTTACTCAGCTGCTGCCTGTGTTTGCTCAGCTCCTTCCTCTGTCTGCCCAACCCTCCCTCCTCTGTTCTCCTCTCCTCTGTTCTCCTCTCCTTTACTCTCCCCTCCTCTGTTTCCCTCTCCTCCATTCTCCCCTCCTTTGCTCTCCTCCCCTCTCCTTTCCTCTGCTCTCCCCTCCTCTCCTCTTCTTTCCTCTCCCCTCATTTCCTCTCCTCCCCTCTCCTCTCCCCTCCTCTGCTCTCCTCCACTCTCCCCTCCTCCTCTCCTTTTCTCCACTCTCCCCTCCTCTCCTCTTCTTTCCTCTCCTCTCCTTTCCTCCACTCTCCCCTCCTCTCCTCTCCTCTCTCCTTCTCTCCTCTCCCCTCCTACACTCTCCCCTCGTTTCCTCTCCTTTCCCCTTCTCCCCTCCTCATCTCTCCTCTGCTTTCCTGTCCTCCACTGTCCTCCCCTCCCCTCTCCTCTCCTCTCCTCTCCTCTCCTCCACTCTCCCCTCCTCTCCTCTCCTCCCCTCCCCTCTCCTCTCCTCTCCTCTCCTCCACTCTCCCCTCCTCTCCTCTCCTCTCCTCTCCTCTCCTCTCCCCTCCTCTCCTCTCCCCTCCTCTCCTCTCCTCTCCTCTCCTCTCCTCCACTCTCCCCTCCCCTCCTCTCCTCTCCTCTCCTCTCCCCTCCTCTCCTCTCTCCTCCTTTCCTTTCCTCTCCTCTTATCACTGTGGAAGCAGCACAGGAAAAGCGTTCTGTCTCTAAACTCTTTGTGCTCATGTCACGTCCAGCCGAGACAAACCGTCGCTCTGTCCAGTACAAGAGACAAACCTGACAGGACCAAAAGTCTGAACTCTGTAACCTTTAACATTTATGTCCCCACAAGGAAGTAGATTACCGCAAAGAAATGTAACTTTCTAAACCAGTAAAACTAAAATCAGTCAGTACGGCACATCGCATCAGGTTTGTGAAGTTGCAGTGTGTTGTTTTTTATTCTGCTTTTGTATATTTATGGAGAATTGTTGTGTGGAGGCATGGGCAGTGACGTGCGGTCAGAGGAGGCAGGGGAGGCAGTGCCTCCCTTGTCAATCATGAAAAGAAGAAAGGATTTATTATAAATTCAAATAAAAAATAATAATTATCAGCTTGTATGTATTTATTATTAACCCCTTCTCCAGTCCAAAAAATGTTTTTTTTCTTGTTTCAATAATTGAATATGGCAGAATTTTCGTTTGTCCCGTCCAAATGCAAGGAGAAGGTGCGCCGTGAGGCACCAGCCTCCAGTGCCTCCAGCCGCTCGTCTGATCTCTAGCAAAGTGGCTAAGTTGGCTAACCCACTGTATATTGCCGATAAATGGCCCTCAAACTCTCTGATTATATGCTCTGTCTTTCCGGAATCTTTATAATGTATGAAATGTATTTCTGTAACGTGTTCAGGCTCGCAGATCAATCATAAAACCTCAGTAAAAAGCTCACCAGGGGAGGCAAACAGTACTCGTGCCTCAACATAGAGGGCGCTTGTGAGCACAGAGATTCTTGGCCTGCCGCCGCTATGCGCCGAAACAACTACATCATCTTCTTCGTTCTTTTTTATATTGCACTGGGACACCTGTGTCTTTGAGGACAAAGTCCACCAATGTGCAGAGGGATTGTAAACAGTGGAACAATTTTCTTTGAGACGTGCTTTATTTTGATTTAGCCTAAATGGAATTAAAAGTCCTGCTCACGATATGCGCGAGTTGACCCAGGACCCGCGGATCGCTAAAAGCGCAACTTGAAGAGAAGAGAAATAGAGTGCGTGCCTTCATGGATTTGTTTTCACCTGCTGCAGTGCACAGGAGAGATGAGGGTGCGCTCACGATGACACAGGCAGACTCCCAGCATGATCCATGCTTATTTATTCACAAACTTTCTTAAAAAGCGTGTTTTTCATGAGTGATTTGGAGATTTCAGGCAAGATACAAAAAATCCAAGTATGACGCGTCCACGTTACGCATAAATGCACAGCTACAGAGCGCGCGCTGGAGCTGCTTTGCTAAAAAGCAGATAAATTAGTCTATTTATTGCAAAAAATACCTTGTTCCCAGTTTTGAAATACTGAACAACAATCATATTTTATTTTTCCTTTTTTTTAATTGAAGTTTTTGTTCTTTTGAATTAAGAATATAGAAAAGCCCCGGTACTACCCACTAGTCCGAGGGTCCACTAGTCCGAGGGTCCACTAGTCCGAGCTTTTGGCTGTATATTTCGAGAGTAATAGATGTTATGAAACGTACCAAGAGTTGTTTTGACGTCTTGGTCTTATTTGAACAGGGATTTATTGGCCTCAGTATACTCCTGTCACATTACGTGGCTTTCATGGGACCTGCGCTCTTCCAGTGCCCTTCTAGTTATTCTTGGCATTGACTCCGTGGCCATGAATCTGTGTTTATGAATCCACAATCTGAATTTAGTCCACCAGGGTATCAATCTGTTTTTAGTGTCTACTTACCTTGATCTATCCCCTTTAAACACCTTTAAAACTCGGACTAGTGGACCCTCGGACTAGTGGACCCTCGGACTAGTGGACCCTCGGACTAGTGGACCCTCGGACTAGTGGACCCTCGGACTAGTGTCTCCCCAGCTGTCAACCTCACCGCACGTCACTGGGCATGGGTGACGTAGACTTGTGGGCTGAGCGTTGGATAAGATCGTACTGGAGGGTTTGAATAGGGCCTGGGAGAGATCGCTAGATTACTCAAACATGCATGGATGACGTCTGATCTCTACAGGCAGGTTATAATGAAGGAACAGCTCCCATTTTCATCTTAACTCTCTTTAATGAACATTTTTACGTTTACATTTCGCCTATAAAATCCAAATAGATCACGTATACACAAGAAAAGAGGATTGTGGCGGAGAGAGGAGACGGAGAGGCTGAGGAGACTGATGATGGAGCTGGAAAATGGCTTGAGAAGTGATGAGACAAATGGCCGGCTGTGATTGGCTGACAGTGACCAGAGGAAATCCTGTCCGCCCGGTTGGATTATTGACACTCAAGCTTCATGAAGAGTTGAGAGAAAAGATTGTGTCGTGGTTCTGTTTGGTCAGTGTTGTGTCTAGACTTGTATGCAGACAGTGCAGCGTGGTGGGTCCCTGTGTGTGTGTGTGTGTGTGTGTGTGTGTGTGTGTGTGTGTGTGTGTGTGCCTGTTCCCTGTGCTCATGTCCCAGAGGAGGTCACTCACAGTTCTCTCCCTCTCACTGGGACTGTGCTCCTGTAACCACCTGGGCTGGAGTTTATATTTTAGCACAGATTTTTGCATAGGGATGCACCGATACCGATACCAATACTGAATACCGGCGCAGACCTGTCTGGTATCGGTTCCATAATATCAGTTCAGCTGATATCTTGGTTCAGCCTTTTATTGAATGTAATAAGACTCTTTACTGGCTAATGTTGCCCTAAAATGTTTCATATTGTTTGAACTTGTATTCATACAAAGATGTTCAGTAGGTACTTGTTGGAGAAATAACACGATTGGATACATTTAGTAGTAGTGGATACATTTAGTAGTAGTAGTAGTAGTAGTAGTAGTAGTAGTAGTAGTAGTAGTAATAAACTGCCTTTTTCCGTCCCTAAAATGATATGGGTTAATATCGGGTAAAGCTGAAAAGTATCAATATCGATATTGAAGCTCAAAAAACTTGATCGGTGCAGATCTTTATCAAGATGCTTTAAATAGTTTTCAAAATCTGTGTGAATTACTTTTACTTTTTTTTACTCTGAAGTACATTTTAAATGGATATTTCAGTACTTTTAATTACATAATATACTTTTCCTTAAATAACAAAACTGAGTAGCCTGTTTGAATGTAGTTCAGTTTGGCTGGCCATGGGTGATATTTCACAATGTTTGAACAGTCCACCTAAAAATGGATGTTCATTTAGATCATTGTAACTGAAATATCTGTATACTTTAGTCCCTGGTCCTGTCCGGTATCAGCAGATAAAGCAGTTTTGAGGGAGGAGAAACAGAAATCATGAGAATTTTGGGACGTCCGAACATAAAAACATGACAGATCTGATGCAGCCATTAGTAATTTCTCATAGTGTGCGGTACAGCAGTGACTTTGTTTCAGACTCAGACTGTCTTTTCTCTGGATGTGGGGCACATCAGCTCAATCACCTACACTTCTCTGTTCCACTTTCATTGTTTTTGAGCTGCTAAACCAACACAAGAATCCACTCTTCTGTTGGTTTAGCAGCTCAGATTCAGTCTTGTCTCAAACGTTTATGCTCCTGGACATGTTTACAATGGGTTTGTACTGTGCAGTGACGTCACACTGGGGGAGTACTACATGGATGTGTATAACGGCGTGTTCAGAGGTTTCCATGGTGACACAATGCACACAATAGTAAAAACTACCCAACAAGTAGAAATAGTAAAGTAGTAAAACAGTTTAAAAAGAAAGAAGAAAAACTACAAAATGGATTTAAACAGCACATTTTCAGGAGCCTGTGGTCAATACGAGCGTTCAGGATCCTGTTTCGGAGTTTCAACAGAAAGATGAGAGTGACTGTAATGTTATTTGAGAGGGATTTGTTTAACAGCACAGATCAGCTCAACTGTTGTAGCTCCAACTCAGTCAGTTCTTTATGGTCAGACTCAGCTCAGATTAAAGTCTAACAAAGCCTCAGGCAGAGCAGTATCAATACTTACCAAATAAAATATATGGTACAATGTTCTGGTAGAGTATTTCAAGGGTTGTTACTGTGAATACTTTAAACACATTAAATTTTGAAATGTGACTAATGAAATATAATGTGATAAGTATACAGCTTGTTCGTGTGATACAGAGCAGTCCACAGCTACAGTGAGCTACAGTCAGGATCCATGAATCAGGCTTCAACATCCAAGGACTGTCTCTGTGTCCTTGAGCAAAACACGCCGCCTACTTTACCCGTACGCGTGTGTCAGGGTCGACGGTGTGATTGGCGGCGGTTAGGGCCAAGATGCGGCAATGTGGAGCTCTGTCCTGTTGGTTAAGACTCGGTTTAAGTTTTCATCTGGGTAAAGAGTCAGAATTCTGCAGAACACTACTGCAATGTGAAAGGGCATCCGGTGTAAAGAATCTGACCAACCACCGTACGACTTTTGTTTGTTTTATATCTTAATTTTTTTGGTGTTGTCTTTTGCAGAGATTATGAACGATGTGATCAAGAAGATTAAGAAGAAGGGAGAATGGAAGGTGAGTCGACACGAAAAAAAAAAAAAAATGCTTTGGTTGACTAAATGATAAATATAGTTAAAGATGAACTATGTAACTTTTTGTTTGGGTCGTCCATCATCTGCTTGTGTCATTGCTCTGCCTGGAATTTTCCACAGTGTGACATTAAACAGCTCTACTTTACATGTATTTATAGCTAAATAAATAAAAATACCTTGAAAAACAGGCATTCTGACTGTGAGCGGGGTCGCCTCTCCACAGATCTGACCTGTATAGAGTGACCAGACGTCCCTATTTACCCGGGACAGTCCCAGTTTTGAGCCCTGTGTCCCTTGTCCCAGTGGATTTATCCAAAACCACTGATTTGTCCCAGTTTTATAACAAAAATGTCCCAGATGTCCATATTTTTGACCAATCTGATCCCTGCCAACAGTAAAGAGAGGCATAAATTGTCATTTGTTTCAGTAAAATACAGAAAAAGATGCTTAAAAATGACCAAAACACAAAGAAAATGCAACTAAACTGACTCACATTAGTGCCGAGTTCATTACAATTTTATTATTACCAACCAACCCGAACTAGGGATGTCCCAGTTTATTATTTTGAAAATCTAATCACTCTAGACCTGTAACTTGGTCTGGTTTGGTCTCCATGAAGATCAAAATGTTTAATACCACACTGAAAATTCCAGACAAAGCAATAACATCTCCATGGGAAAAAAAAGCATTTGACGGACCCTCCCTCCACCAGAAAAGTTACACAACGGACCTTTAAATAAATAAACACACCAGTACACAACTAAATGTGCCGTGTTGTGTCCCAGGCTCTGATCGTGGACCAGCTCAGCATGAGGATGTTGTCTTCCTGCTGCAAGATGACGGACATCATGACAGAGGGCATCACCAGTACGCACACGCTCTCACCATGAATCATTTTAAAGGGCCCATATGACGCTGTTTTCTGATCTATGTTGTGTTGTTGTTTCCTCGTCACAAACACACCTGGAGTTGTGTTTTGTTTTTGTTTCATTCACACATGTTTAACACACAAACCCTGCACATTTAGGCCGAGTTCTTCTCTCAAACAGAAAACACTCTGTTCTGCTGTGTGCCCTGGAATTGCCAATCTCTGCTGAACTAAAGGTTAAAAAAAAAAGCTGTTATCTTGAAAACTACCGCTTCATGACATCACAAGGTGGAACAGAGCGTTTTGAGCTTTGGAGATGTAGACAGACTGATAATAAACGGCTACTCAAACGTGTGTGAATGAAACAAAACACAATTCCAGGTATGTTTTTGAAGAGAGAACAACATTATAACATGACTTAAAGCTCATAAGAGTTCATTTTTAACAAATAATCGCCATTCAAACTTTGAAAATATTTGCGTTTTCGCAGTTGTGGAGGACATCAACAAGAGGAGAGAGCCCCTGCCCAGCCTGGAGGCCATCTACCTGATCACGCCCACAGAGAAGGTACATGAACAGTCTATTTTTTTGTAACGAACAGCAGGAATTGTGTTAAAAATAGTATTGGTTTAGTACTGGTATCAAAAATCAGGTATTGTTTAGAAGTACCAGTACTGAAAAACAACTGTGAGATCGTTTTTCAACTACTGCTACTACTGTGCACTTTCTGAATCAGGTTAAACACTGTAAATGAAATGGGATAATGTGTGGCTGTCCTACTTCAACATCTATTTATAGACTTTTATTTGTTCAGTGCTTACCCCGGTTAAATGCAAGCGCAGTGATTAAAGATTTCCTATTTTGCTTTTGAGTCACTTTTGTAACCAAGCGGGTGGAGGTATCATGTTGTCCTTTTTGTTTTGTTTGTGTAAACCTGATCTAATCTGACCGCTGTCTGCTGTTTGTCCAGTCCGTCCACACTCTCATTGGAGACTTCAAAGATGCTCACTCATCCAAATACAAGGCAGCGCACGTCTTCTTCACCGACTGTAAGTACCACACGAGGAATTGCGAGTAGGATTCAGAGGACGTCATTTTATTGTTCAGTAATGTCTAATAAGGATGGGGGCAGCCAAATTTGAAACGCAGATTGTTGTTGTAATACAGTGAGTTCTGTGGTCTATTCACCTATAGACAGACTAAAGCCCTGTTCGCACGGGATTAGTTTGACCTAGGGACGTCGGTAAAATGGAAATGTCCCCATGACGTCTGAGTTTTTTGTGGACAGCCACACAGGATAAGCAGTGTCAGTAAACTACCTGTTTTTACAGACTGATAAACACACAGAAACAAGACAAGAACTTTTTCATTCATCGCCATCGCCATGTCGCCAACGTTGCTTTTATTTTAAGTTTGTTTTTAGCAGAATGTACCTGCACTGTAGCATCAAACACCGGGTTTTTAACCGCATTGATGTGACCGGCGATCACAATGACATCAACACCGTCGGATTTCTCACAGTCTCTATAACCTGTTCACGCCAATACAGCCAGTCCATCCAGTCCATCCAACCTTTACAAACTTTGCATGAAAAGCTCCAAACTTCTCCATAGAGGCTCCATGCTGCTGGTCTTCTCCAGGTCACATCTTTACCACAGTTTGATTTACGTTTTTTACTTTTTAAATGTAGAAAAATACAGTAACTGGATTAGAGTGTAGTCCGTGGAGAATAAATATTGTTGATTTAGTTTGTATTTGGACCTAAAATGGCCCATAGAGACGTTTTTGATCACTATTACTGTAGCTTAAATGCACAGACCAAAAATAGGCCAGTTTACAGAGATGAGCGTTCACACAGGACTAGAATCACCTGAGGAGCTCTGAGTTTGCAGAAGTACAGGAGGAAATTTTACATACATTTTCACAGACATTGACGATTTGCACGGGACTAGAAATGCAGATGACGTCTGTAATTATAGCAATTTACCAGGGGACCCTATGTAAAACGAATCCCGTACGAATAGGTCTTAATATTTGTTAGTCTGAAATAATTCTCAAGTAAAGCCGTATTTGCACGGGATAAGTACAACCTGGGGACGTCTGGTAGTTTGCAAATTAACGCACCCCACCTCTGTGTTACTTGCAGCACATTCGCAAAGTCCGTAAATTACTCTTTACTAACACTGACTGAGATTGAAAGAGAAAAGAATGCGTAAAGAGAAGAAAGAGATAGAAAAGGTGCACAGTTACAACAACAAACACTGAGATGAAGATTCGAACTGGACTAGTATTATCACCGGACGTCTGTGTTTGGCGAAATATAGTAGGTAATTTGCGGTGGAATTTTTACTTCACAAATTAGAGACATGACGAATTCGCACGGGATTAAGATCTCAGGCATCCTCCGCAATTATTACAAATCACCAGAGGTCCACAGGTAATACTAATCCTGTGCGAATAAGAGTATAATTACTTTAAAATAATAGTACTCAAGTTGAAGTTTACAAAGTAGTGGTTCAAATATGACTCAAGTAAGAATAAAAACCAAGAAAAACAAAATCGTATCTTAAGCAGCGCTGCAAGAAACACAAATGTTCTGATCATTTCATATTGGCCACATAAAGATTTTGATTTACTCACAGTGGGAAGAGGAACCAAAACTTTTAAGGGCATTGAGGAGTATCATTTCTTTAAAACGTTTCTCAAGAAAAGTACTAGCCACCTGGTAATATTTGTGTAACTGTGCCCCCCTCAGCCTGCCCCGACCCGCTGTTCAACGAGCTGGTGAAGAGCCGCACCTCCAAAGTCATCAAGACCCTGACGGAGATCAACATCGCCTTCCTGCCCTACGAGTCCCAGGTACCGCCACGCCGCCACGACAAGCCCACGCACAGAGCACACGCCGTACACACAGGCGTCCAGTTATGATCAGGTGTTTGGAGTGTCCTGGTTATGTGTATGTCCATGTGAACACAATATCCTGATGTCAGTCTCCTGGATGAGCCAGTGTCCCTGTGATGAGAAACCAGGAGACTCTCACTGGTTATTCTGATCGTACCAGGAGACTGAGGCCTGTAGACGCAGTATCCTGATTTCTCAACACTAGAGCTGTACTGAGCATGTGCGAACTGAAGAAACAAACACGGCAGGAGCAGAAACTTCCCCAAAACCACTCAAACTTCTACCAGGACATTTGAAGTAATAATATTTTAAACTTATAAACAAAATAAAGCAGTGAACTGTTTAATGCAGCCACCTTTTAACACCAGGGTGGGTGACCAGACTTTCAAAACCAAAAACTGGGACACCCCCGGTTTGGGATGGTTGGTAATAATACAACTGTGAAACAAGTGTGACATGTCACATTTTCTTTTTAATTTTAAGCAGCTTTTCTGTATTTTACCTAAAGAAACGACAATTTATGCCTCTTTTTACTGTTGGCAGGGATCAAATGGATCAAGAATAGGGACACCTGGGACATTTCTTGTATAAAACTGGGACAAATCAGTGGTTTTGGATAAATCTGCTGGGACAGGGGACACAGGGGACTATCCCGGGTAAATAGGGACATCTGGTCACCCTAGTGTTGCTTAAATTAAACCGACGCTGTGAGACTCGTTGTATTTTTCATATGTTAATAACACATTTTACTGCAGCTGTAACAGTGCTCCACAGTCTTGTCTTCTTTTTTGAACGTATATTTTGTTGCTGTTGTTAGAAACCTGTTAAAAAGCCTTATGTTAACGAGCAAAGTTACTGCATGTTTAGCTCCTTGCCATATCTGTGCCAGTACTGTGGCAGTGGCCAGTCTAAATATCCAGGATACTCTGATCCAGATCCAGAATACTGTCAGAAACGGGATATAGGCTCATAACCGGGATTCTTGGACATATATAAACGTTAGGGTTAGGGTTAGGGTTAGATTTAGGAGCAGGTATTTTAGGACTCTAGGACAGGTACGCCAACTGGGTCTTCGTAGAGTTCTGCCAGATAATCTAGTTTAAATTCTAAAACAGCTGGATATGGTAAAACTAACCTTATTTCTGCTCAATATTCTCTTCTGATGATGTTAGACGTTAGAGGAGGTAATCCACTATCATCTGGACACAAAAAGCTGCAGTGTTTATTGACTATTGACAACAATCTCAATAGTTGGATATCGAATACATACAATATCAGATTTTTTTCAAGTTTGCAGCTTATTTGACCGCTCCCTTTACCCATTTCCCCTGATTCCGATTCCTTTGTCTGTCTGAGCTTCTGAAGACAGCACTGGCTCCTCTCTCCTGCCTGTCCGGTGTCATTATTTCAAACTCACTGCTCTCAGCTGCGGGCCAAACACCACCACAAGCCCCGCCCACCCTTTGGACCAACCGCATCCACGCGTCTCCGCTCGGCCAATGAGGCGCGAGGCAGGGGCCCTTCTGCAGAGCGGTCATGTGACTGGACAGATGGAGGACGGAGGAGAGGAGAGGAGAGAAAGGAAGGAGGAGATACAGTAGGAAGTAGGATGCTAGGAAGGGTATATGCAAAAGGGGTAAATGAGGTTCAAGGACGCGCAATGTGAGTAGGAGAGAACCGCTACATTAGCATTTTCGCAGCCTCTTAGTCATTTTTCAAGGTTTTTTGGGGGAAATACAAAAATAAACTCCCTGTGTGAATAAAATACATGGGTAATTTTGTGTTTTTATGCCTGTAAAAATGGTTCTGATTGGCAGAGGACGGAGCCAGTGACACCTACAGATGCAGCAGGGTCTGGAGAGTAGCATGAGAAAACTCAATTTGGCCAAAGTCGTGCTATGAAACCAGAGATCTGCACTGCAAGAAAGCTTGGCCAAAAGATATAAACACTTAAATCGATCAGAAAATGACTTAAAAGTAGTGAAATGATCTGTTCATGCAGCCAAATCGTTTTATTTGACAAGTTATCTTAAAATAACCTACCTCTAGACTAGAATTAAGCAGTCTTTGGTCTAGTAAGTTGATAATAAACCTGAAAACAAGATGAATAACCTGATATAAGTTTTAAAATCTTGGCCAGATCAGAGAAATTTGCAGTGTGGGATCTATGTGGTCTATTTCTTCAGTGGTTTAAAGTGGCCCCAAATATTATTGTTCCATCTTCTAACATTTCCTAAAAATCCTAAAGCCAAATTTTCCACTAAATCTTGAAACAATGTAGTAATTATCGTGACTTGGGGCTACCAGTTTTATGGATTATTTAAATTTTCACATTTTACCAAGAGTCCGGGGTTGGATTCCCCAGAACATGTTGGACTTTTTGGTGTGTCTTTTTCTTTTTTGTATCTCTGTCATTGCAAAACAAGCAGCTCAGGACTAACCCTTCATCTGATTTTTAAGCCATTTTTGTTTTCTTGTGTAATTAAAATATTGGGAAGAAACAAATCACGCCTGATTTTCAGACAGTTTTTTCACGCGACATTCCCTGCAGTGTTTAAAAAGAAAACGGCAATGTTAAAGAGCCTGAAATACACAAATGTTGTTTCCTCAGCTTGTTTCATCCACACATGTTTAACACACAAACCTGCATATTTAAGATGAGTTCTCAAACAGAAAACGCTCTGTTCCACCTTGTGATGTCATGTGGTAATACAGGAAATGCTTCACTGTTTTGTTTTTTTTTTAAGTCCATACACCTTCACTAGAATAATTCGGATGGTTTCAGCACTGGAACAACAACAACAACAACAACATCTCTACTGAACTAAAGCTAGAACTAGAAAACTACCACTACATGACATCACAAAGTGGAACATTTTGAGCTTTGGCGATGTAGACAGGCTAATAATAAAGGATTAAATTAAACAAAACACCGGGTATGTTTTTTGAGGACGTAACAGCATTATAACTTGGTTTAATGTTCACACGATTACATTTTGTGTAATATAGGACCTTTAAACTTCAATAAAAACACAATTTCAACATAATTATCAAATATCAAATGTTTTCTGACATACAACTCATCAAATACGAAGTTTATCATACTTTGCACCATCAAATTATAAAAATCCCTGCCCAGTAGAATACCAAAACTACAATAATTCTTAACCTGCTAACCTGTAATATATGTGTGTGTGTTTGTTCAGGTGTACTCTCTGGACAATCCTGATGCCTTCCACAGCTTCTACAGCCCTCATAAGACCCAGCTGAAGAACCCTGTGATGGAGCGCCTGGCCGAGCAGCTCGCTACTCTGTGTGCTACGCTCAAGGAGTACCCGGCGGTCAGATACAGAGGGTTAGTGTGCTCCAGGGGAAATACTTACGTGTATGTCTATATAGTCCCATTCACACATGCAGCCTGACCCGGGAATATACCTGCTGTTTTACCCATTTTACTTGCCTGAGCAGCCAGTCCCTCCTACGTTCTGACGGTCGAACCACAACCACTGATTTGTATCACGTGTCTCACAAACTCTGGAATTGGGGAGACAGGACACGGTTCCAGACCCACTCGTCTTTGTAAAGTTTGGTCAAAGCGTGTGGTTCTGGCTGGACGGGAGACGTGTTTACCAGAACAGGGTGAGGCGTGAACAAAGCCAGAACTGATTTCCTGCATTTTTGATCAGGGAATTTACTTTAAAATAAATTAAACAAATGAATATATATATATATATATATATATATATATATATATATATATATATATATATATATATATATATATATATTTATTTATTTATTATTATTATTTTTTTTTTTTTTTTGCAGCAGCAGCAGCAATGAAACATATTTTATATATTTATATTGATATTAAAACATTTATTATTATTATTATTATTATTATTGTTATTATTATTATTATTATTATTAGCAGTAATTCAGTTTATAGCAATGTGTTGTACAGATGTATGGTGTGTGGGACGAACGACTTCCAGAGTGTGTCCATGGAGTAGGCCAGGGACAACAGCCTGTCCCCGAAGGTGTTCTTCTGAGAATATGCAGAGAAGGTTTAAGTGTGTATTACAAAAATAACCCAAAAAAATGTTTAATTTGATAAAAAGCATATTTTATTTCTGTATACCATATAGTAAGACATATAGTAAAACAAAACAATAATTAAACATAATGTATATGTCGTAATGTATGCAGCAAGTTTCACATAACTGAAGCCTCCACTGACTTCCATTTTTACTTGATGAAATGTAAATGTGTCCTCTTGTCCCTCTGTCCCACGTGTCCACAGGGAGTACAAGGACAATTCCACACTGGCCCAGCTGGTGCAGGACAAACTGGACGCGTATAAGGCTGACGACCCCACCATGGGAGAGGTACGACTCATTTACACCACAAATATCGCTGTTTATTCAGTTTTCAGAGGCAAGACTTCAGATTTAACCCCTATTTTCTAAGCATTTATAGTCCTTTTTGTGCTCCTATTAGAAAGTGCAGCTAAACAACAAACCACAACTGCAAAAAGTCATATTTTGTATTTTATCCAAGTACATTGCAGCTTACCTTTTTGCAGCATTGACATATGGCTCATAATTGATTCAGTATGCCTTAGATGTTATTTGTACGGGTTTGTGGACATACATCTCGTGGTAATGCAGCTTGTATTTGGGTACTTGACGTTTGGGGGTGAGTATTACGTTGTGCTGTGTGCAGGGTCCAGACAAGGCGCGCTCTCAGCTCATCATCCTGGACCGAGGCTTTGACCCGGTGTCTCCCGTCCTTCACGAGCTCACCTTCCAGGCCATGGGCTACGACCTGCTGCCCATCGAGAACGACGTCTACAAGTACGACTCAGGACTGTGTCACACATAATATTATTACTTTACAATACTTTAAAGATGACTTATTCTACAAAATGGACTTTTCTGAGATTTTAACCATGTTCTAGTTGTTTCTCCTTCTCCTTTACCCACTCGAAGTTCTATTTAGAGTGATTTGTGTATGTCAATTTGTGCAAAAAATTTTAATCACTTCTTTTCAAGATGCTATATTGGTGTTTAACCCAATGAAACAAAATATCTACTTCTGATATGATAAAAAATGGTGATATAGGGCAGTGGTTCTCAACCTGGGCTCCAGTTTCATCTGCGCTGAGGTTGTGACTTTACCAGAATTATATTTGTGCACATTAAAATTATAGAATCCCAACAACACACCCAATAGGATAATCAAAATTTGGTATAATTCAAATTAAAACATATTTTTGGTCCACATTTAAATTCATTAAGGAACGTGAGCTGGGGTTAGACCGTCGTGAGACAGGTTAGTTTTACCCTACTGATGTTGTGTTGTTGCAATAGTAATCCTGCTCTGACCTGAACTTGTGCAGGCGACCCTCAGGTCAGCGAGCGGGCAGGTAATTCAGCCCAGGTAATTCATAGTTAAATGTCCTTGCAGTTATTATTTCTGAACATTTTATACACCTGGTGACACAGAATAAAAAAAGAAAGCCGTAAACCTATTCTGTTTGGCTGTCAAATTGTCAAATTGTCAAATTGTGTGTGTGTGTGTGTGTGTAGGTGTGTGTGTGTGTGTGTGTGTGTGTGTGTGTGTGTGTGTGTGTGTGTGTGTGTGTGTGTGTGTGTGTGTGTTAGATACACCTGATAACATTTAAGGAAGAATTTTTGCAAATAAAAGTTTGTAGTTAATCACTTTTTTCTTTTAGTGGGTATATGCAGGTAGGATTTGGGGTTGGGGGGCCTGGCTTGTTTTGGACACAGGCAAGGGGGGCTTCAAGAAAAAAAGGTTGAGAACCACTGATATAGAGCATGTACAGGCAAGTTTTAAAGCCCACTGCACACCAATCTGCCCGTCTGCTGTAGGAAGCTGTAGGTAACAGTTGTGTCTCACAGGAGAAGTTACAGAATGTGTAATCAGCTGCAGACGTCTTTGTCAAAGCAGCGCTCGGATTGTCTGTCCACAGCAGCGTGTCAGGATGGAGAAAAACGAATGATAAACTCAACTTTCTCCCTCTTAAAACGATTTTAAGAACAATAAATTCAAGTCCTACATGTCTTCATATTTGTGTTTGCTTTTGTAATTGTTGAACAGCAGGAAAAAGAGCAGCTCTGTTGGTATTAGATTGGTAAATAGCAGATAGTTTTTACATTTGTATCTGATGGGAGCAGGCACATGTATCTAGTGTCCATCTCCCCACACATGAGCTGAGCGTGTGTCTGTGCTGCAGGTATGAGACGAGTGGTATGGGCGACTCTCGGGAGAAAGAGGTGCTGCTGCATGAGGACGATGACCTGTGGGTGAGCCTGCGACACAAGCACATCGCCGAGGTGTCCCAGTGAGTACGGCTCTCGTCAGCCTCACATACATTATCTTCTCAGGTTTAGACATGGTTTAGACTGAGTTACAATACAATGAGATTTAGAGCTGGTTTATTCAACAGCGAGAAGGTCAGAGGTTCGACTTCCGGGCACTCCATCCATCAACCCAAAACATGCACAATAGATCAATTTCTCCAGTTATGGTAGCCCTGGTTTAGACTTGGTTTAGACTGAGTTTAGAGCTGGTGTGGTACACATTTAGTTTAGAACTGATGTAGTACTTGTTATAATTTCATTTGACCCTAACTTGTGCTTGGTTTGAGAACTTGACTGAGCTGTGTGTGACTGTTTCAGGGAGGTGACCCGTCAGCTGAAGGAGTTCTCCTCCAGCAAGAGGATGAACACTGGAGAGAAGGTACTCCCCGGTCTGATCAAAGTACTCCAAATACCATATATAAGTACAAGGACTGATGCAAAAAGCAAGCAAGTATTACTCGTGTTTATACAAACCAAACAAACCGTCAGCAGATGGACTTTCAAAATAAGACCCAAATTGCAACTCTGTGTCATTATATTTCTAAAAGATTTCTATTAGAATCTATTGAATATTTTCCAACTGTATTTTCTATAATCCAGTGTCAGTTTTGTTCTAACGCACCTCTCCTGTCCTCGTAGACCACCATGCGAGACCTGTCCCAGATGCTGAAGAAGATGCCCCAGTACCAGAAGGAGCTCAGCAAGGTGAGCCCTCCTCCCTGGTTACGCACATGGAGCTTATTACGTTGGCGGAGGTACAGATGCTAATGCAAACGCTAATGTCCCCGCAGTACTCCACCCACCTGCAGCTGGCCGAGGACTGCATGAAGCACTACCAGGGGACAGTGGACAAGCTGTGCCGCGTCGAACAGGTCAGATTCATGAAGCAGGGGTCAGGTCAGCTTTAGTGTTTTTATAATCCGTGGACCAGGAAGTACCCTGTTAGCATGCTAGTTAGCTGCGTATACTTCACTTCTCTTAATGTTGGATTGCGCATTACCAAAACTGGTCAAGAAATGGCTTGAAAGTGTATGGTATAAAGACATTTTGACGTATGTTTTCACAGTACAGGCTCTGCTCACACTCACGTCACAAAATCGGAAGACGTTTGGAAACATGCGGATGACGACTTCCTTTGGGCTCTGTTGGCGTTAGTAACTCTAACAAAATCTGGGAAAACTAACACTGTTTTCTTCATCTAGATCATTGTAGTCATTCTTTTTTCCTTTTATAAACTGCATATTAATTTGTGTATTATAATTTGTGCAATAATTACGATTAATAAAAAAAAAGTTGTCATTGTAGCGTTCCGTTATGTTCGACAGATCGACAGTTACGACCAGCTGCCTGTAAGTGACATTAAAGCTGCGATTCGAGTCCCGTCCCCCGTGGAAAGCTTTGGCAGGTTGTGAAGATGCTGCTGCTGAATCCACGGTTTTATCAAATGCCCAGAGTCGGTAATGACACCGGAAGTCGTCATCCGCGTGTTTCCAATCATCTTCCAGTAAGCGCGCCTTTAGACTTGAGCAGCCAGCCCCTTCTACATTCTATCTGAATCCACAAGGGTCTGGAACTGGACCATAGAACGTGAAAAACCTCGGTCCAAACTTGAGACGATCCAGCCACACCCGCTAATTTGTATCACGTGTTTCCCAAATGCAGAAGACGTCTCCTCTTGTCCTCTTGAAAATTCTCGCATCATTCCGAACAAAATATACAACTTCTTTTTTCCAAGTAATAGTTTGCTGCTTCGATTGTTGATTCCGCAAAAACCTGCGCATTGTCTCAGTCCTTTGTTGTTTTTTCCCCCCTTTTTTACATGACGTGACCAGACCGTAATTCTGCCTGATTGGTTAATCCACCCGTCAATCACACCCTCTAAAATCAGGGAAACAGGACACAGCTCCAGATCCACTCATCTTTGTTAAGTTTTATTAAAGCTTGTGGTTCTAGCTGGTCTGGTCAAATATAAACAGTATTATGCAGGTTATTTACATATATTAAAAACTGCTCTGTGATTTTAAAATAAGATCCAAAATAGAAATAAAACATATTATTATTAGTTGCACACACAAACCTGGAAAAGACCATGATGAAACCACTAAAACAGGGCCAAACCCAGTCCAAACAAGGAGCAAACAGGACTCTGGACAGAGCCTTGGAGAGCCTCGGTGTTGCCCGTACCAGTGTTGTGACAGACGGGTGTGGTTTGACAGGACCTGGCCATGGGCACTGACGCTGAGGGGGAGAAGATCAAAGACCCCATGAGAGCCATCGTGCCCATCCTACTGGACGCAAACGTCAGCACGTACGACAAGATCCGCATCATCCTGCTCTACATCTTCCTCAAGAACGGTAATTCAGTTAGAGCTGCACAGCACATCGTAATCAAATCAAAATCACAAATTGATCAAATCGCAAAGGCTGCAGCTGCTTAGTTAATAGTTAGTTTAGCTCATGTCATCAGCAAATAACAATAGATTTAAAGTCTTTTAATAGAGAAATCTTGTTATATGTGTAGTTCAGACTGCTTTGAAACACGTTTTTAAATTCATAGGGTCTTGTATTAGTTAATCAGTTCAGATTTCAGTCTTCTCTCAAATGCGAATGCTCCTGGAATTCTTAATAATGTGCTTTCTGAACAGAATACTGCTTTTTAAAGGGTCCATGTTACGCTGTTTTCTGATCTGTGCAATAATGTCATTTCCTCATCACAAACAGACCTGGAGTTGTGTTTCGTTTCATTCACACACGTTTAACACACAAATCCGGCATATTTAGGCTGAGTTCTTCTCTCAAACTTCAGGATTTCAGACCTGGAATTACCAATCTCTACTAAACTAAAGGTAAAAGGTAGTGTTTAACTTTAAAACTACCGCTTCATGACATCACAAGGTGGAACAGACATTTTAAGGGGCAGTTTGCAACCGAGTGTGAAACAGCTGGGATGAGGATCAGCTCCTCCAAATCCGAGGCCATGGTTCTTGACCAGAAAAAGGTGGCTTGCCCTCCCCAGGTGGGTGGAGAGTCCCTGCCTCACGTGGAGGAGTTCAAGTATCTCGGGGTCTTGTTCACAGTGAGGGGAGGATGGAGCGTGAGATTGACAGGTGGATCGGTGCAGCGTCGGCAGTGATGTGGTCGCTGTATCGGACCGTTGTGGTGAAGAGGGAGCTGAGCCGAAAGGCAAAGCTCTGGATTTACCGTCAGTCTACGTTTCTGCCCTCACCTATGGTCATGAGCTTTGGGTAATGACCGAAAGGACAAGACGCGGATACAAGCGGCAGAAATGACTTTCCTCCACAGAGTGGCTGGGCGCTCCCTTAGAGATAGGGTGAGGAGCTCAGTCACACAGGAGGAGCTCAGAGTAGAGCCGCTGCTCCTCCACGTCGAGAGGAGCAACTGAGGTGGCTCAGGCATCTGTTCCGGATGCCTCTTGGACGCCTCCCTCAGGAGGTGTTCTGGGCATGTCCCACCGGGAGGAGGTCCCGGGGAAGACCCAGGACACGCTGGAGGGACTATGTCTCTCAGCTGGCCTGGGAACACCTTGGGGTCCCCCCGGAGGAGCTGGAGGAAGTGTCCGGAGTGAAGGAAGTCTGGGAGTCCCTGCTTAGACTGTTGCCCCCGTGACCCGACCCTGGATAGGTGGAAGAAAATGGATGGATGGATAGAGATGTAGACCAACTAATAGTAAAGAGTAACTCAAACGTGTGAATGAGACAAAGCACAACTCCAGGTATTTTCTGATGAGGTCACAACATTATGACATGGGTTAAAACTCACAAGAGAGAATTAGTTCAGCTGTAATTTCAATTGTGTAATTTTTGACTTAAACACCAAAACTAAAGATGCGTGTGCCGTGTACTAGGTATCACAGAGGAGAACCTGAACAAGCTGATCCAGCACGCCCAGATCCCCCCAGAGGACAGTGAGATCATCACCAACATGGCCCACCTCGGGGTGCCCATCATCACAGACGTAAGCACCAGTACATTCTAGTCCTGCTCGTACAAACATGTAGGATATCAGCATGGGATGGTCATATGGTTTTCTATGCTACATCTTGTCATACGATACTGATATACAAGGATGTGGAGTTTGCTTTACAATCCTCGTACTCGACTGCTGTGGTGGTAGAACTCCACATACTGTATGATGTTTTTTTACTAGTCTTAGTAAAAAAAAAATAACACACGTAGATCTGTATTTTACATATTGTTCATTATAAACCACAAAATTGACCTATAACAGCTGAGTAAGACAAACAGGTTCATTAACTGTGAATCCGGGTTTATGATTCAGAAACAAACGTTACAAACAGACATTTTCTGGCCTCAAATACAAGACAGTGCAGGATTACTCAAACATTTATTTACATAGAATCTAAATACAAACTTTGCGTAAGCCAAGGATGAGTGAACAGGATTATAACATGGTCGGTTTTGCATAATGTTTCCCGTTTAAAGATGATTAAACTGCTTTTAGACTCATTCTTAACTGACTTTTGCTTCAACATGTGGAATCGGAACAGAAACCGTGACGTGGCGTGTTGTGTGTTTTCCCAGTCGACCCTGCGCAGAGGGAAGAAGATGGACCGGAAGGAGCGAGTGAGCGAGCAGACGTACCAGCTGTCCCGCTGGACCCCGGTGGTCAAGGACATCATGGAGGTTAGGACACAAATATACAAATACACAAACGAAAGTGACTTGTGTACAGGAGAAGTTTTGACTACTTTAAATCTGTCTGTTATAGGTATAGAATTGTTATTGATTTGCCATTTTCATATTTTATTATTAGATTATTTGACTTGTTTGAACGCTTTCCAGGCTACTCCCATTAACAAATGATTTGGCTTTAGGCAAAACCTCGAAACAGTACAACTGAATACGAGTCATTCAACTCGTAGATACTGTATAATTCTTTTGCAGTAATTTAAGTAGTGAAAATTTGTAGATTTGTTTTTTCTTTTTTTGCTTTAAACGCTCGGTACCTTATTTTTTTCATGTCTTTGAAAATTAAAGTTAAAAAAAGCTAAATCCGCGCTTGAGGTCAAAATAAGTTTGCCGTGTTTTGTCTGCATCTAATTATAAAATGTTCTATTGTTCGATAATGAGGAGGTGTGTGTTAGCATGCTAGTTGTGGTTAATTTTACCATGACAGTAAAACTCCGCCCTGGTCTCTGGGAGCTGTAAAATGCAATTATAAACTCAATGTTGTGAATAATTAGGACGCTCAGAATGCATAAGGTCAGTGAGGAAGAACTTTGGACCTCAAACGGGTTGACTGAACTAAATGTGCTACTGATAAAATAAAAATCCCACTGCATCAGTGAAGTTTACTTGTGTTACATATCGTCAACAATAAGCTCATGTGTAGTAAGAAACACATTTAATAACACGTGTTGTGCCACAAAAACTTGCTAATGCTTCTGATTACAGCAACAGCTCGTTAAAGGGCCAGCTTTTGTTTTTCACGTTTTTAAAGGGCATTTTCACATATCGTCCCCTGTAAGTGAACCGAACTCAATCCTCTGTACGTGGACCAAAAAGTGAAGCAACAGAAGAAGAACTCAGTTTGTTTTGTGTTCAGATTGTGAGTTTATTACAAAGAGGACCGGGTTCTTTCTGGTCCACTTGAGCTTTGATGGGGCCCCGGTCCCCCAGGTCCTCTAGAACTGAATTCTGGGTAATTGTCACTTGAAACAAAATGTCTGCTGCAGTACTTGCCCTCCTGTGTTTTTTGATGAAATTTGCTGCATTCACCGGGAAAATAGAACTATTCAGATTTACATGTGACATATTTGTATTTGCGTTGGCCACGACATCGACCACGGCCAGCCATGTTTACAGCCGAGTGTTCCGGTTACAGTCACGTGACAAATCTACGGCAAGCGAAGGAGGTTACAATACAGTGAAAAAGGCGAAGTGAACCCGGTGCGCTTTGTGTTCACAATGCGCAGATTAGACGAACCGTATCGCGGACTTTTTAGTGAACCGTACTGAGACCCTCCTGAGAAAGGTCTCAGTACAGTTTGTTTCAGAGGGTCTGGGTACAGTTGGAACGTGACGCAAAAAATACTGAGTCATTGGTCTGAGTTCGTTTAAATGGCTGAAAGGGACCAAGTTAAAACACCCTAAGAGTAAAAATCAGGTAGTGCACCTTTATTGTAGCTCCACAGCGCCCAGAGTTAAAGCTGCTGAGGTGATCTAATGCCCCAGCCCGGTGCACAGCTGTGGGCTTTGTTCCCGTGTGTACAGGGCAGTAAATCTGATGACTTCTTTTCTCCTCCTCCTCTCCACAGGACGCTATCGACGACAAACTGGACACCAAGCACTACCCCTACATCTCCACCCGCTCCTCGGCCTCCTTCAGCACCACCGCCGTCAGGTACCTCCCACTGCCCCAATGCAAATCATATTTTCTGTTCCAGGTTCCAGAAACAGGTTTTATAGCATAATACAACGTTTCAGTTTGGAAAAGAAAGAGGAGTTTTATAATATTTTACTGTGACAATCAATTATTTTACTTTTCGATTAAAGTTGCGCGTCTTATGTAATTTCTCTGGTAAGGGGTCGACCACCTTCTTGTTTCCATGGAGGTGATATTGTTCTGCCTCTACAGTGTGGCATACAACTTGCATTTTATCAATAAGAGGTATTTTCTTGCCGTTCTTGCCTCTCCAAAGATCTGGCCTGTATTTAGCCTGGTGCAGAAACGTTACAGAGTGCACCTTTAAGCTAGATATTAGTCGTTTTCTCATTAAAACACAAAAGCCACATTAATATTTTTGTATATATATGAAATTTGTACTATATTTGACTCAAAATGAAACTAAAGTGTCTTTTTTTTTTTCTTTCCTTTTTTTAAATCAGTTAATTGTGATCCGATTAGTTTCAGCCCTAGAATATTTTTAATAGAACTGTTTCTTTGTAGTATATTGTATTACTTTAGGAAATGAAGTACTTAATGATTAATATTTAAGCAAGTAAGCAGAATGGAATAGACGTTTAATTTGCCTAATTTATCTAATTTCATTACATATGAAAAGAAGGGAACTATAAAGACCATTTTTTGCATATTTACATTGTGTTCATTAATATGCATTGTCCCTTTAAATAAATAAATAAATCTAAATCCTTTACAAATTTAAGTCCAGACAACTTGAGGAACTTTTATAAAATTACATTAAGTCTTATCATTTGAAATATGACAATTCCATGTTTCTAAATTAATGCTTGACTAGGATACCAAGTGTGATTTTGATATTTTTACAAACCAGAATAGAGAAGCCATTACAGATATTACAAAGTCTTTTAATCTCACATTTAGTGCCGTCATTTACAACCTGTTTTACAACATGTGACCTTTGTTTTTACGACGCCATTGATTTAGTGAAATTAGTGTGCAGCTGGAAGGGTGTAGACTCCACAAATACTTTCACATAGGCAACTTGGACTCAAATGCAACACAAAAGAATTCAGTCAAACGCAAAGGCCTTGGTTCAGTTCAACAGAAAGTGTCCTACAAGAGGAAAATATAATAATATGACAAATCAGGCTGATAAACAACAAAGGAAGATATGATTATAAATGTGAACTAAAATATCCTCCAAAACTGGGATATTCTCTAATTAGAAAAGAGGCTGGGAATAACTCAGAAACAGATTCTTCAAACAGGGAATAATGCAGAATCGCACAAATGCAAACAACAGACTTTAGATTCAGAGTTTCAGACACAGAACTGGAGAGTCTCTGATCGACAATCGAGCGAGAACTGACCGGGCAGAGGGAGTTTTTATAGACGACCCTGGGATGATTGGGGGATGAGTGACAGCTACAGGATAAACAGGGAGGAAGCAAAAGACGGACTGGATCAGGCTAAAAAATGGAGCTGGACTGAGGATAAACATGTAAACAAAATGCAAAACTGTGACACATACCGAGAAAAGTAGGGTCAAAAATTAGTGAATATAACAATGGAATTATCGTAAATTTATCACGCATTTTCTCGCTTACAGTTGGTCTAAAATCCTGCTGATCGCGTTTTAACTGGAACCAAAAAAACATGAGCACTTTACCCCGATTTTAGCATCGTCGCGCTGACTTCCAGTTCGTTTTGGAGTTGATTTAAAGATTTTATTGTTTGTTTTTAAAGCTTTGAACAGACTGGCCCCACAATACGTCTCGGACCTCATCCAGATTTACTCCCCCGTGCGCTCTGAGGTCCGAGGGCCAGCTCCAGCTCGTGGGGCCTAAGATAAGACTTAAAACCCCCCACGTCCGAACAGCGCCTCCTAGTGGAGTGTTTTAAGTCTCGTCTTAAGACCCACTTTTACTCTCCGGCTTTTAACACCGCGTGAGTTCTGTGGTCCTCTTTATTTACTTGACTTATTTACTGCTATTTTATGATTTTTATGGTTTTGCTTTTATTCATTCTTACTGGTTTTATTGTTTTAGAACTGGTACGACCACATTTTTAGCAAGGTAAGGTAAAAACCTTTTTGTTGTCTTTATTTTATGATCTGTGTGCAGCACTTTGGAAAAAGCTTTGTTTGTGAAATGTGCTGCAGAAATGAAGTGGATTTGGGTTTGGGTTTGGACACAGATGTACTGTTTGAGCTTGAGTATTGATCCAGTCGGCTGCTGTTAAAGGCGCAGGCAGAATATTGATCTGATTGGCTGTGGTAAGTGAGACGGGTGGTTTCCCGCACCTCCCCCTCCATGTGTCTCTGTATGGGACGGGGTCATCAGCGGACACACACCTCCACACCAACGTATACATTTATTAAAGCAGATTCAAATTCAGAAAACTTTATTGATCCCAGAGGGCAATTAAGACCAGACCAAGGCATTAGCTATTAACAGACAGATCCTTAATTGATCCCGAGGGAAATTCAGTTCATCCGATGCTTTTTATGGGGTTCTGATGTCAGACTTAAAGGGTCAGTACCAGATTGTTCATGTAATAAAGTCAGTTTTGTGTTGCTCCAGTAGATTTATCGTGAAAGCAGCTCTTAGGGTGAATAATTAGGCTGCCTCGATGCAGGTAGTGCTGAGTAAGTTAAGAGAAGAATAAATTTGGACAGCTTAAAATGAACTAGTCTTGATTTTCTTTTTTTTTTTTTAAGACAATAGAAATCAGAGACAGCGCCCTCTCCTAGCCAACTACCACCTGGCTGTCACGCAATCACACTAATCTTTTCGTAAGGAAAGTGTATTGCTCAGTGACACAGTGGTAGCATGCAGTGGGGGAGGATGTATTGGAACTGTCAATAAGAAGTCAGTGCGTTTGACTTACAGTGGGTCAAAACACCTAAACCCTGTCCGCAACCGTATTTCAAATAGAGCTGCAAAACTGGGCAGTACCTGGAGGACTAAAGGGGAGAGGAGGGCGAGGTCAGGAGGACTAAAGGGGAGAGGAGGGCGAGGTCTGGAGGACTAAAGGGGAGAGGAGGGCGAGGTCTGGAGGACTAAAGGGAGGAGGAGGGCGAGGTCTGGAGGACTAAAGGGAGGAGGAGGGCGAGGTCCGGAGGACTAAAGGGAGGAGGTGGGCGAGGTCCGGAGGACTAAAGGGGAGAGGAGGAGCGGGGTCTGGAGGACTAAAGGGGAGAGGAGGACAAGGTCTGGAGGACTAAAGGGGAGAGGAGGGCGAGGTCTGGAGGACTAAAGGGAGGAGGAGGGCGAGGTCTGGAGGACTAAAGAGGAGAGGAGGGCGAGGTCTGGAGGACTAAAGGGAGGAGGAGGGCGAGGTCTGGAGGACTAAAGAGGAGAGGAGGGCGAGGTCTGGAGGACTAAAGGGAGGAGGGCGAGGTCTGGAGGACTAAAGGGGAGAGGAGGGCGAGGTCTGGAGGACTAAAGGGGAGAGGAGGGCGAGGTCTGGAGGACTAAAGGGAAGAGGAGGGCGAGGTCTGGAGGACTAAAGAGGAGAGGAGGGCGAGGTCTGGAGGACTAAAGGGAGGAGGGTGAGGTCTGGAGGACTAAAGGGAGGAGGAGGGCAGGGTCTGGAGGACTAAAGGGAGGAGGAGGGCGAGGTCCGGAGGACTAAAGGGAGGAGGAGGGCGAGGTCTGGAGGACTAAAGGGAGGAGGAGGGCGAGGTCTGGAGGACTAAAGGGAAGCAGTGAGAGGGAGAAGGGGCGGGGCCTAAGAGGTATAAGGAACAGTGTGATTGGTCTAACAGGTATCCACACTATCCAAACTATCTAAACTATCCAAAGGTATCTAAACTCCGCCCCTGCAGCCAGGTGTTTGCCTCAGAAACACCTGTCTGTAATCAGGGCAGTCCTGTGTGATGTTATGTAGTACTTAAATTTACAGTGACCACTAGAGGCAGCACAATCTTGACTTTTTTTGACCAGGAAGCTGCAAATGTAACTAATTTGCTCAATAAATACGCAGGAAACGCAGACAATTTTAGCTTTCGTAGGTTTCGTAATAGATGAAATGACAGAACATTATTGGTTGATCTTCTGGTCTCTTCCTTTCCATGTATCTTCACCGTGCCCATGTCCCAGCAGTGCTCGGTACGGACACTGGCACAAGAACAAAACCCCCGGAGAGTACCGCACCGGCCCGCGCATCATGGTCTTCATCATCGGGGGCGTGTCCTTCAGCGAGATGCGCTGCGCCTACGAGGTCACGCAGGCCAACGGCAAGTGGGAGGCGATCATCGGTGAGTCACCAAATATGGGCGCGGGGGGTCGGACAGGAAACGCACAGGAAGTCATGGGTTAGGACTGGGTACCGGTATTAATGACGGAATGATACCTTGTTTTTGATACCAATACTTGATCTACAGGACTTGTTTCAATACCAAACATATTTCAAATTTCCTTCCCAAACTTTAAAAAAATCAGTACCTTTACCTTTACATTTAAAGCTGTGCGTTAAATTTCTTAGTAATTTTCTTGCTATACGCTGTCTCAAGACTTGCCAGGTATCCAAACATGGTATCAAGGTAAAACAATGTATTATTTTCTATTATTTTACAGTACTTTTTCCTTCGCCACAGTTATCAGTAGTATATTCATTTTAATGCCTTAAATATATGGTCGGGTGATCCAGCTAAAATTGCAGGCAAATTCAGGATTACAACATTAATTTCATTTCTAATCTGTTTGAGTCTAGCGTGTTTGTATTGCGGTAAAGCAGTTGTTGATGTTAAGTCCCTGTGTATCTCTGTGCTAACGCTTGGCCAGTCCTCGTGGTCTCTCTGGACTCTGTTGCTTCTGCCCTTGTCTCTAAACCAACTGTTGTCTTTGAATTTCAGTGACCAGTGTCTGTTTCTGTACAACTCGGTGAATGTTTGTATGTGAGCAGACAGGGAGAGGTGCGGGCTTTTGGAAATCACACTTCTGTGCTGTTACGTACACGCTACAGTATCATCCTATAGTCTAAGCAGCTCCGTAAAATGTAACGGGGCACAACAATACTCGATATAATGTATCTGCAAGTACTTCGGCTGAATCAGATTTATAATATCAAATTTAAAGTTATTGAATAAGAAATATGAATACACTGAAGAAGCAGGAGTGATTTCTCAGCCCGCACACGCCCCCTGCCTGTCAGTGTGTGTATGTGTCTGTGTGTATGTGTCTGTGTGTATGTGTGGAGTAGTGCTGGGAGGAAGGGCTGGACCGCGTGGGGAGGGGCTCGTGCTGACAGACCAGTGGTGAAGCCGGCTCTGTTCCTCCACAGGTTCCACCCATTTGCTCACTCCCACCAAATTCTTATCGGACCTGCAGCACCCCGACTTCCGAGAGTCCACTAGGGTGTCCTTTGAGGACGCAGACGCCTCGGCCGAGTGAGGCAGAGGCACACACACAAAGTAAAGGCAGCCGCCTGAAGCCCTGTGCCCCAGCCCCAGGGCTTCTGTTCTATAGCCACACTGTTTGTGCTCCACCCCTGTGCCCGGGGATGGACCTCCGCCCTGACAGCCTGTGCACCACCACACTCCTGTTTTACTCTAGGACTATGGTACAGCCATAGGTCAAGAATCAATACTAGATCTGTATAATACACCAACATGTGACGTTATAACTTTGGGTCATGATTCGGTTTTGCAAAATTGACTCATGAGCTTTTGGTCATGTTGGAATGTCGTTACCTTCTCCAAAATACACCCAGAGTTGTGTTTTGTTTCATTCACACATGTTTGAGTAACCTTGCATTGTGGCTGTCTACATCTCCAAAGCTCAAATTGCTCTGTTCCACCTTGTGATGTCATCAAGTGGTAGTTTTAAAGTTAACAGCCATTTTTAGCCTAAATTGAACTGATATACATTACACTAAAAAAACTACAGGTTGTTGCCTTTTTAAAAATACATTTTGTTTTACCTTTTGTCCAGCTGAGATTACCACAGAAAGTTTACAATATCTCCTGGTGCACTGAGGAGTGAAGCAGTTTCAGCAAGGCTAAAAGAAGAGATGTAGCTTTAAAATTTGGCAAATCCAGTGCTGCAAATTGTTCAAATAATTCTAGTGAAGGTGTGGAGTTTAGAAACACAGGAGATTCCTGTATCACACACACACAGTGGAACAGAGTGTTTTCAGTCTGACAGAAGAACAGCCTAAATGTGCAGGATTTGTGCGTTAAACATGTGTGTGTGAATGAAACAAAACACAACTCCAGGTCTGTTTGTGATGAGGAAACTACATTATAACAGATCAAATAGGTGCGTAATATATGCCCTTTAAAGGTAGTGGAATTTGGAAGCTAAAAATTACAAGAAATATTGGCTTTTGAATCATCGTATGACCCTCACATCGTGTATATTTACCTATAAAAGTGATACGTGCAGGTTTGTAGACAGGAGCTGGTGTGCCTGGCCTGTGTCTGGGGCTCCATCCCTGCCTCATTTCTCTTCTGGCTGCATTAAACCTGCCTAAGCCCTTTGAGCCAGGCCTGGTTTAATGTGTCCCTGAGATCCATCGTCAGTAACACTTCCAGAGGCGTGTAGGAGCAGCCCTCATGTCGCTGAGGACTTCAGACTATGGACTATCACTGTGTTCTGTGCTCACCACTCAGGAGCGGTCTGCAGAGAGACTACGGCCAGTGCGATTGTTTCAGACTGTGATAAAGGCTATGGTTTGGGTCACTAACCATAACCGATGTGGATGACAGCGCCCTCTGGTGTCTGTCTGCTGTAACAGTCTCTCTGCAGACGCTCTGAGGCTGTAGCCCTGCTCTGCCTGATACGCTTTAGCAACTAAAGAACGCCCAACCTGCCAAAAATCCTCTGCAGAACTTACCCCTCCATCTGCCTTTAGTATTAACGCCATGTCGAACTCCAGACACGGGGAATTCAGACAATATGAGAGAATATAAGAAGTGGTGAACACTAAATGAAGTTTTTACAATTAAACTAATGGGTAGGTTATTACAAGATGTTTGTTAAAATGTAGGATTATGTTTTTATGCTACTAATTACATGATGAATTTACTATGTTTTGTAAAAAGATGACAGTAACTTGTAAAAATATAATAACTGGTAAAATGTATGTCCATATCTTGTAAAAGCATAACAATAACTCACTATACTGCTATATACTGTAAAAATAACAGTAACTCATAAGAATGTGACACATATATCGTAAAAACCTGACTTTATACTGTAAAAACGTAACAATAACTCGTAAAAAAGTGACAGAAGCTCATAAAAAGAACATTAATTGGAAGAAACGTGGTCATATTTCTTAAAAACTTAACAGTAACTCATAAACATAGACTTAATTTAATGACTTTAATTAAAACATGGTATTTGTTGTACTGTTTGTGACCACATTTAGTGCAGTCGTCTTCTCCTCAGTTGGCGTCTTGTTGACCGTTTCAGAGAGCTTCCAGACACAGACAGTAGGCCTCACAGCTCTGCTAAAGGCTGTGGTAAAAGCAGCGGGTCCTGGTTTGTCCGTAGCCCCCGTCCCTCTGAGCAGTACGGCTGAGCACACAGAATACTGCCACATGTCCGTAGTAGCACTTTGTGACAGAGCCAGTGTTTTCCTTTGGTTCTGCTCTGGCCCACGGAGCAGAACCGTGTGGTGTGAAGCTGTTGTGTTTCACGAAGCTGCCTGTTTGAAACGGGAGAGAAGCGGACAAGCCTCTCCTGTTGAACTGTGTAGATCCCACTGACGGCACAAAGCAGAGGACACAATCTGATTTATTTTACCAACGCTCGAAAGCGAGCTTAAGGTTTGCTAAAAGAAACAGTATGCAACTTTCTGGAGGCGTCACGTAACCTGTATGATTCCACAGAAATAGAAAGTTAAAACCATATTCTGGATATAATACTAAGGAACAACATTATGGCTAAAAACGTGACATACTGTGGCCTTAATAAAATATTGTAAATTGTATTTCTATAAATGTTTTAACACTTTTCAATTATAATACAGTATATAGGATACATTTAAGTTATTTTGGCTCAAAGATTCTGTTTCATATCGAATGAATTGGACTATTTAGTGATATCTTTACAGCAAATAGAATTCAATATTACCCAAAATGTCACTTATGCTTTGGGTTTTTGACGTTTGACCTTTAACCTTTACATTTCTACGGCGTCCTCTCTTTCTTCCGTCAGTGGTGGACCCAAACCCTCATTCCCCATATCACTGTAACCAACTGCGATGGGCTTGCCTCTTCCTCTTTCCCTTAACCCTAACTACCTTTACTACTACTACTAATACTTCTTCTGCTACTGCTTCCAATACTAATGTCTCCATGGAAACACGCAGCTTTGTCCGAGAAACAAACCCTGTGTCTGATATTTGAGCTGACTGTGTTGAACAGGTCTGAAGAGGAGCAAAGTCAACTGAATCGATTGAATTTTTCATCAACTCAAAAAAAAAACAACAAAAAAAAATCAGTTGGCGTTACTCCGAACCAGCACCTTTCAAATGTCCCTTGTCTTAAATGTGTCTTCAGCTGTCTTTGTCATCCTTGTTTTGATTTTTATGTTGTTTTTTATGTAATTATTTGATTCTAGAGAGCACAGATATTAAACATGTAGCCTCACGCACCATTTTAGTGCTAAGTCGTCACCGCTTGCATGTGCACCGTTGCCGACACCTGATTGGCTGTCGTACAAGATCATACAGACATCATGATTGGATAAAAGTTTGTTCCCCATCACCGCTGCTGCTGTCACTCCATAACATCGTCATAACCACTGAAAAAGACTTCCATCGGGACATGGTAATGGTTCAGAATCGCCCTCTGACATTCCATCGGATAGCTGACCAATGACAAATGACTGAAACATGCCCTTTTCCACTGTGTTTTTAAAACGCCTCGACCTGCTCTACGCAAACCTGACCAAAATACGCAGCTATACAACACATGCACACATTATCTTAACAACTTTACTACTCAACAAAGTGTGGAAGTGAAACAAGGTGGTCAAAATTACCCCAAAGCCTAAAAAGTACAAGTAAAAGTATGTTTTATTTAAAGTCCTACTGTGGAACGTTTGAACAAATAAATACACTTTGATATTTTGCGTAGTTTAATGGTGTAAAATACCTTGAAAAACATGCAGCCTTACTGTAAGAGGGCTTGCCTCTCCTCAGAGCTGACTCATAACATGGCCTGGAGATGAGCTTGCTTCCTTAGGCATGTTACTGCTTTGTGTATTAAGGCGTTAGGTCATAAAGATTAGAGTATTTCTTATTTTATTGAGCAAAAATAGAACTGTACTGTTATTTACTTGTAATGCACTTTAGAGCTCCACACTCTAGTCACTGTTCATTCGCTCAACAATTAACCATAACTACAACTGCGACCATGACCAATCACTCTCGCACACACCACTTTCACACTAGGCAAGGTGGTGTCGTGGAAATTATCTGTGAAATAATACCAAAACATCCAAGAAGACTGTCTATGTCGGTTTATTACGTTTGCACTGGTAACAAACGGTCCCACTACTAACAGACAAAAGGAGTTTCTGCTGCGGTGAGCTCAGAGAAATGGGGTAACGAGACTTAAATACTGTCCGAGCTCCAAGCCCCTTCCCAAGAACAATTTGCGTTTAGGTCAGTTTGGCCATTTGACTTTTTGGCTTTCTTAGCTCAGAGACGTAACACCTTCACATTAGGGTGTAGAATCCCTCAGTCGTCCAGGTAGAATCCATGGCAACAGGTGAAATTCAATTGTCAACTGGACAAAAGTTTATTTGGTCGAATACGTTTGAGGACAGTGAGGTCCAGATCTGAGCCAGAGAAAAGGTTTGAGAGGAGGAGTTAAAGAGGCTATTTTTGTCAAGAAAGAGAATCCTTCCTTGAACAGAAATGGAGGTCTCAGACATCATTTGTCTCCATCTATAACTCTATCCTCAAACCTAAATCAAAACAAACAGAGAAAACAATGGGACTAGCCAGGACATGTCCAGAGGTGTGAAAACACCATCATGGACCTGAATGGTTCTGCTAACTACACCCCACACTCCACTGCATATTTAATAGGCCCACCTAACTAACAGAAACTGTAAACAAATAGTTGTGGTAGTCTCAGAGTAATTTCACTGTTAGCGCCCCCTTCAGGCAGATATAAGGCAGTGTCCACCAGCGTCTGACCAGAACTGAAGAAGCAGCTTGGATGAGCTGAGAAACGTATTCGACCAAATAAACTCTGTCCAGTTGACAAATTGAATTTCTCCTTTTGCCACCTTCACATGAGCATTTGAGTACAGGTCAGGATGATCAAACAATTAACATGTGAAATAAACAGCAGAAAATGTAAATGGAAAACCCAAAGGTCCTGTGAGAGAAAGGATTGGACAAACAATCGTGTGGCTTTTAACATTTCTTACAGTTTATCTTGGACAACGGAAATAACATCCAAGACTAAAATTTCCACCACTGTGGTTTAAGTTTCTTGCCTAAGGACACGATGACAGAATCGATCCTCCGACCTTCCTCATGGGGAACCACTGCTTCACTGTTGTCCTGTGGAGTCCTAGAAACACATAACCTGAAATGTTCCGCAGTATGGCTTTAACAATTCACATACACTTCACACTTTGAAGATTAGATTAGCCTGACCGGACTGGACTACACCCCCCACACCACGTGCCACTGTAGAGACCATCCTCATGCCATCCCAGAAGCCACGCCCACCCCGCACTCCCGCCTCCATCCCAGCTGAAAACACATTTAAGTCATCCACTTCCCGTTTATCCGTTTCGCCGTTTTTCGACCGCCGCTAACAGTTTTCTCTCTCTGTGCCCAGGATCCACCCACATCTTCACCCCCACCAGCCTCCTGGAGCAGCTCAAGGCCATGAACAAACCAGACGAGGAAGTGGCCAGCTAAAAACCCTCCAATCACTGCTCTCCTCCTCGGCTTAACCCCGCCCACCCTCACCAATAAACCCCGCCTCCCCACGCCCCCACCCCAAAAGGCCCCTCGTTATTCGTGTATGCATCTTGCTTGAGAAGAAAAAAACGTCGTCATAACTGTAGAAGATAAAAAATATACTAATATAAAAAGTTGTGTCAGAGATTGCAAGTTAAATGGATGCAACATTGATCACAACCTGAGGCCATTGAAAACTATCGTACCAAATTGTTTATTTTTTCTCAGTTTAACTTTTTTGGCGTGAACTTTTTCCGCAGAGACTTGGAGGTTGGACGTTCTGAGAGTTCGATGTTGTAAAATATATCATATCGATGAAAACATGCAATATATAAATCTATATTTCATCCGAGAGCTCCGCCCCTTCCCCCCCTTTGTCGAGGTGTTCTATCCAGTAGCATGCTTGGAATCGTTTGGACTGTTGCCGTGTTCGTATCCGGGTGTCCTGGGAAATGCAAACGTTGAAAAATTTGTTGTGCTGAAAATTCCCGCTGAAAATTGACGTTCCGAGTGTTGAATTTCCTATATGCAATTTTAGATTTGGATGATGGAATGTTGTCCAAAAAGGTCCCAAAAATTCAGGAATAGAGGAAATTTATCATAAATTTTTAAGTTTTAGCTCTAGATTAGGCGACGCCGCACTGCAAAAAAGAATAGTGAGTTGAAATGACTTAATGGGAAATATTGAGTAGTTTGAACTATCTTAGATTATTTAATTTATTTGATAGAGAATACTTTATTAAATTAATAAGATGGTATGACTGGTTTAACTTTTAGTACATATTTATTCCTTATTTCTTATTTTAAAGCAAAATTATCCAGCAGTGGAATTAGAAAATTTCTTTAAAAATCAACTTTCTGGCTCCACTTGAAAATTTTGCTTGAATTAAAAAAAAATTAAACAACATGAGGATATTTTCCAAAAAATCCTGGGTGTATAAAATTTTCTAATTAGTCAAAATTAGTCAAAAGTAGGTTTTTTTTTTATTTTAACTAGCCATTCTTTTGTGCAGTGCATACATAAACCGTATATGGGGCTAACTGTGTCCGTTCAACACTTCCGAAACCTCAATTTTCAGCGGAATTCTTTTATGAAACGCTTGTCTAATCAGCAGCCAACCACGCTCTGTAAAGTCAAGACTGTATAGTATTGTCTCCTATTTTTCATTTCAAAAAAATCTTCAAACATAAATGTATACGGGCCCATGCTTGCTAATCGTTAGGGCCGCCATATTTGGGACTTTGTTTGACCGGACCATGCACTCTAGTGTCGTGTGTATACCCTTCGTTGCCGTTTTAGCGTCTCAATGTTGACTGGTGATTTTTTCGGACTGTGAAGTAGTGATGTTTTACTTTCAAAAGCGCTCATGTGAAGCTAAAATGTTGTGATGTAGCCGTAGCTTAGTTTGGGAATAAAAAAAATATCAATAAATAGGCCAATAACTTATTCTTTACCTCTGGTGCAATGTAGACCCCACAACGGTGAATGGCTTCGCGAAAATCGACCTTTTACTTTCCCCTGGCCAAACGAGTTGTACTTTTGCACTATACGCGTTTGTTTTCTGTGCTGGACGCTTGGATTGCGTTGATCTTTTCGGTTGTTTTCGGGGTTTGCTGTGTGTTGCATAGGGCTGACTCCACACACTGACGAGAGGGAACGCTCAGATCTGTTGGGGTTGTATGTTTGCGAGTGTTGAAGCACAAACAATACTTCCATGTGTACTACATGTATAAGGCTGTCAATAAATTGGCTTCCATAACCTCACCGGCTCCACTTCGTATCACAGGATTTTGTTTGAAGAGACTGTGTGTCAGATTGTGTTTTTAAATGACATCAGCTTGACCAAAATAGATCCAACCACATACAAGGTAAACGTGTGCAAATCAAATACAGCTTTTAGGTGTTATAAAGCACTGATGTAGGACCCAAAAACAAACCAGAACTCAAGTAAGGTTAAGAGGTTTATTGTACAAATGGATATGGAAAGTCTCCATGTCCGGAGATCCAGTTGCGGAGGCCCCCGTCTTCGACTGCTGCCCAAATCTCCCTGCACCAGCCCCCTATGGATCCTCCTGTGGGTGGTGGGTCCACAGGAGGATGTTCTGAATGTGGTCGAGTCTCTTACTGCAGCTGGATGTTGTTCAGATTTGACTGAAAACACCTGCGGACTGAATGTTGTGCGTCTATAACTGAATGTTGTGCGTCTATAAGGTAAGATAAGATAAGATATGCCTTTATTAGTCCCACAGTGGGGAAATTCCAGTGTTGCAACGCACAGTTCAAGAACAGCAGGAAAATGGAACATGCAATAAAACAAGATCATAGATAATGGCTTAAAAATACACTACTCACAATAAGTTAGGGATATTGTTATTCACTGAGTGTTTTTCCTATTCGGTCTGAATTTCAATGAAATAAGTAAAAGTTCCCTTTGATATTACTAATAATGAATGAGAAAAAAACACCTTTTTCATTAGTTTAATTCATTACACCCCCAAAAATGATGACAATAACAAAGATTGCCCCAAATAACAAAAACTTGACTGTCAGTAACGGGTGTTTCAGCTTGACAGCGACGTCTCATGCTCCTCACTACCTCATGATGTTGTTCTGAGGCAGTGCATTCCACTCTTCCACAAGTGCTACACGCAGTTCTGCAGGTCATGTGGTGGTGGGGGACGATCATCCAGTCTCCGCTTCAACTGGTCCCAGACGTGCTCTATGGGGTTCAGGTCAGGGGACCAGTGTTAATTTCATTGACGAAAACTATGACGAAATTATTTCGTCAACGAAGGTTTTTTGGGTCTGGGTCTGGGTCTGGTGCACAGAGTAATGGGCAGCGTGCTGCCCCCGTGACCCAGCCGGATTAAGCGGGAGAAGATGGATGGATGGATGGAGGTTTTTTTGCGGACGAAAACGAGAAGAAAACTAAATAAAAATTACTTTTAAATGACAAAACGATGACGAAATAGACGGACATTTTCGTCAACAAATAAAAGACGAAACGAAAATATAACCTGTGACGAATAATAGATCCATGGTGACGAATAAGTGTCAGGACTCCTCAGGAGAAGAGAGAGAGGCACGAGCGGCCGCTGCGCTAAAGAGCCAATCACAGCGCGCGGTGTTGCGCGGTGCCGAAAAGCTCACGCGCAACAACACACTGGTGTCATACACTGGTGTCATAAGATAAGATAAGATAAGATAAGATAAGATAAGACTTTATTGATCTCACAGAGGAGAAATTCACTTGTGACAGAAGCTCACAGTCAGGGGACAGTATAGTGCAAAAAGTTGTGAAAAATTGTGCAAACACTCAGAACAATAAGTAAATCAAAAATAAAATCACAATAAATATTAACATATTTACAACATCAGGTAGCTCTTATGTACAGGGAGTGAAAGAAATGTAAATATATAATAAAATAATAAAGACAGACAGCAATAATTTATACTGTCTTTGTGCTTTGTTTGCTACTGCTTTTCCATTTAAACATTGAAACACATTTTCAATAAAAACAGTTGTGTTTAAATATAAAGTGTGAAATGTTTGCATATTAATATCCCAATTTCAAGAAAGTATAGTTTTATGTTCAATGTAAAAGGTCAAAATTGATACATGTGAAAAGCTTTTAGTCGACTAAATCTATTTTCATTTTAGTCGACTAAATCTATTTTCATTTTAGTCGACTAAAACTAGACTAAAACTAAAACAAATCTGATGACTAAAACTAGACTAAAATTAAAAGTAATTTTAGTCAAAAGACTAAGACTAAAACTAAATTAAAATTCCTTGTCAAAATGAACACTGCAGGGGACATTGCTGGCCATACCATATGAGGCACTCCGACTTCCTGAGTGTAGCGGTCCCTCAGATACAATCAAAACGCAGAGAGCTTCAACTGGTGCCAATATTTACTGTTTAATTCACATCAAACAGCACCGTGAAAACTACACGGGAAAGAACAGAAAAATACAAATACTCAACAGTGAAATTAAATAAACTAACATAAATGGTGACTTTACTTATGAATATAAAACAAACAGACAAGTACCTCGCTCCGCTCTCTGAGGGCTGCAAGTGTTAAATAAAATTTTCATGGTGCCCAACGTGCGTTTTACATAGAACTAGCAATCTCTGAGCAGCGCTTCACTTCCGAAGGGATGTGGTTGAACAGGTGAGGCCAGAGCGCCATCTACTGGACTGACTGACATTTACACTCCCACCAAATCATGTATAATAACCAAAATAAAATACATGATTTCCAGCTTACAAATGTCAACATAAACAAACTTTGCAATATTAACAGTCAATTAGCAACAACACAGTGATTTTCTACAAGGACTACAAGTTTTTGGACAGGCCGCTCGATTACATGAGTCTTTTGCGGCGTGCCTTGTTTCTTTGACAGATCTCTGTTGCCTGTTTGAATCTTTACTCTGCGGACTAACCCGTCATCTTCTTGGGGAGCCTCTACAACTCTCCCTAGTTGCCACTGGCTTCTTTGTAACATTTCATCCTTGATAATGACTATATCATTGACTTTGACATTTCGACGTGGTACGTGCCATTTTTGCCTTGTGGAGATGTTAAGAAGGTATTCCTTTTTCCACCTACTCCAAAACTGTTCTGTGAGATATTGTACTCTGCGCCACCTTTTCCTTGCATACAAATCCTCTCTTACAAACTTTCCAGGTGGCGGTAAAGCAACCTTGGATTTCATTAATATGAGGTGGTTCGGAGTAAGAGGTTCAGGTGAATTAGGGTCATTGATTCCATCAACACTCAGTGGTCGTCCATTGATTATTGACATTGCCTCATAGAAGAGTGTTCTGAGGGAAGCGTCATCCAATCTGCCGGGGCACTGAGCGATAGTGGCATTGAGAACATTGCGAATAGTTCGGATCTGGCGTTCCCAAACACCACCTGCATGACTTGCAGATGGGGCATTAAACACAAACTCACATTGGTTGTCAGCGAAAAATGCTTCCAGGGCACTAGTGTCACATTGTTTGAGGGCTCCTTTAAGTTCATTTTTTGCCCCCACAAAGTTTGTGCCTTGGTCACAGTACAGTTTACAAACAGCTCCTCTCAGACTAATAAAGCATCTCAAGGCATTGATGAAAGTGTCTGTGGACAAATCTTCAAGCATTTCAATGTGGACTGCACGAGATGAAAGACAAGTGAGGAGCAATCCGTACCTTTTGTGCTCTTTGCGGCCTTGCTTTGTGATGAATGGGCCAAAGCAATCCATTCCACAGTACATGAATGGCTCTGAGATTTCAACTCGTTCTTTTGGTAGTTCTGACATGCGTTGTTCCTCGGTCGGACGTCTTAACTTTCGGCATTGCACACATTTGTTTATTAACTTAGCCACCTCTTTACTTCCACCCATCACCCAAAATCCATTTGCTCTCAGTTCCATCAATGTTTGGCTTCTGCCCTGATGGCAGATCTTGGAGTGAAAGTATGACAAGATCAACTTAGTTACATGATGGTCTTTAGGGAGAATGATGGGGTGTTTCAGTCCTTGACTAAGCGTGGATTTCTTTAGTCTGCCCCCAACACGAAGGAGCCCCTGGTCTAATATGGGATCTAACCTGAATAGTGGGCTTGTAGTGGGAAGATTTTCTCCCATTTTCAACTTCTCCAGCTCTTGGGAAAATGCTTGTTGCTGCAGAAGGCTGATAACTGTGTCTGAAGCTTCTTTCCTTTCTTCAACAGTTACAAGAGTGGGGTGTTGTTTTTTATTTGGTCCGAGTCTCTTTATTCTAGCAATCACTTTGAGGAGCCTTGACCAGTTGGAGAACCTTGCGAGGCGGCTTAGAACTTCACTTTGTTTAGTTGCATAGGTTGCAAGCGTCCTAACCGTTTTGACTTCTGGATCTCCAACTAACAGTTCAGTTGTTGTGTTAGATGGGAATGGGATGTCTGGCTCCCACAGAAACTTTGGGCCTGACAACCAATCAGTTGAAGTTATTTCTGATGCACTGAGCCCTCTTGAGGCATGATCTGCGGGGTTATGTGCTGTGCTGACGTAATGCCACTGTTTGGGATCAGTTGTTTGCCTAATCAACTGGACACGATTTGAAACAAAAACGTGGAACCTTCGTGCCTCATTATTGATGTAAGCGAGGACCACTTGGGAGTCAGTCCAGAAGTGTTCTTCATCAATATGCATTTCAAGTTCTGATTTAAGCATTGCACTGAGTTTAGCTGAGGTAACTGCAGCTGAAAGTTCTAATCGTGGTATGCTTGTGACCTTTGTGGGTGCGACTCTTGCTTTAGCAATCACTAGACTGCAGTGGACTTGGTTTGTGTCATTTTTATACCTCAGGTAGGAGCATGCACCATACCCTACATTACTAGCATCACTGAAATGATGTAGCTCGACTCTTACAATGTTCTCAAAATCAGAAGGGTGGTAGCATCTGGAAACAGTAACAGTCTTTAATGATTGCAAACCCCTTTTCCATTCCTCCCACCGTGCACTTAAGTTCTCAGGAATGGAATCGTCCCACCCAATACCTCTGCGACATAACTCCTGCAGAATGCTTTTGCCACTCAAGGTGAAAGGGGCTACAAAACCAAGTGGATCAAACAGGGATGAGATAACAGACAGAATGCTTCTGCGGGTGGGAGGTTGCTCTTTTGTGCTGGTATTAAAACCGAAAGTGTCATTTTCAATAGACCACTGGATACCAAGCACATGATCTTCTGAGGCTATGTCTGGTTTGAGATTAAGCAGTTTAGTGGCATCTGCTCTCTCGGAGGGTGCAAGATGGGAAAGCGCGTCGGTGTGGCTTGAGTTGAACTTGTGCAGACGTAAGCCTGCGAGTTTGCACAGCTCTTGGGACTCTGTTATAAGTTCTCTGGCCTCTTTGATTGATGGGACACTTGTCAGCCCATCGTCCACATAAAAGTTCTTTTCGACAAAGGCTGAGGCTTTGGGGTAGTCAGATCTGTGCTGCTGTGCAAGATACTTTAGGCCAAAATTGGCGCACCCGGGCGAGGAACCTGCACCAAATAAATGAACAGCCATTCTGTATTCTTTAGGTTCTGTGTCTAGCTGTCCATTTTCCCACCACAAGAATCTTAGATAGTTGCGCATTTCAGGACTTACATAAAACTGATGGAACATTTTCTGTATGTCGCAGATTATCGCCACAATTTCCCTTCTAAAGCGACACAATACTCCCACCAAAGAGTTAGTCATGTCAGGGCCAGTGAGAAGTGTATCATTCAGACTGATGCCAAGAAACTTTGCAGAAGCATCAAAGACCACTCTTAACCTTGTGGGCTTCTTTGGGTGGTACACCCCATGGTGTGGGATATACCACACAATCTCACTCCCAGATACAACGGGAGCTAGTTCTGCATTACCAGTCTTTATAATGTCATTCATGAAGGCTGTGTAATGTTCATGGTACTGTTTGTCAGCCTTTAGTCTTTTCTTAAGGTGTTGCAGACGAACAGTGGCTAGCTTCTTGTTGTTTGGGAGGGTGGGTGATTTGCTGTCTTTGAAAGGGAGGGGCATTTCGTAATGTCCATCAGGCCTTTGCACTATTGTGTCACTTAGAAGTTGTATGAAGCGAACGTCATCTTGAGACACATACTTGTCCTCATAGTTTTTCTCATTAAAGTCTGATTCTAAGACCTTGAGCACATCAGTAGCTAATGGGGTAGGCATTTCTTTTACTGTGACACGATGCACAAAACTCTGGTTGCCCTGTCTGTCTAAATGGGGATTTGCTGACCCAATAATACTCCAGCCTAGTATAGTTTTCTGAGCAAAGGGCTCATTCACTTGTCCAGTAACAACTTCTAGGGGAGCTAAAGCTGATGGGCAGTCATAACCAATTAACAAACCCACATCACAATCTTGCAATGGCTTTATCTTATCAACTAAGCTTTTCAGGTGTGGCCATTGACGTGCAGTTTCTCTGGTGGGAATATGTGACTTGTCAACAGGGATAAAGTCTCTTGAGTATGCTTGATTTATTTGTACATGGGTGTCCGAGTCAAAACCACGCACCTTTAAGTTGCAAGCAAGTTTACTCGCTACAACAGTGTCAACAGAGGTCATTGTACTTAACTTTAACTGCACTGGTTTAGAGTCTACCTTTAATTCAGTGGCTAACTCTCCTAAGATAAAGGATGAGTCACTTTGGGTGTCAAGCAAGGCATACGTAAGTATTTCTTTCTGGGGCTGTGAAGCAGCTGACACAAAGACTGGTACTATGCTGGAAGTGGCGGATGTTTTCCTTGTCAATACATGGGCCATGACTTTATGCACTTCCTTGGTTGCACTTTCTCCTGCGTTCTCCTTAGTTTCATTTGGGCTTGATTCTTTCACCCTTTCTGTATGCAGACATGTTGGGTGGCGTCGGCCACATTTACCGCAAGAGTGGCGTGCTTTGCATTCTTTGGTTACATGGCCTTTTCTGAGACATCCGAAGCAGAGGTGATTCTCACGCATGAACGCCGTCTTCTCGTCGCTGGTCTTTCCTGCGAAGGTGGAACATTTGACTATGCCGTGGGTGCTATCACTGCAAAACAAACAAGGTGGCTTAGGTTTAGGGGTTACCACTGGAGACATATGTGACTTGACTTGGGCGGTAGTGTTGAGTGCCTTTGCCCGCTTAATGACTCTCTCATATGAAGCCCTTTCATTTATTAAGAATGGTGAGGCAATGGGATTGCAAGCTACTTTAGCTTCCCCTTTTATAAAGTCTGTGAACTGGGCAAAGCTGGGATACTCTTGATTTTTATCCAACTCATCCACTACAATGCGACTCCATCTTTTTACAATCCAGTCAGGTAGTTTCTTTAAGAGCTTATGGTTTTCCTCGCAATCGTTAAGAATGTCTAAACCTTTTACTTGAGGAATGGCCTCCGCACAACTCTGTAGGAAATCTGCAAACTCTCTAAGTGCTAGGGGGTCATTTGCATTTATTTGTGGCCATTTCATAAGCTTAGTTCTGAAAGCTCGTTGAACTATGAATGGGCTGCCATACCTTTCCTGTAGTACATCCCAAATGCCCTGATATGCCTGCTCAGAATCGCGAAAGAAATACCCTTCTACAGCTTTTTTTGCTTCACCTGCAAGATAGCGTTTAAGGTACAGCATTTTCTCACATACAGGTAAAGGTTTACTGCCTATTAATGCCATGAAGGATATTTTCCAGTCCATGAACACTAGTGGGTCACCACTAAAGATAGCAGGCTCGGGTACAGGCAGGCGGTTTAGACTTAGGGAACCTGCAAGAGTTTGAGCTAAACTGAGCTCTTGTTGACCCGAGAGAGTGTTGAAAGGCTGAAAGGCTGGTGCCCGTGGGTTTGGGAAGGGCTGAAAGGCAGCGTTACCTCTTACAGGGTTATCTGAATAGTGGCTTGACGTATCTGTGTCTACAGACCCATCTAGGGCACTGTAAGCTTTTACTCTCGCAGCTGCCACCTTCACTTCACTGTCTGCCTTAAGCTGTTGTAGTTTAGTTTTTTCCTCCTCTAACTTTGCTTTCATTTCAACTTCCTGCCTTTTAAGTTCGGCATGTGCTTGATATTCTGTCATTTTCCAATCACTCTCTATTTTGTTCAGTTTAGCTTCTTGTGCAAGTATTTCTTTTATCACTTTAGCTTGCTCCACTTTGGCAGCTAGTTCAGCTTCAGCACCTGCACAGCCACTTCCAGAAATCTTTGACATAGCTGCTGAAAAGACTGTTTCAGTTTTTGTTTCTCCAAATACTGAGCCATAGTCTTCTTTGTTAAGTATTATTCTGACTCTTTCTTTCTCAAGCTGATTATTAAAGGCTTCCTCTATAGTGTCGAGCCGTTTTTGAATGAGCTCACATACATCAGTTGTGATCACAGTACACGCATCCATCCTTTTAACAATGTCCTGAGTCATGGAGTGGTTGCGGCGAATGGGCTCATAGTTTTGTTTGACTAGATCGTGCTTAGCTCTTATGCTATGGCTGGCCTCATTGAGTTCCTCTGCAGAGCAGAGACCTTTTAGCTGTGTTCTGATTGCTTTGGCCAACTCTTTCCAAGTTTCATAAGCTTTGCTAAATGCCTTTTCATGTTTCTTTGTCTCCTGTTCATGCATCTCTTTGCCCTTTTCACTTAAGAGACGTGTACGGCTGCTGCATCTTAACTGTTCCGAGTTGTTACTTTCTTCAGCAGAATCTAACATTTTGTTGTCTTATGTTGTGTTATTACTTTGGCAAAATGTGTAGACTTTAATCTTGTAACTAAATCGGAACTCAAAATGGCGGCAGGTGACGAGTAGTGATGCGCAGGCTGCAACTTGACTGGCGAAGAGAAGCCTCTCTGGGTTGGCGAACAGGTCCACCGGTCCGGTGACGGTCGAGTTTTCACTGTAGCGGTCCCTCAGATACAATCAAAACGCAGAGAGCTTCAACTGGTGCCAATATTTACTGTTTAATTCACATCAAACAGCACCGTGAAAACTACACGGGAAAGAACAGAAAAATACAAATACTCAACAGTGAAATTAAATAAACTAACATAAATGGTGACTTTACTTATGAATATAAAACAAACAGACAAGTACCTCGCTCCGCTCTCTGAGGGCTGCAAGTGTTAAATAAAATTTTCATGGTGCCCAACGTGCGTTTTACATAGAACTAGCAATCTCTGAGCAGCGCTTCACTTCCGAAGGGATGTGGTTGAACAGGTGAGGCCAGAGCGCCATCTACTGGACTGACTGACATTTACACTGAGGTCGAGCTGTGACGATTCTGGCTCGATGTGGTGGAGCGTCATCATCCATGAACAGAAAGTTGGGGGTGTGCTGGTGGAATTGGGGGATGATGATGGGTTCTATGATGTCTCTGAGGTAAGAACGTGCAGTTACTGAGCCATCTACAATAACCAGATCTGTTTTGCGCTGACTGGTGATGCCTGCCCAGACTGTTGCACCGCCTCCACCAAAGGGAACCCTGGGGACCATGTTGACCTCGCCGTATCGCTCACCTCGCCTTCTCCAGCAACGCTGACGACCATCATTCCTGTGCAAGGTGACCCGACACTCATCAGTGAACAAGACGGTAGACCACTGCTGCATTGTCCAGCTCACATCATCTTGTGCCCACTGCAAACGTTCACGGCGGTGTCTTGGTGTCAGTGGAGTCACCTGCAACAGTCGTCTGGCATTCAAGCCAAAGCGGTGGAGTCGGTTGCGTATGGTTTGTCTGGAAACCCTAGTCCCCCTCACCTCTCGTAAACGGGCCTGCAGCTGTGTGGCCGTTGCATGACGATGTCTGAGTGCGTAGGTCCTTAGGTACTGGTCATCGTTGCGGTCTGTCACTCGTGGGGCTCCACTCCTGGGCCTGTCACAAACTCTGCCAGTAGTTCTGTGTCTTGGTGCAAGTCTGTTGATGACACTTTGAGACTCACCAAGTTCACGAGCAACATGTGACTGCTACCGACCCGAAGGCGCGCTATGGCCAGGTGACGCTGCTCGTCTGTTAAGTGACGTCGTGTGTTCATGGCTGTTTGAATGATGAACTTGGAATGACTTACTGACAATACCAGCTTTTTATACCCACAGAATGTTGAAATTGATGCCACACTGACAAGGTTTGTCTTTTAGTATTTTTTGGCCTTAGTGAGACCAGTATGTGGAAAACACAAAATGAGGTGTGTCTGTCACTCCAATACATTTGCCTCCCTATCCCAAAAATCTCTGAAGTGAAGCAAACACCGTATGTATGACATCCGCTGAGTCTCTCAATATCCCGAACTTATTGTGAGTAGTGTAATTTAAAAATAGACTTAAAAATAGACTCTAATGTAACACACTGTTCCGGTGGAGCAAAAATATAAAATACCAAAAAACTATTATGTACAATAAAAAAATATAAGGTGTCTATAAGGTGTTACACAGTCGCCTCTTGTTTCCCTTCCACTAGTTCTGAATTTGGACAAAATAAACTCACCCAAAGGAGCTGGAGCGAGTCCGTTTAAGACCTTATACACCGAACAGGTGAGTTTAAATGTTCTAAAATGTTCAAAACTTAAGATATTATACAGTAGTTATTTTATTTTGTAATGTTTGTGGTTGACGTTAGTAGTGATGTCACTTCCCGTTTGTATTTTTCTTGAACTTTCTCTACGGCACTGGTTGTTTTCTCTGTGTGGTGTCAAGTGAGTAGTTGTGTGATGTTATTGTGTTATTGCTGCGCTAAGTGTGTTTTCCTGTGTTTTCCTGTTATATTTGTATATATGATAATATATAATAAAGCTGAGTGTAACCCGACACCAATTAAGACCAAGACGCACGCGGGGGCTGCAGCCGTGCAGTTGCGTTATTAATCCAACAGAGGGCGCCAAAGACCGCTGTACAATTTCAGTATCCCGTGTGTTTGTGATCAATAGCTGATATATGTTATTTAGGTTTGTTATTTTGTTTTGTGTTGTTTTATATATGTCATAATTGTAATATTATTTTTGTATCTTTTGTTCTTGTTTTAGCCACACCCATCCATAATCTCGCCACACGCCCATAACCAGGCCTTGCCAGTTCCATATGGCCCTGTAACTACAATATCTACAATAAAGTTCATCGGTGTACCAGCCCTCTCCGTGCCCACTCTCTGACCGGAGCCCCTCTCGCAGATCTCTGTCAGATCAGCAAACACCAGAGTGTCCCACTCTACCACAGACAAACAACGGCCATAAATCAGGCACATCAGGCCTGAATCTCCAGGTTCTGTCCTGAAACGACAACAAGTGTTGGAGTTCAGAGGAAACACACAAAAGTGACAGATGCTGTAAAGGCAAAGACCGTGGAGGAATGTGTTGATTTTGTTACTGCGGACGGTCCGTATGACGCATCTCTGGTCGGGGATTAATTCAAGTGGCCCAACACTTAGTTGCCACGGCAACTACAATAGTCAAATTCTGGCCCATCCAACTGTGGCCCGTCATGTAGATGATGGGCACTCAAATTTAGGGCTATTTAATGTTTTGTATGGCTGAATAACAAATATGTCAACAAGTTACAACTTTAGGAATTCTGTGCGCGCAGGGACGGATTGGCAGTCTGTGCGTTCTGGAAAAGTCCAGAACGGCCGTCCGGTCTGTGGCCGTTGGTCGGCTGGCCCTTTTTTTTTTTTTTCCACTGGCCCTGTTCAATAACCAAAATGTAGTCTAAGACCTAACTATCTTAGTCCTGTTTTAGTCCTGTTTTAGAGCTGTCTTAGTCCAGGTTTAGTCCTGTCTTAGTCCAGGTTTAGTCCTGTTTTAGACCTGTCTTAGTCCAGGTTTAGTCCTGTTTTAGTCCTGTTTTAGACCTGTCTTAGTCCAGGTTTAGTCCTGTTTTAGTCCTGTTTTAGACCTGTCTTAGTCCTGGTTTAGTCCTGTCTTAGTCCAGGTTTAGTCCTGTTTTAGTCCTGTTTTAGACCTGTCTTAGTCCAGGTTTAGTCCTGTTTTAGTCCTGTTTTAGACCTGTCTTAGTCCTGGTTTAGTCCTGTCTTAGTCCAGGTTTAGTCCTGTTTTAGTCCTGTTTTAGACCTGTATTAGTCCAGGTTTAGTCCTGTTTTAGTCCTGTTTTAGACCTGTCTTAGTCCTGGTTTAGTCCTGTTTTAGTCCTGTTTTAGACCTGTCTTAGTCCAGGTTTAGTCCTGTTTTAGTCCTGTTTTAGACCTGTCTTAGTCCTGGTTTAGTCCTGTTTTAGTCCTGTTTTAGACCTGTCTTAGTCCAGGTTTAGTCCTGTTTTAGTCCTGTTTTAGACCTGTCTTAGTCCAGGTTTAGTCCTGTTTTAGTCCTGTTTTAGACCTGTCTTAGTCCTGGTTTAGTCCTGTCTTAGTCCAGGTTTAGTCCTGTTTTAGTCCTGTTTTAGACCTGTCTTAGTCCAGGTTTAGTCCTGTCTTAGTCCTGTTTTAGACCTGTCTTAGTCCTGGTTTAGTCCTGTCTTAGTCCAGGTTTAGTCCTGTTTTAGTCCTGTTTTAGACCTGTCTTAGTCCAGGTTTAGTCCTGTTTTAGTCCTGTTTTAGACCTGTCTTAGTCCTGGTTTAGTCCTGTTTTAGTCCTGTTTTAGACCTGTCTTAGTCCAGGTTTAGTCCTGTTTTAGTCCTGTTTTAGACCTGTCTTAGTCCTGGTTTAGTCCTGTCTTAGTCCAGGTTTAGTCCTGTTTTAGTCCTGTTTTAGACCTGTCTTAGTCCAGGTTTAGTCCTGTTTTAGTCCTGTTTTAGACCTGTCTTAGTCCTGGTTTAGTCCTGTTTTAGTCCTGTTTTAGACCTGTCTTAGTCCTGGTTTAGTCCTGTTTTAGTCCTGTTTTAGACCTGTCTTAGTCCAGGTTTAGTCCTGTTTTAGTCCTGTTTTAGACCTGTCTTAGTCCAGGTTTAGACCTGTTTTAGTCCTGTTTTAGTCCTGCCCTCTGGTGTTCTCAAATGGCACATACACCACATTTCTCAAACTTAAGGCGTGTCCAGCTCCGTGGCAGAGAATCAAATTGTGATTCCTCTTGTAGCTCAGTCTCACTTTTACTCAGTTGTGGTTGTTTTTATTGCAAATAAATAAAAACATGAAAAAAATGATAAAGTGACTTTGTGCGGAGAGCAAAGGGAGGGGAGTTTTGCCCTTTTATGGTCATCCAGTTTCTGTCTTAAAATGTTTGTAGGTTTGAAACAGATTTCATGTTTCTGAAAATCCTCTGAAGCTTTTCGGGCACAGTGGCTGTGTGAGTCTCTGTAAACAGTTGACAATAAAAGGTGTGTGTGCCTTTAAGTGTGCTGCTTCCTGCTTCCTCCTCAGATCTCCACATGACTCCTCCCACAGCGCTCTGACTCCTCCCACAGCGCTCTGACTCCTCCCACAGTGCTCTGGCTCCTCCCACAGTGCTCTTACTCTTAAGTTTCGTGTGTGTGGAAGTGAAAGTGTGATCCAGGAGAGATGGCGCAGAAAGAACTCGACCAAGAAGCCTTTTTCTGCTCCGTGTGTTTGGATCTACTGAAGGATCCTGTGACTATTCCCTGTGGACACAGCTACTGCAGGGACTGTGTCCAACAGCACTGGGACCAAGAGGACCAGAAGAAGCTCTACAGCTGTCCTGAATGTCGCCAGAGCTTCAGCCCCAGGCCTGTCCTGGTTAAAAACATCATGTTAGCAGGTGTAGTAGAGCAGATGAAGAGGACAGCGCCCCCTGCTGCCCGCTGCTATGCCGGACCTCAGGATGTGTCCTGTGATGTGTGCACTGGGAGGAAGCTGAGAGCTGTCCAGTCCTGTGTGCAGTGTGTGGCCTCTTACTGTGAGCGCCACCTACAGCTTCATCATGAAGTTGCAGCGTTACAGAAACACCAGCTGGTGGCGCCCTCCCACAGGCTCCAGGAAAACATCTGCCCTCAACACGACAAAGTGATGGATCTATTCTGTCGCAGTGACCAGCAGCTGCTCTGCTCCCTCTGCTCTGTGGACCAGCACAAGGGCCATGACCTCGTGTCCTCTGCCTCAGAGAGGGCTCAGAGGCAGGCAGAGCTGCCGGCCAGGAGGGCCCTGCTGCTCCAGAGCCTCCAGCACAAAGAGACAGACCTCCAGAGGCTCCAACAGGAGGCCCAGGACATCAGACGCTCTGCCCAGACAGCAGCGCAGCACAGCGGGGACAGCTTCAGAGACATGGCCCTTCTCCTGGAGAAAAGACGAGCTGAAGTGGAGCAGCAGATCCGCTCCCAGGAGCAGATCCAACTGAGACGAGTCCAAGAGCTCCAGGACCATCTGCAGGAGGACGTGAGGGGACTGAAGAGGAACCTCTCTGAGCTGGACACACTGGCCCTCACCCAGGATCATAACCAGTTTATAAAGGTCTACGCCTCACTGTCCCCCCACACACAGAGCACAGAGCCAGACTCCATTCACACAGGGGACCGGGGATTCTTTGAGGAAGTGACCAAAGCTGTGTCCAAACTCAGGGACACACTGCAGCTCACCCTGAGTCCAGACCAGAGTCCAGACCAGAGACCAGACCAGAGTCCAGACCAGAGTCCAGACCAGAGACCAGACCAAAGACCGGACCAGAGACCAGGCAAGAAACCAGACCAGAGACCGGAACAGAGACCCGACCAGAGACTAGACCAGAGACCGGTCCAGAGTCCAGACCAGGTTTTACTCCCACCAGCTGAACCCAGGTCCAGAGAGGACTTCTTACAATATTCTACAGAAATCACTCTGGACCCAAACACAGCTCACACCGAACTGTCTCTGTCTGATGGAAACAGAAGAGTCACAGTTATGAATGAAAAACAGAATTATCCAGATCATCCAGACAGATTCAGTGACTGGCCTCAGGTCCTGAGCAGAGAGAGTCTGAGGAGCCGCTGTTACTGGGAGGTGGAGTGGAGCAGGAGGAGTGTTTCTATAGCAGTTTCATACAGAGAGATTCAGAGGAAAGGACGCTCTAATAAATGTGACTTTGGATACAATGATAAATCCTGGGCCTTATACTGTGGCAAAACCAGTTATTCATTTTGGTTTAACAATGTCCACTCCAAGGTCTCAGGTCCGGTCGGGTCCAGAATCGGGGTTTACCTGGACCACAGTGCAGGGGTTTTGGCGTTTTACAGTGTCTCTGGTGGAACCATGAGTCTCCTCCACAGAGTCCAGACCAGGTTCACTCAGCCTCTCTACGCTGGGCTCAGGTTATACTGGTTTCCTGGAGACACTGCACATTTCCCTAAACTGAAATAACTTTGTTCTCCACAGTTTGGATCAAATTTGTGACTTTTATTTCTAAAGACGCTGTACCTGATTTTTACTTTGAAATGTTTGCAGGTGTTTTTCACATGTTAAAAACGTGACAAACTGAACTAGTTCATTGTAAACAGTTTGCAGTGGTCCAAAGTTCTTCCTCACTGACCTTCTGCATTCAGAGCGTCCTAATTATTCACCATGATGAGTTTCTATAAGGACTCTTTGCTCTGTTATAGTGTAAAAGTGATCTAAAACTGTGTGTAGATGTTCAGTGTGTGTTTGTGGACTTTGAATCATGATTGTAAAAGGTGCAGAGTCACAGAATGAGTAACACTGGTGATGCTGTTGTAATGCTGAAGACAAACCTGTGATCATATTTACACTGTCATGTTAAAAACACAAATAAATTCACAAATCTGTTTTTATGTGAGTTTCAATGTCCCAAATTCTTAAATATAGAGGGACGGGAGGGCATCTGACACACAGACAAAATGGGGGTTGGGAGGTGTCGTGGAAATGATTTTTTTTTTTGCAATAATTTCCGAATCCTTGTGAGTTATGAAACAGAAAGCAGGTTTATTATGAACAGAAATGGATATGGACTGTAGACAGTTTTTATTTCAGTTTTATTTATTTAAAAAAATCCTGTTCCAAATATAAAGCCTGGCTTGAAATTGGCCCGTGTAACCACCAACACCACGAGCTTCATCTGAGTGGAGCTGAACGCTGTGGGTGACGTCACACTTCTTTATACAGTCTGTGGTTTGGCCTCAGGATTCACCTGTGGAATTACAACTATTCAAGGTGTGGGACATTTCAAGGGAGACAAAGCTGAAAGACGCTCCACAGCAGCAAAGCCAAAACAGGTGACCTAAAATCAAAAACAGACCTGGACTTGTGTTTGTTTCATTCACATGTTTGAGGAACTCTTTACGCTTAACGCTCTGTTCCACCTCGTGATGTCATGAAGCTGTAGTTTTCAAGTGAACAGCTCTTTTTTTGTCTTTAATTTAATAGAGATTGTCACTTCCAGGACTGAAATGATCCAAATGATTCTAGTGAAGGTGTGTGGCGTTTAAAAACACAGAAATGGAGCACTTCCTGTATCACCACATGACATCACGAGGTTTTCAGTCTGAGAGAAGAACTCGGCCTAAATGTGCAGCGTTTGTGCGTTAAACGTGTGTGAGTGAAACAAAACACAACTCCAGGTGTGTTTGTGAGGAAATAACATCACAAGAGTCAGTTTTGTGTAATACAGGACCTTTAAAACAAAAAACAGGGCTGAAGTTGCGACAGGACACCAGCAGAGGGCGCCCATACCCCGGCTACACGGTCTATGGTCTGGACTCTGAGGGGGGAGCGGATCTACTCGTCATCTGGAAACCGAAAGTACATTTTTTATTTGTTTTTAACTCATTTTGTTTTCCGTCTGAGCTGAGGAAAAGGTGAGCGAGGTACGTCCCCCGTTTTTGTCTTTGAAATAGGCAGGAAACTGACAGGAAACAGACTGATTCACCCTCGCTGTGTGAAGGAGAGGTTTCGCAGGTCTTTCCTTCCTGCTGCTGTTAGACTGTACAATGAACACTGTTAACACTGAACATGTGAACACTGTTAACACTGAACATGTGTCATTCAACTCTACCTATGTGCAATACTGAAGACCTCTGGTACAATTCACTCATGTCACTTTACTTATATTTATCCTGTCTGTACATAAACATAGTCATTACTGTAAATAACATAATATACTGAAGTCACTTTACTGAGATTTACTCTGTTCATATGCTGCACTGTTACTTTTATTGTACATAATAGTTTTTTTGGTATTTTATATTTTGTATTTTATATTTTTGCTCCACCAAAACAAAATTAGAGTCTATCTTTAAGTCTATTTCTAAATTATTCTCTTTTTAGCTATTATCTATTATCTTGTTTTATTGCATGTTCCATTTTCCTGCTGTTCTTGAACTGTGCGTTGCAACACTGGAATTTCCCCACTGTGGGACTAATAAAGGCATATCTTATCTTATCTTATCTTAAACATTTTCTAACACTAATATTAACACAAAAGAACGAACTGATGTTGAAATGAAAAAATAATCTACAGTAATGTGAGTTTTTTCTCCTTCTCTACGGCAAGCCAAAGTGTTCACATTTATGCCTGTTTTTAACACGTTAACACTTGATTTAACGCGTATTATAAGATTATTTGACGCGTTAAATTCTTATTTTTTTATTTTTTATTTTCATTTTCCTGTCATACAATCTTAGTCAAACATACAGAACATCAACAAAACAATAAACACAAATAAAAAACAATAACGATATTCAATAAAAAAATAGAACCAAAGATTAAATCATATTGACAAAAGTAAAGCAAAATATAACAAAAAACAGAACAAACGTAATCCATAAAATGGCAAAACAGACAAAATCTTTCCAACCGGGTGCTCACTCAGGCAGAGAAAAAAGACTGCGGTGAAGTTAGTTTCACGTTGGACGTTGGATATTCGGATATACGCCCCATCCGAAAGCGGCCGCTATGAATTCTGGTTGTTCGAAGTTAGGGACCGTCTATAAATTGCTGTTTGTTTAAGGTCATTCGGTTGTTGAGAATGTTTTCTTTAAAAAAAAAAAATAAAATAAATATATATATATATATATATATATATATATATATATATATATATATATATATATATATATATATATATATATATATATATATATATATAAAAATATATATATATATATATATATATATACATACATATATATGTGTGTGTGTATATATATATGTATATATATATGTATATACATATATATGTGTATATATATGTATATATATATGTATATACGTATATATATATAAAATAAATTAAATATACTCAATCGCTTTAAAGTTATATGACCCAGTGACTTCAAATTAATTTTTAATATTAGTCCGAGCCCTGACCTACCATGCACTCCCTTTGTTTCCCTGATTTTCAGGTTATTCCATTTTTTAAAGATTTTTTTCATTGAAAAATTTGAGATTTTGCTCAATAGCTTTGGGGTTATATGACCCAGAGAGCACAAATCAATTTTTAATAGTACTCCTAGTTATGGTCTAGTATGCACACCTTGTAGTTTAGCTAATTTCAGGTTATTCAATTTTTTTCTTTTGAAAATGTGCGATTTTGCTCAATAGCTTTGGGGTCATGTGACCCAGTCACCTCAAATCAATTTTTTATATTAGTGCTAGTCCTGGTCTACCACGCACACCCTTTAGTTTCCCGTTTTTCAGCTCTGTCAATTTTTTGGGGATTTTTTCATTGAAAAATCTGCGATTTAGCTAAATGTGTGTGTATATATGTTTATATATTGATAACTAAATATTTGTGTATATCATGGTAATGATAATCCCATCATACCAAATTATTTACATGTAATCTATTAAAGAAAGGAAGGCAAATGAAGGAGGAAGAGGAAAGAAAGGAAATAAACAAGTAAATAAAATAAAATAGAGTGAAATATATAAATAAATAAATATAAATAAATAAAATCAAAGATAGACCAGGTTAAACAGGAGTGGGGCAGCCTGTGAGAAGCTACACACTTCTCGACAGCTACACACAAATCCTGTTATTTTAATGCACCACTCATCATAGGGTACACCACACACAAAATGGGCTCTATTCGATAAATTCCATTTCTCCCAAATTCACCCAAAGCACCTTTAAAACAACCTTAAGAACGTCAGTACACGGCCCCATTTATAATTGTATAACCACCATTATTACTACCATGATCACTTTCTTGCTTAAACTCCCTGTCTCATATGTTGTAACTGAATACCCCCCCCCCCCCCCCCCCCCCACACACACACACACATTTTATTCCATTATAGTTATTATTTATATCATTGCCTATTATGATTTGTTATTTTAAATGCTTTGTGTTTATCATCACTGTTTTACTTTTGCTTGTTTATTCATCCATCCATCCATCCATTTTCTTCTGCTTATCCGGGGCCGGGTCGCGGGGGGCAACAGTCTAAGCAGGGACTCCCAGACTTCCTTCACCCCGGACACTTCCTCCAACTCCTCCGGGGGGACCCCAAGGTGTTCCCAGGCCAGCCGAGAGACATAGTCCCTCTAGCGTGTCCTAGGTCTTCTGCGGGGCCTGTTCCCAGTGAGACGTGCTCAGAACACCTCCCCAAGGAGGCGTCCAAGAGGCATCTGGAGCAAATGCCCGAGCCACCTCAGCTGGTTCCTCTAGACGTGAAGGAGCAGCGGCTCTACTCTGATCTCCCCCGGGAAACCAAACTCTTCATCCTATCTCTAAGGGAGCGCCCAGCCACCCTGTGATCTGTGGCTGTTGTTGTCGCATCTAATGTCCCAAATCCACCACCTCTTTTGATGTGGGTTTAATGGAAATGTGTGAAATAAAAGGTGTGCATGCTTTAGTGAGGCATAAGAACGGGGACGCTTTAAAAAAAATCTTTAATTCAATTTACAACCAGTTCGCCCAAAATCTGTTAATGAATAGATGCCGGAAGTTCATCTTCACTACTTCCGGTCTTCAATGATGAAATGTGGAAAAGGTCTATTTTCTACCTTATTTTTGTGTTGTTTTTTTGACAGATCCAATGTGACATGTGTGACCGCTGGTTTCATGGAGACTGCATTCAGATGTCAAACACAGATATAAGAAAGGCTGCTGATGAGGAGTGGAAATGTGTGTTGTGCAAATGAATGTCACACTACTGGAATGTCAGAAAAAGGCAAATGCAAGGGAGGGGACTTTTAAGGTTGTGAATAGCTATTTTATTGTTGTTGATTGTTATTATACTTTCTTTTATTTATTGTTATTGTTCAAATAATGTTAGAAATTTTAATTGTTAAATATAAGTTTTTGACCATGTATCTTTTGGATGATGCATAAAATGGATGAATATGTACAAGTTGTTGTTAAATTTGTGAAAAGAAAAGCAAAAACCTGTACAACTCTAATAGTGTACACAATGAAAAAAGTAGAATTGGTCATTCTTTATATAGGGGTCTCCTTGATTTTCCAGTTTACCACTCAAAAATGGAAAAAAAAAAACAAAGAAACAAAAAAAAAAGGATAACTAAAAGAGTGTGCGTGGTAGACCAGGACTAGCACTAATATAAAAAACTGATTTGAGGTTAATGGGTCACATGACCCCAAAGCTATTGAGCAAAATCACAATTTTTTCAATGAAAAAATCCCCAAAAAATTGACTAAGCTGAAAAACGGGAAACTAAAGGGTGTGCGTGGTAGACCAGGACTAGCACTAATATAAAAAATTGATTTGAGGTGACTGGGTCACATGACCCCAAAGCTATTGAGCAAAATCGCACATTTTCAAAAGAAAAAAATTGAATAACCTGAAATTAGCTAAACTACAAGGTGTGCATACTAGACCATAACTAGGAGTACTATTAAAAATTGATTTGTGCTCTCTGGGTCATATAACCCCAAAGCTATTGAGCAAAATCTCAAATTTTTCAATGAAAAAAATCTTTAAAAAATGGAATAACCTGAAAATCAGGGAAACAAAGGGAGTGCATGGTAGGTCAGGGCTCGGACTAATATTAAAAATTAATTTGAAGTCACTGGGTCATATAACTTTAAAGCGATTGAGTATATTTAATTTATTTATATATATATATATATATATATATATATATATATATATATATATATATATATATATACACACACACATATATACATATATATATATATATATATATATATATATATATATATATATATACATATATATATATACATATATACATACATATATATATATACATATATACATACATATATATATACATATATACATACATATATATATATATACATATATACATACATATATATATATACATACATATACCGACTGGTTAGCTCAACTGGTAAGTCACTTGACTTTCGCACGGGGGACCCGGGTTCAAATCCCCCCCCGAGGGGCAATGAGCAACCAGTGTGGGTCCTTGGGCAAGACCCTTCACGGTACTGCCTACCTCATACAATGATGGGAGATAATAACAGTTACGAGATGCCGGCTCAGACGTCGCCCGGCCAAACAAGGTCTGCGTCAGGTGCTGGGGAACCAGAGCACCTTGATGAAAAATGGGCTACTGGAACAATGAGGCGGAAATGGGCGAGATGCGATAACAAGGCTCTGTTGGAATGCTACTACTCCAGTAACCCTAGTCAGAGAGCAGAAATGGTTACTTCGAAACCCACAGTCCAAGCTAACGGCCAAACAACTAGTAGCTCAGTGTTCCAACATCCACAAACGGCAACTGCTATCACAACTAGAGATTGACGAGGTACAACACAAATGCTACGGCAAGGGGGAGCCAGGACGCCAGGTCAGAGGGGAGTTAACACCAACTCCCCAACCAGAGATTGGGTCCGAAGCCCCAATAAGTATCACGCTGAACGAGGCAGCGACTGACCTGAAAGATAAGATCATGGCCCGAATGAACACAAGGCAACCCCGACGCCAGTTACAGAGGCTAAGTGAAGTACCATCTGAAAGTCTCCTAGAAGATGTGAATGCAGCTCTGAGAGCGATCCCTACCACAAGCATCACTGAAACCAATGAGCTGATATACACTTCAGCAGCAGTGATCCTAGAGGTGCTGGGCTATAAGAGCAACCATGGGAGCCATGAGAAAAGACGGTTAGAGGGCAAAATCAAGGAGGCGCGGAGAGAAGTGAGCCAATTGTCAGAGGCCAAGAAAGGTGCAATGAAAAAACAAGTACCCAGGAGGTACAGCCAGATGCCCATACCTGAAGCACTCGAAACTGCCAAGCAAAGGCTGCAAGCCTTAGCCAGCCGCCTAAAGAGGTACACGCGGGAAAATGAAGCCAGACGAATAAACCGCCTCTTCGCAACACAACCTGCGAAAGTGTACGCTCAATGGCAGGGGAATAACACCAGAGCAGACCCACCAAGGCTGGAGACTGAAAGGTACTGGAAGGGCATATGGGAGAGGGAGGCATCACATAACACCGATGCACAGTGGCTGGTGTGCAATAACCTGTCTCTCCACAACATGGAAGCTCATGTCAGGCATCATTGCGGCTAAGATAAGTGGGCACATGGATCAATACATGAGCACAGCACAGAAGGGCATTGGCAAAAACACCAGAGGAGCCAAACACCAACTCCTGGTTGACCGAACAGTCGCCCATGACTGCAGACCAACCTGTGCACTGCCTGGATTGATTACAAGAAAGCCTATGACTCAATGCCACACACATGGATCACTGAGTGCTTGGAGTTGTACAATATCAGTCGGACTCTAAGGGCGTTCATTGCAAACTCAATGCGGTTGTGGAAGACCATCCTTGAAGCCAATGGCAAGCCAA
>CM057085.1:41102757-41292757 GCA_029959045.1 Taenioides sp. WSHXM2023
ACTGAGATGTGCCCAGATGTGCCTGATCTGATTTGCATCTGTATTCACCTGCATTTGTCACTTCCTGACCAGATTAGCAAAAGGGAACAAGTGTTTACATTGAAGCGTCTTTCTAACACTGTCTTTAACCGCCAAACCAAATGAGTTTTAGTTACAAGAGAAATCACATTCATTTACACAAAGACAGATTGAGAGAAATGTTTCCACAATATAAATTTCCATCACAGAAACAACAGGAAACAGCGTCTGTCCTCCTCACTCACACAGGATCAGCTTCTGCTTTGGCGTCTTGGATCTTTACGCTCTGAACTTTGACTTTGCAGTTTGAGGGCTTGAAAATATTTGTGCTTAATATTTAAAAGGTTTTTTTTATATTTTAAACACTTGGAAAATGTACACTTACAATTTCAGCAACTAAAATTCAGAATAAAAATAAATCAAACATCTTTTTTCAGAGTTAAAAAATTCAAAGTGAGAAATTCAGCGGGATTTAAAATTTAAAATCTGATGAAACAAATTATCTTCCATACATAGTTTTATACAGCGCTTTTCCACCTTCAAGGCGCTCAAAGCTCTTTACAACAAGGAACCAGTCATCCATCTTGGGTTCTTTTTCAATACAGTAACATGTAACAGGACTTCTAAAAGGTGGACCAGCGAGGCTGTGGAGGAGCTTCGCACATGCTTGGACACAACGGACTGGAGCATGTTCAAGACCTCCGCAGAGAATCTGGATGAGTACACGGACACAGTGACATCATACATCCAGTTCTGTGAGGACAGCATTATCCCATCTCGCACCAGGGTGTCATTTAACAATGACAAACCCTGGTTCACACCCAGACTGAGGCAGCTGAGGAAGGAGAAGGAGGAGGCGCACAGAAGTGGTGACCCTCACTCTTACAGACAGAGCAAGTACTCATTTAGCAAGGAAGTGGAGAAGGCTAAATCGAGGTACAATACACATCTGAAGGAGAAGTTCTGGTCCAACGACTCCGTCTCTGTTTGGAAAGGTCTGAAGGAGATCACAAACTATAGACCCAAAGCCCCCCCTGCTGTGGATGACCGACAACTAGCGGAAAGGCTTAACACCTACTATGCTAGATTTGAAGTCTCACACCCCTCCCCCACCCCACTGACTACAATGGACATTGCGGCCAAGCCCACCTCAGACCCCCCCTCCTCCCCCACTGCCCTCACACTCTCCAAGCAGGATGTGACTAAGACATTTAAAAGGCAAAACCCACGGAAAGCCCCAGGTCCGGACGGTGTCTCTCCTTCCACCCTGAGACACTGCGCTGAAGAACTGGCTCCTGTCTTCACGGACATCTTTAACATCTCCCTGGAGTTATGCCATGTCCCAGCCTGCTTCAAGCTGTCCACCATTGTTCCCGTCCCCAAGAAGCCCAGGATCACCGGACTTAACGACTACAGGCCTGTGGCGCTGACGTCTGTAGTCATGAAGTCATTTGAGCGCCTGGTTCTGCCTCACCTCAAGTCCTTCACCTCCCCCCTCCTGGACCCTCTGCAGTTCGCCTACAGAGCCAATCGGTCTGTAGACGACGCCATCAACCTGGCCCTCCACTTCATCCTTCAGCATCTGGACTCCCCGGGAACCTACGCCAGGATCCTGTTTGTGGACTTCAGCTCTGCATTCAACACCATCCTCCCTGCTCTGCTCCAGGACAAGCTCGCCCAGCTCAACGTGCCTGACTCCACCTGCAGGTGGATCACTGACTTCCTGACGGACCGGAGGCAGTGCGTGCGGCTGGGGAAGAATGTCTCGGACATTCGGACTATAAGCACAGGATCTCCACAGGGCTGTGTACTTTCTCCCCTGCTCTTCTCCCTGTACACCAACTGCTGCACCTCCAGCCACGACTCCGTGAAACTGGTTAAGTTTGCGGATGACACCACCCTCATCGGGCTCATCTCGGACAGCGATGAGTCTGCCTACAGGAGGGAGGTGGACCGGCTGGTGTCCTGGTGCAGCAGCAACAACCTGGAGCTCAACGCCCAGAAGACAGTGGAGATGATCGTGGACTTCAGGAAAGTCACAGCCCCCCTGCCTCTCCTCACCCTGACAGACTCCTCCATCACCACTGTGGACTCCTTCCGCTTCCTGGGCACCTGCATCACCCACGACCTCAAGTGGGAGCCGACCATCAGCTCCCTCATCAAGAAAGCTCAGCAGAGGATGTACTTCCTGCGGCAGCTGAGGAAAGCCAAGCTGCCTGCCCAGATGATGGTGCAGTTTTACACGGCCATCATTGAGTCCATCCTCACCTCCTCCATCACTGTGTGGTACGCTGGGGCCACTGCCAGGGACAGACAGAGACTGCAGCGCATTGTGCGCTCTGCTGAGAAGGTGATCGGCTGTAGCCTTCCATCTCTCCAGGACCTGTACGTCTCCAGGACTCGGGGGCGTGCAGGCCGGATAGCAGCTGACCCCTCTCACCCTGGACATGGACTATTCCAGCCACTTCCCTCTGGCAGAAGGCTACGGTCCATACGGACCAGAACCTCTCGCCATAAGAACAGTTTCTTCCCCTCTGCCGTTGGACTCATAAACACTTTATGAACACTTATAACACCTGTACTAAGGACACTTTATAACACCAGTCACTTTAAATAAGTCATGTCACGTCACTTGCTCTTTGCACTGTCGGTTTGCACTGTTGTTCTGATGCTCTGTATATACTTGAATATTTTTATTTTTATTATATATCTTAATCTTTTTGCATGCTCTTACTTTATTCAAATAGTGATACTTTATTATCATTATTATTATTATTATTATCCTTTATAACTGTGATATCTCTACTTGTATTATTATTATTATTATTATTATTATTATTATTCAGTGTTCTATGTTGCACCTTATCACCAAAGCAAGTTCCTAGTCTGTGAATTGTGTTCACTGACAATGGCAATAAAAGCTTTTCTGATTCTGATTTCTGATTCTGATTCTCTGATTCTGATGTATTTACCTTGTTGACATGTTTCGGCTGCGAGCCATTTTCAGAACTGTCACCTGAAGCAGCAGCAGCAGCAGCCGAAACATGTCAACAAGGTAAATACATGTTACTGTATTGACTTTAAAAAAAGAACCCAAGAAGTTAAAAGTACAGAAGAAGACAAAATGAACATTTTTGGTTTAACCACTCACCCATTCTCACACAACCTTCAGATCAGTGGATAAACGCTCTACCAACTGAGCTACTGCTGCCCTAATTTAAAAAGAACCTACCGGTACATGTTTAAAAAACCCAAAAGAGGTGAAAGGACTTAATTTATGGAATAGTCTTGACAAAGCTATTAAAGAATCAAGTACAATAATGGCATTTAAAAAATAACAATAAATAATACATCAGACTTACATAGCGCTTTTTTGGACATTCACAGTGTGTATATATGAAAAGAAAACGTAAGTTATTAAAGTTATTACGCATCAAAAATGAAGATTTCTGTTTGCAATTAATTAATATTTGTAACTGAAATGAAATGTATTGATTTGTAATGTTTAAAGTAACTATCGGTGTTGATGTATTGTTTGGAAAAGGGGGCAGAAACATGAGATGACTCTTCTTTCTGCTCCTTTTCGTTCATTTCTTGTATGTTTGATATTAAGACACTGTTGATGTCTTTTTATACTTTATAAATGAAATAAACAAATCAATAAATAAAAACTATAACATGGTTCAAAGCTCTGAAAAGTCCATTTTGCAGAATATTTGCTGCTTTAAATAGTTTTGATAGTATTTCCTGACTTTGTTTCCAGTACATTCTTTTCCATTTGTCAAAATAAAATTATCTGCCAAGGAACTACTGTTTTTTCTCCAATCATATGGGAATTGGAATGGAAAATGAGTTGTCGAAAATAGCTAAACGTAAATATTCAAAACTGCCTACAGAAATAGCAGTTATAACTATATTTTCGCAGTACACAGACATTTACTGGAAAGAGTGGAAGACCCAACACCACATGCAAAATAAACAAAAGGCTGAATGATTGTTGTCAGTAGAAAGGACTTTACTTTTAGTTTTATAACATTAAAAAGACAAGTTTGTGGAGCCAATCTCAAGCTAGTAATAAGAAGGTTCAACTTTTGTGGATGAGAAGTTTGGAGATTTCTTTCCAAATAAATCTTCGTTGATTATTATTAGTCTGTAAATACTTGTGTGTCAGTCCAACTTGATCATTATTTATGACAGAATCTCTCCGTGAATGAGAACACTACACAGTCCGTTAAAACGTGCAGGTCTGTGTAGTGAATGAGGGTCAGGGGTCAGCTCATATTTACTGAGCAGCCTCCAAACAGCCCTGCCAGACCATTACACACAATATCTGACAAATGGCTCTGGTAATGCTTTGTGAAACGCCACTAGAGGAGCCACATATGGGCCGGAGCTAATGCTAATGCTAATGCTAATGCTAATGCTAATGCTAGTCGGGCCTGGTCAGGACTTGGATGGGAGACGCTGGAACACCAAATGTCACAGGGGGGCGCCAGTCACAAAAACTGTCATTGTGTCCTCAGGCAAGACACTTCACCCACATTGCCTAGTATGAAAGTGGTGTGTGCGTGAGTGATGGTGGTGGTCGGAGGGGCTCATGGCGCAGATTGGCAGCCGAGCTTCCGTCAGTCTGCCCCAGGGCAGCTGTGGCTACAACAGTATCTTACCCCGACTGAGTGTGGAGTGAATGAACAATGCTCTGTAAAACGCTTTGGGTGTTTTGAAAGGTGCAATATAAATGTCATGATTAATGAATGAATGAAAATAGAATACATAGCCTAAATAAATAAAATCACTTAAATAAAAAAAACACTCTTGTTGTATACTTTGGGGATGGCTGTATTAGAACACATCTAAACTGTTGTATAGTAATAATCCCCATGTAACAAAGTACGTTGATTCATCGTGAGGTTTTGCTGGACGGAAGTCATTTGTAATCTTAAATAAACCTATTTTTTCTCTTGCACTGAAGCAGTTTCATCAGCTTCTGCTTGTCCACACACACACTTATTGTGCTCTGCCTCATACTGATATAAAATAAAACTCAGAAGTGTAAATGTTACAGTTTGAATGGGCCCTGCTCTTCTTGTGCTGATCATAATCTTACAGTAAATACAGGTAACTTTCCAGGTCGAGGGCCAAACACCTGTTTGTCTCCATGGAGATTAAGCCTATTAATTAAGCATCTGTCCTGCAGCTACTGAACTACAGGAATGTCAATGCTAAAAATGTCTTGAAAAACATGTATTCTTACTGTGAGGGAGTCGCCTCTCCAGAGACCTGAACTATAACTTGACCTGATTGTGTCACTTGCACAGCCATGTTATAATGTTGTTGCCTCATCAAAAACATATCTGGAGTTGTGTTTTGTTTCATTCACACATGTTTGAGTAACACTTTAGCATTTCCAAAGCTCAACTCCTCTGTTCCACCTTGATGATGTCATGTAGGGGTAGTTTTAAAGTTCAAAACTACCTACGTTTAGTTCAGTAGATTGGAAATTCCAGGGCTGAAGTCATCCAAGTTATTCTAGCGAAGGTGTCTGGAGTTTAAAAACACAGTGGAGCACTTGTGGAGTGTTTTCTGTTTGAGAGAAGAACTCTAAATCTGCAGAGTTTGTGTGTTAAACGTGTGAATAAAAACAAAACACACCTCCAGGTCTGTTTGTGATGAGGAAACTTTAGAACAGAGAACAAAAAACAATGTAATATGGGCCCTTTAAACGTATCCTGTGAATCATGGGTCACCCTAACCATCTTTCATCTGTTTTCTTTCTCTCAAATCGCAAATGTAGTCTCCATGGTGACAGCGCACATCCAGCATCACTCCCTCTGGACTCTAAATCAATCTGCCTGGTTTCTCTCACAGTTTTGTCTTTATGATATCTGAGTTCTTACATTAGAGCTGCAATGACTCTTCAACTAATCCTGACTAGTCGACCACAACAAATATATATTATAACTACTTAGAAGCTTTCAGCCATCATACTTTAACCTGTATTTGGTTGATAGTGTATTTAAAAAGGTCTCAATATACAATATAAATGATCGTTTGACTGGTTGACTACTAAAACATTAATTGCAGCTAGAGATGTACTGATCCTATACTGGTATTAAGTGTCTGCGAGGAACTGAAAAATTTTGTGGATAAATTATCGGCTTCCAAATGTCGTTTCAGGCGATATCCTGATTAGGCAGATAAACTGATGTAATAAGGAAGTCTTTACTGAATTTTTACTTATGCAAAACTGTTCTGTAGTTACTGAAGGGATGAAAAACAGCGACATAACACATTTGGATTAGTTTTGTCTTGTTTAATTTTTGTTTATAGAAAATAAATGCTGTTTTCTGCAGTCTGCACCCGCATCGGTTAATCTCGGGTGTTGGCAGATCGAAATTAGTAACTAAAAAAGCTGAATGGGTGCATCCCTACATGCAGCCCGACTTCACTTCAAAACAACAGAACATGAGTGTGGTACATATGGAGACGGGTGAGGGTCTACCTTATAGGCCACTCGCGCCGGACATTTCTTCCCCAGACCGAGGGGAGGAGACATGTCCCGGAACATGTGGTACATATCCCGGTAACAGATGCGACCACTTCACCATGGCATGGAGGAGGAAAGGGGCAGGGTTTACGGCAAGACAGGAAGTGCAGGTTAAACCGTCACATGAGAGAAGAAGAGGAGACACAGAAAGCCTTGTTAAGAAGGTTTCCAGTTTGGTCTATGGGAACACCATGCATGAAAGGACTCCTGTGCACAGGCTGGAGGGAGGCGTCCTGGAGGAGAGACGCATCTGAAAACCAAGAGCATGTTTCTTTAAAGGGAACAGCCACTTCAACCTGAGGCTTTTGAAGTCATCTGAACAGCTATAACTAAGAAATTATAATCAAAATGAAGGTTTCTTAAATGTGTTAATGCAGCAATATGTACATGGTCTGATTCAAGGGTACCACTTTATTATAACTACACATTAATTAGTCGAAATAAAGCATGAAGCTCCATCCATTTCCTGCTGTTCTTGAACTGTGCGTTGCAACATTGGAATTTCCCCACTGTGGGACTAATAAAGGCATATCTTATCTTATCTTATCCATTTTTTCCTGCTTCACCCGGGGACCGAACCCAGAGGCAGCGGTCTGGACTTCTCTCTCCACATACACTTCCTCCAGCTCTTCTGGGGGAGGGTCAAGAGGTGTTCCCAGGCTAGCCTAGAGACATAGTCCCTCCGGCATGTCCTGGGTCGTCCCCAGGGCCTCCTCCTGGTAGGATATGCCCGGAACACCTCCCCAAAGAGGGAACTCCTCAACCAGGTGGAGGAAACTCATTCCAACCCCTTGTATCCACCATCTTGTCCTTTCGGTCACTTAATTCATAAACAAATAGTTAATAAAAAATGATTCAAGTTTAGTAACTACTTAATGAAGGGGTTAGGAGTTAGGGAATTCATTAAGTGTAACTAAGCCTGAATGATTTTTAATAAACTATTTGTTCATTGTGAATTTCATGCTTCATTGAGGCTATTAAAAGTGTAATTATTATAAAGCGGTACAGATTCTAGTGTATCCAATGAACTCAATACGTGGATTCTGAGGCATTTGAAGATGCTATTGCAATTCAATCAATACACGATATGCATAAAAAACTGTGTGAATAGAGCAGTTAAAAATCTAAACTCTAATGGCGCTGGTTTGACATTTACACCAGCCATAAGGGTCAACACGGAACACAATATATGACTCCTCCTTCCTATAGAGACAATAGGTCAGGCCTATTATTTATCACTGTTACCGTGGCACTGGTAATATTATCTTAAATCAATATCAAAGGTTATGTACGTTTCCATTACAGCTACAAATGCTAGGTAGCAGACAACCACCAGAAAAGTTACATATTGCAGCTTTAACCTCTCCAACCCCACAGCCCCCATTTGTGGGTACGATGTAAGTTCGTACATATGGAGATACAACATACTGAGTGCTAAGCTATTGTGATGTACGCCGCTGGAATCAGCAGAAGCACGGCGAACAATCTAGCCACTTCATTTTCAGCACAGCACGCAACAACTCAACACTGTCAAATCTAACGCTAGGGTTAACTTGGATTCAGCTAGTTTACTTTACTCACAGCTATGAATTTGTGGATCTTAATGATTGTGGTAAAGTAACAGTCACTTTCAGGGTGAAAAAAGCACATTATTTGTCAATTAGACTAAGGTCAACCTGAATGAGACGAGTAACTTCAACAGTGACGTGTTTTTGTCAAGAGTCCAGCTCCATTTCCCAGTCTGTTCCGGTCCTCCTTTTGCTTCCTCCATGTTTTTCCTACAGCCGCCGCTCATTCCCGAATCATCCCAGGGAATCTCTATAAACTCCCTCTGTTCATTCAGTCTCTATAAACTCCCTCTGTTCTTTCAGTCTCTATAAACTCCCTCTGTTCATTCAGTCTCTATAAACTCCCTCTGTTCTTTCAGTCTCTATAAACTCCCTCTGTTCATTCAGTCTCTATAAACTCCCTCTGTTCTTTCAGTCTCTATAAACTCCCTCTGTTCTTTCAGTCTCTATAAACTCCCTCTGTTCTTTCAGTCTCTATAAACTCCCTCTGTTCATTCAGTCTCTATAAACTCCCTCTGTTCTTTCAGTCTCTATAAACTCCCTCTGTTCTTTCAGTCTCTATAAACTCCCTCTGTTCTTTCAGTCTCTATAAACTCCCTCTGTTCACTCAGTCTCTATAAACTCCCTCTGTTCTTTCAGTCTCTATAAACTCCCTCTGTTCTTTCAGTCTCTATAAACTCCCTCTGTTCTTTCAGTCTCTATAAACTCCCTCTGTTCTTTCAGTCTATAAACTCCCTCTGTTCTTTCAGTCTCTATAAACTCCCTCTGTTCTTTCAGTCTCTATAAACTCCCTCTGTTCTTTCAGTCTCTATAAACTCCCTCTGTTCTTTCAGTCTCTATAAACTCCCTCTGTTCACTCAGTCTCTATAAACTCCCTCTGTTCTTTCAGTCTCTATAAACTCCCTCTGTTCTTTCAGTCTCTATAAACTCCCTCTGTTCTTTCAGTCTCTATAAACTCCCTCTGTTCCTTCAGTCTCTATAAACTCCCTCTGTTCTTTCAGTCTTTTCCAGTTTACACCTGTTCACCTGTTTTGTTTCCTCCAGTATATTTTGAGCCCCAAGTGCGGGGCCTTGGTTGTGTTGTGACATGGAATGACCGAACGATATTATTTTATTTTTACACGTTACGATGTGTTTTGAACTTAAGCTGAACAAAAGTTTAGCTACGTTTTTTTCAAAGACTAATAAATATTCAAATCCTTGTGTACCTGATGCAGATCTAAATGTCATTATTGTAGAATAGAACCTGTTTTTACTCTAACTTGTGTATATAAGTAACATTTATTTGCTCAATTCAAGGCAATCGGTTCCCATGGTTTTACAAAGTAAGATGAACTTACTCTTAAAGTAAAGGTTACTACATATTTCAGATTTGAGGAACTGACTGATTAGTTGGCACAGCTTCACAACATGAGTTCTGTGAATGAAAACTAAAGTACACTTCACTTGCTGTGCCTAGTTTGATAAAAGAGGAATTTACTGCACACGGCACTGAGGAATTACTTGTAAACTCAACTTTAGATTCACAATCAGGCAATCAGTTTCCTAGATTTTTTCACATAAGGTCTACTTATTAGATTTGACAGTGAAACAGCAGCCCTCTATATCCTCATATATCAAAAAACAACTGTCTGACTTACAACTTCTGCCTCAAAGCAAATGTGAGGCTCCAAACAGTGGGATATGTGACATCCTTGACATAACATAGTGCTGCTTTAACCATTTGACTAAAACTATCGGAATAACACATTGATAACCTTCAAAAGTCGATGTTTCAGTGGCCTGTCCCTTTAAGATGCCCTCCCGCATGCTAAAACAATGGCAGTAACCGGAATGACAACAATGCTGAGTTTGAGTTAGCCCAGTGTGCCCCCATCACCACGACATCCAGCTGATGCCTCCACCACAGCCACACCGCTAGCATTGTTTAGGCCATTCACGGTTAGCTGCCATCTCGTTAGTGGAGGATCGATGTTTGTTTTCGGTTGGAGAGCCCGTTAGGAGCCAAGGGGCCAAGTGGAGGTTCTGGTTCAAACCTTATAGGCCACTCTGTTGGGGCACTTCTTCCCCAGGCCGAGGGGAGGGGAGATAAAGCGCAACAGTTTGTACATGTCCTGATAGCAAATCCTCCCGCTGCAAAACAACAACACAGGGTTAGCAGGTTAGTGCGCGTCAGCATCTGTTTGGACTGACGTGTGAAGTCCGTTTCATCACAGCGATGTATTCTGTAAGAAATGAGTAAATCAATTAATACACATTCAGGAATAACAATATTAAAAGGCTTATATTACACTATTGTCTGAGCTGTGTTATAATGTTGTTTCCTCATCGCAAACACACCTGGAGTTGTGTTTTTTTTTTTGTTTCATTCACACATTTAACACACAAACACTGCAGATTTAGGCTGAGTTCTTCTCTCAAACAGAAAACTGAAAGTGCTCCACTGTGTTTTTAAACTCCACACACCTTCACTAGAATCACTTGGATGGTTTCCGACCTGGAATAGCCAATCTCTACTGAACTAAAGGTAAAAGGAGCTGTTCACTTGAAAACTACCACTACATGACATCACAAGGTGGAACAGAGCATTTTGAGCTTTGGAGGATCACTTAAACATGTGTGAATGAAACAAAACACAACTCCAGATGTGTTTTTGAGGAGGTAAAAGCATTGTGACACGGCTTAAAGCTCACAAGAGTCCGTTTTTGTCATATAAAACCTTTAACATTTACTGTTTAAATGTCTTGAATTCACAATATTTATCTTGATTTGACAAATTTCATATTTTACTTTTTCATATTTTATTTAAGATTGTTTCGTTGCATCGTTGAAAGAAAATTGGGCAATAGTTACCAGCCCACTGACAGATGTTTTAAAGGTTCAGTTTATTATTTTCTGGAGTTGGCACGTCACCTGCATGATTCCATGGAAACAGAAAGTTAAAACCATACTTCGGAACATTCTCCATGGAAACAAGCGAAAGGTGGCAAAGTTTTTGTGGAGGTTTTAGGTTTGCGAAGATGCAAGCCCATTCTACGTTTTTAGTGCAATAAAAACAACCAAATTGAAAAAAATAAAACAAAACATGCTTTGATTTTAGTTCATATTTTGGTAAAAAAGTTACACACTGTAGCTTTAAGAGAAATATATTTATCCAATATATCCAACATAAATATAATCTAGGCCTAAACAACTGAAATCACAAATCAAGACCAAAATTCAAGTCATTTCAACAGATACAGACTTTCCATTCATTTTAATATTTTGACTGTTGTGTGGGTGTCTTACTGGGTGGTGCAGAATACTGAGGAGTTTGCTAATATCTTTTCACAACGCCGAAAAATTCAATTTCAAACTAATTCGTTAGAAAGTGAAACAATTTCTCAAAGCGCTCGCCACACCACACACGTTCGAGCAAAAATCAGATGCTTTTCCAAAAACCCTGGGTGGTGAAGCAAGAAACGTCGTCTTACCCCAGAACAGAAGTCTACGGCACACTGTCTGCATCTAACGATAAAATATTTTGTGGTCAGAGGATCCGAAAGTGCGTTGTTAGCATGCTAGTTATTGTTCGCTTTACCGTGACGGCAAAACTCATTGTTAAGAAGTTAAGAAAAGTGCTTATAAACTCATCGCAGTGAATGATTAGGACGCTCTGGATGCAGAAGGTAAGTGAGGAAGAACTTTGGAAGAACTTTGGACCACTGCACACAACTTTTTAAAATGAACTAGTTCTGTTTTTCACATTTTAAATAAAGTAAAAATCTGGTTATTGTTATTATTTAAAAGGGCTGAACGAAAGATGTGTGTTTTTTTAGTTTTGAGTTTAAATATAAAATAGAAAGACGTTCACAATGACCGTTTTATTCCCGTTTTATCCACACCCCAGGCAGTTCCTTCATACTGTATGTTTAAAGCAGTGTGCACCCTGTGGTTTGTGTGTGTGTGTGGGTCTGTGTGTGTGTAATGGGCCTCAGCGGGACAGAGCAGAGGCCGGGATGACTTGGCCTCCTGCAGACAGCTCACACCAGCTCAGGGAAACTCACAGGTCTGGTTTAGGGCCCATCTGCGCTCTGTCAGGTACATCGCTCCTTCTCTTCCATGTTTCGTTCCTCCTGGTTTGTTTTATTGCGTGACCGTTGTGTTGTTTGCGTGCTCTGTGTGCAACTCAAGGCGCTGTCAAGTTGTCAAAGATCTTACACCCTTACACACATTTTCACAGGTGGAGTCTGTTAAGTGCAGAAGTGTCATTTTCCCCATGGCTTTATGCACTTTTACAGCTCCAACTTCTACACAGCTAGCACTGCCTCATATTTATTTGTTATTCTTTTATTTTCGCTTTTAAGCTGCCTAAAATATTAAACTTTTTTCATTAACCACTGTCGAATAATGAAAAGCAATACGTTCTAATAAACTGTAATGTTGTTGGTATCTTTAATTTCCTTGCCATTGTTGGCATCCTTTTGTATTATTGCATATGATGATAGTTTTGTTACTCATTGTCTTCACTTGTAAAAAGTTCATATGGTCTAATCTAAAATGTCTGAAGAATGCAAAAGGAAGCTCATGTTAAATAAATATGTTAAATTAGAAGACGGGCGTGGGATTAAATATGTTTTTCTTCTTCCCACTCCTTTTTGGGCAAGTTTTTTGTTGTTGTTTTGTTCTGTTGTTATGATCGCACTAATGTCACATGGATAATACTCTGTTCCATTGTAAAATAATGTAAAATGCGTACTTGCCCAAAATAAACACATAAATGAATGTACGGTATGTTCAGTGTGTAGTCTGCACTCTTACAGCTTTAAAATAGGTCCCACGAACACAACTAACCTCCAGAATTCCCTGAGCTGCAGAGGCTGCACTAGCACTGACTCAGGATTGGTGCAGGTGCTGGAGTTTAGGGAGTGACTGTTCAGATCAGAGAGAGCCTTTTTAGGTTAATTCTGCTTTCTGACACGTGTACATGATGGTTTGTTTTGTTTTTATTCTAAATTAATTGTTCTGAATTACATAGTTTGGAATTAAATTATTCTCCTTCGAGTTTACGTGGAAATAATAATTCTGAATTGATGTTTACATGGAAAACACGTTAAATCGCCTTTATTTAATTCCGCTCAATGTCTGGGGGTCGGGAAGAGTTCTGATTGGACAGGGGGCGCACAAACGTATTTATGTCTACCGAAAAGTTTGTCGTTACACCGCGGACACAAACATGACAAACTTTTTCCGCAGTTGTTCCGATGATAATTAAGCAGCAGCTGGAGAATTCTATCCTCACACTTTACGTCTGTCGCTGAGGAGGAGGAGGGAAGAGCGTCGGAGAAGGAGGAAGAAGACAAACTGAGTGAACGGCTGCTCCACCTCAGCCCACTCCCACATCCCGCTCACAAATCCAAAGAGCAGTGGATGAAAGTCCGAAGAGACGACTGATGGAGCCGGATCAGAAGGACGACCCAACGAGCATGTGCCCAACGACCGGAATTATTTTTAAGAAGAATAAACGTTTACATGATCGAGGAATAAATTAATTTGTCTTTAAAATCAGAATAAACCATCCACTTACTTATAATCATTTTCATTAGGAATTAAGTGTTTACATGGTCTTTTTAAAGCGGAATTAACTTTTATTCAGAATTAAATGATTTTTATTTGGGATTAAAGCTCTCGTGGCAATTGTAATAAACCAGTATTACAGTTGTTATTACAAAAAGCTGTATTTGATTTGAACATGTTCATACATCAAGTTCATGGAATTTAAAATGGAAATCTTCCATACAGTTCCTTTACCCATTCAGCCCTAGGCATTCAGATACTTGTCCCTGTCTTTCCTTTAGTGCAGCTTGTTAGGAGGATTAGTGACAGTACAGGATCCAGACACTAGCACCCCAAAATAACTCTGCTCCACCCCGTTCACAGCCTCCACCCGTAACCCCTCTACACACCCCACCCTGCTCCCAAGGCTTAGCTCCTAACAGCAACTCCTCCAGCCCAAACGCACAATACGCTCAGAGGAGAAGGCTGAATTCTGCGGTTTCTTTCTCACACATATTTTATCGTATCTCGCTCACGGGGAGGAGGGTGGGAGCTGGTGACAGACCAGATTTTATGATTCATTCCTTTTTTGATTATGGAGCAGTGGAACAGTCAAAAATGTCCCTTTCATTATTAACTTTTTTGGTGGAGGGTCTGCCAGCTGTTTGTCCCCATGGATATGTTATTTTGCTTTGCCTGGAATGTTCTACAGTATGGCATTAAATGTATCACTATGACAACAAGCACGTGACACCATTAGACTAAGTTACCAGGCAGATCTGTGGGAAGGTGCCTCCACTCAAAGGAAGAATGCATGTTTTTAAGTATTTATTATTTATTTTTATCAATAAAAACAGCTGTGATTGAATATATGTGAGACAGATAAGTTTAATATCATACTGCGGAACATTCCAGGCAAAGCAATAACATCTCCATGGAGACAAGCAGCTGGCAGAAATGTTACATAATGCACCTTTAAGAGTTTAAAGGCACAATGAAGGCTTTTAGTGGTACGGTTTGCAGTGGTTCAAAGCTATTCCTCATTTACATTTGGCATTCAGGACACACTAAACATGCTAACACACACTTCCTGATTCACGGATGATAAAATGCTTTACAATGGGATGCCAGTAAACAGCAGACTTATTTTGACCTCATGAGCTGCTTATAAAATATATCTGAACTGGGGCAAGACACATTTTGCTCAAACACATGGGGAAAATCTTCAATATTTGGATGATGTTTTGGTTTGTGAAGTTTCACACATTTTTAAAAATCTTATCCATTTTATTCCAAGGTGGCAGCAGATGACCGTAATTTCCGGACTATAAAACGCTACTTTTTTCTCACACTTTGAACCCTGCGGCTTTTACAATGAGATCGCCCCATGATAAAAAAAGTTATGTTGCTAAATGAACATTAGTGAGTGGGACACGTCTTAATGACCCGTATGTGTTAAATGCAGGTGAGGCGTAAACGACGAGAAGAAACGTCTCAAACTTCAGTAGCCGGACATCCACTCATACCTGATCGATACACCTATCCCCGCCCCCAGGACATCCACTCATACCTGATCGATACACCTATCCCCGCCCCCTGGACATCCACTCATACCTGATCAATACGCCTAGCCCCGCCCCCGGGACATCCACTCATACCTGATCGATACACCTATCCCCGCCCCCTGGACATCCACTCATACCTGATCAATACGCCTAGCCCCGCCCCCGGGACATCCACTCATACCTGATCGATACACCTATCCCCGCCCCCTGGACATCCACTCATACCTGATCGATACACCTATCCCCGCCCCCAGGACATCCACTCATACCTGATCGATACACCTAGCCCCGCCCCCGGGACGATGCGCCGAGGAAGATGCTCGTTTAGTTTAGTATTTATTTGATGGGACAATGTACAGAGACATTATGCTCATAAAACAGAGATGTACTGCACCAGATTATAGCTAAACAGCTAATTTGATCATTTGATTCTGTTTTGAACAGTTATTTTGTGCTTCAGTATCACGTCCTCCTCATGGAAAACACACGAAGAAATGTTGAAGCTTTTAAGTTAAAGACAATCGATCTGGCTGTCAAAGAAGGAAATGGAGCTGCTGCACGTTGGCATCAGTGAGCCGATGGCGAGACGTTGGCGACGGCAGTGTGACGAACTGATTCAACGCAAAAAGACGACAAAAGCTTTCAGAGGCAATAAAAGCAGATGCCCCGAACTTGCCTGCGGCTTACAGACGGGTGCGGCCTATATATGTTGTTTTTTTTTTTTTAAATTTAGGTGATGCGGCTCATATTCAGGTGCTCTCTATAGTCCGGAAATTACGGTATTTGGTAGACTATTTCCAGCACTAATCCAGTTCAAGCCCGCTACTGGCACAGCGGGTCTCAGAGGGGACGTGGGGTAGGGGGGTTAGGGGCAGACGGACAGGGGGCAGCGGGAGGGGACGTACCAGGCGCCAGGGTCGTACTCTGCCCACACGCGGATGAACTCGTCCAGATGGTGAGGGCCCAGAATGGAGGCGTCTCGGGTCAGGTACTCAAAGTTATCCATGATGACCGCCACAAACAGGTTCAGCATCTATGGGCGGAAAGATCGGAAAATGCCTTCAGTGTACAGACGTATTCACACACACATTTGGAATGCTCAGATAAATGAATACAAGTACTGAAAATACATATTCAGAATACACATTTTGAGTCCCTGTATTCCAGTACAGTTACTTCTTCATTTGGTGGAATTCAGAATATAGTTACTTTCCTAAAAAAAAGGGTGGTATCCATTTTAGGTTTCAAACTCCATGTGCGATTTTTTCCTCTCTTAAACATTAAGACGTTTTTAATCCTATGTTGCGTTTTTACTCTATAATTTAAATGCAACTCCATGTAAAAGTATTCTAAGTATTCAGAATGCAGTACTCTGATTGGACCATGTACCAGAATACGTTACAAAATACATTTTAATGCAGGTGTTCAGTATTCGGTAACTAAATATTTGTATAAATAAATATATAAATATAAGTATTCTTCTCAACACTGGTCATAAATATATATAAAATAGCAGTACAGGTGCTCTTTGAGGGTTAAATTAAAATCTTAGCAAAATGTGGCCCTCACTTAGTAATGTAAAAATAGGTTAAGTGTAAGTTCAAGGCAGAAACTGTAATCCGGTACAAAACATTGTGGTACTATATCACATACAGTAAATTAGGCTTCAAACTGCACGACATTAAAGAAGAAAAAATATGATTTTTCTGAAATCAGTGATAAATAAATGCATAGCAAACAGCAGAATAAACATAAAACAGTTTTAATCCTGTATGTCACATTTCTACACTACAATAAATTGCTTAATGTGAAAGTATTCTAAATATTCAGAATACAGTACTCTGATTGGATCATGTATCAGACTGTATATATAAATGGACACAGCTAACCCGCTAGCCGCTACGTTCCAAATAGAAGTGTTCATGGGCACACTTCCGGCTCCATCGACTCTGGCTCCAATTGACTTTACATTGAAAAACTGCTGCAGTGAGCCTCGTCATTTTGGTCTTAACATGTTTATATTAACCCGTTCTACATGATCTTGCTGTTTTTATTTCACTATTTTGTCCATAAAATAATTCCTATTCCTAATAACTCGGCTCCAGATTCGCTCCTATAACTGCGGGCCTCGATGAGCTTCATTTGACTGGACCAACGGGTGACATCACACTGCCTTAGTCCACTTCTCTATACAGTCTACACTCAGAATACGTCACAAAATATGTTTTAATTCAAGTGTTCAAGTATTACTAAGGTTATCAAAGATTTACTCAAACTAGTGTTGAAACTTTATACTCTTCCTTTTAGTGTGGCTAACAGTGACCAGCTGACTGCCTGAGGAGATGGTCTGTTCCGTGTTGAGCTGCACTCACCAGGAAGGAGCAGAGGAAGATAAAAGACACAAAGTAGAAGTACGCAAAGTCACTGCCGCACTCTTTCCCCGAGCTCCCGGAGAGGCGGTCACATGGGCGGTTACTCAGGCAGGCCAGCATGATCTCCTGCCACGCCTCCCCCGTCGCACTCCTAGAACGAACATCAACACGTCAATAAACGCAATAAAGGTATAATCATAATAAAGTGATACAAAACAGTTGTGTAGGGACCTGAAGAGGAGGGTTAGAGCCTGGAAAAAGGTCTGGAAGTTGTTGTGCTGGGTGATGGCAGTCTCATTGTTCAACTCAATGTTTCCAAAGACCTGGGGAAAACAAAAGGGAATTATTAATGTATGAATGTTTTTAAAGTACAATATTTAAAGGTCCTATATTACCATATTCTGTATAAAAAAGTGGACTGAGTGAGTGTGACGTCACCACAGCGTTCAGCTCTACTCAAATGAAGCTCCCGATGCTAACGGTTACAGGAGCAAATCTGAAGCCAGACTCCACGTTTGGAAATCTGACCACGAGTACTGTATCATAGCAACCACAAGAGCCAATCATGACTGAGGTTGTTAAATGTGCCCGCCCTTCTCACCGGAAAGCAGGAAGGGGTTTACTTAGCAACAAAACGCACTAGCTGTCAATCAAACCTGTTGCTAATGCTAACGGGAGCGACCTCAGGGAATGAAGGCGTCTGATTGGTCCATTATTTATGTTCAGATCTTGATTTAGGGACAAAATAGCGAAATAAAAAATTCAGGATCATGTAAAGCGGTTTAGAAGAACATTTAAGACCAAAATGACGAGGCTCACAGCAGCAGTTACAGAGAGAGGAGCCACAAGATCCCAGTGTGAGTCAATTGGAGCCAGAGTCAGAAGGAGCCGGAAGAACCGCCTGGAGCACTTCCTATTTATTTGGAACATGCCGGCTATTATGCAAAATGGACTCTTGTGAGCTTTCAGCCATATTAAAATGTTGTGCAGACCTGGAGTTGTGTTTCATTCACACATGTTTGAGTAACCCTTTATTATTAGTTTATTAATAGTCTACATCTCTAAAGCTCAAAATGCTCTGTTTCAACTTGTGATGTTATGAAGCGGTAGTTTTCAAGTGACCTTTTACCTCCTGTTTAGTAGAGACTGAAACTCCAGAGCTGAAATGATCCAAATGATTCTAGAATAGGCTTAAAAACACAGTGGAGCACTTCCTGTATTACCACATGACATCGCAAAGGGGGAAAAACTCATTATAACGCATTAGACAAGAAATTCAGGCATTCAAAGATCTCACTACTTAACACGATAATTGAGAAAAGTGACAGTAATGCACACCTTAAGTATAATAAATGCCAACTGCGTAAAATTCTGCTGAATCCTGACAGCTGCACAGTACTCTGCTCACGCTGCACTTACACTGACAGTTCAGAGATTGTTTTGGAGCGGCGTAAACTGTAAGTGTGCACCTTATACAATCCATAACAACAGCGTGACTGCACTGCAAGAGCTGTGAGATGTACACAATATATACAGTCCACACAAGCAGTTTAAAGGGCCCATATTACACCATTTTTTAATATAGTGTTGTTTTCTGACCACAAACAAACCTGGAGTTGTGTTTTGTTTCTTTCTCACATGTTTAACACACAAACCCTGCAGATTTAGGCTGAGCTCTTCTCTCAAACAGAAAACACTCTGTTCCACCTTGTGATGTCATGTGGTGACACAGGAAGTGCTCCACTGTGTTTTTAAACTCCACACACCTTCACTAATGATCATTTCAGCCCTGGAATTGCCAGTCTCTCCTGAACTAAAGGTAAAAAGTAGCTGTTAACTTGAAAACTACCACTTCATGACATCACAAGGTGGAACAGAGCATACTGAGCTTTGGAGATGTAGATAGACTAATAATAAATAAACACAATTCTAGGTATGTTTTTGAGGCAGTAACAACATTCTAACATGGTTTAAAGGTCGTATAGAGGATTTTCCACGGAAAGAGAAACACAGCGACAGTTTGTCCTTTTTCAAATGTTCCTCATGTGTGACACCACCTCCTCCTCCACAGCTCCATAAGTAGAAACGCCTCCTCCTTCCTCCTCCTGACTCTAGAAATCATGTTCGTTTACAGCTGGTGCACATTCAGAATTCCAGAAGTAATTTATCGACCAACGCGTCAGTCTTTAGACCCTTCGTCTGCTTCAGTGACGCCATCGCTGGAAGGAATCTCCAAGAATCACCTTAGTTTGTCTTCGCTCCTTTTCCCCTTCTCTTCTTCTTTCAGCGACCTCATAAACGGACTTTCTTTTGCGGCGAACTGGTCGTGGATTCTCATCTGCCATCGCAACAAACTGTGTACAAACTGTGAGGAAGCTACAGTTGAAAAAAGCCGCTAAGAACCGCTGCGTTGGTCGAGTAAACGGCGTCTTGCGTCTGTGGAATGTGTAAGAGGCGAACGTAAACCACGTAATCCCAGCGCACTGGAGAGTCAGTTACTATAGAAACGTAGGGAGTTTGATTGACGACCAAACAGCCAATAGATAAAGAATGTTTATCTGGACCCACCACGTCCACAGTTGATGGATTTTCATTGTTTTTTTTGGTCATCATAATCACAAGGCTGCATCTCTATAATGCTATTTTGACCTTTCATTGACAATTTGAAACAAAAAAAAAATCCAACTCCATACAACCTTTAAAGCTCACAAGAGTCCATTTCGTGTAATATGGGACCTTCAAACTGAACCCTTGTGTGTGAGTGTGCTGAGAGCCAGACTGACCTGCATCCCGATGATGGCGTAGATGAAGAAGAGCATGGCGATCAGGAGGCACACATATGGCAGAGCCTGAGGACAAAACACACACAGTTAAAAATGACCACAGTGGGCAAATCATAATACGAGATAAAAACAAGTATCCAGTACAGCAACATGTCAAATACTATAGTAATATTTGGACTGGCTCATTCAGTTATAACAGATTCTTCAATTAGGGGGTAGATTCAAGTTAGACATGGCGTGTTTCACTGGGCTAGTGTGGTTTTAACTGTACAATGTGATGCACACGACTATGTAATAATGTTACTTCAAGATGGACACTACCAGTCCAAAGTTTGGACACATCTTCTTTTTCAGTGTATTTTTTCTCTAAGTTTACCTTTTCATATACACACAGGAGACATCACATACATGAAGCACGACATGTGGAATTATGTAGTAAAGAAAATAAATAAATAGCGAAATAACATAACTGCTTTTTTTTTTTTCTTTTAGATTAAAATTCCTGATGAATGAACGAGAACTTCGCACATCAATTTCTTCAAACAGGTGCATTGGAGGAGAGTATTTGGGTACACTGTTCATTTAACAACCTGTCACCCTTGGGTGCTTGCCACACCCTATTTAAGACGGCCACAGAGCTCTTCCCCTGTTTACCTGATGAAGGCCTAGTGCCAAAATGTTTTGATGTCCTAATAAAATTCACAGTTTGCAAGTAAGACGGTGTGTGGGATTTTTCTCTGTTAACCCTTTTACCTTTTGCTTTGTTGACAGCTCCAAACCCTTGGCCTTCTCTCACCGAGTTTCTCCTGAAATGTTTTCACTTTACAGCTTCAGGGTCAAGAAATGCCAAAAGTGCAAACCAGGGTTCAAAGGGTAAAGGCTGTTTTAAAAATCTAAACTCTAAAACAAGTCTTTAGTTATTTTTAGTGTGTCTTTTGTTTGCTACAGTCCACATGTGTCATTCATAATTGTGATGCTTCAGTGAGAATCTACAGTGTAAATAATCATGGAAATAAAGAAAAAACAAATGAATAAATATAATTGAATGCAGGATTTCACAATTTTCTGGAAGTGAAAACATACAGGACTGGCTTAGGGAACATTTACCAGTAGATTCACGTTTAATGCTCTTGTGATGTTACCTTGAAGGACTGCACAAAGGTCCACAGCAGGATGCGGATGGTGTAGCCCTGCCTCAGCAACTTTATGAGGCGCGCCGCTCGAAACAGACGCAGGAAGCTCAGGTTGATCATCTTACTCTGAAATCACAACACACTTATTCAAAACTGAACTATAATTTCAATAAAAGTTGTAATGAAAGAAATACACCTAAATAACAAAGGTCCTATATTACACAAAATGGATTCTTGTGAGTTTTAAAGGTTCACTATGTAACTTTTTGGCTGGGGTTGGGCGTCCGTCACCTGCTTGTTTCTTTGGATATGTCTTTGCTCTTCTTGGAATGTTCCACAGTATGACATTACACAGCTCTTACATGTGTTAAATTATGGGTAGTTTTATAGCATCAGCTTACAACATTCTGACTGTGAGCGGGGTCGCCTCTCCACAGATCTGACCTGTAACTTGGTCTGGTTGGTCTCCATGAAGATAGAAAGGTTTAATACCATACTGTGAAATGTTTAATACCATACTGTGAAATACATCTAACTGCGGCCAATATAAAATATTCCCACTACTGCCGGTCAGTGAACACACCGCTCGCTTGCACAACACTCGAGACGGCCAATCACATGCGTACAGGTGCTTTATACGCACGACCTGCTTCCCTCCCTCCAGTCACACACGGGACTGAGTCGAGACAGGACGGCTACACAGGTATCGAAACAACTATCGCTATTTTCGCTTTTATACAATGTCATTTGGACTTAAACTTAGATACCTATAGCCTGTGTTGTTATTCAATGCACTTTAATGCAAAGGTATATGGTTTACTATTTATTGTTGCATTTATGAAAATCGTTGGTAATGGAACACTAGCTACCTACAATGGCCTATAGCTAAACAGCCTAAGAGCCACCAGTGATATTTTATGCTAAAACTGGTGCTGGTTATCCACTACAGGCCAGGTAAGCCCTGCAGGGTACATCTACAAGTCGATGGCGAGCTGAAAGCCCAAAGAGCCCATCACAACTACTCTACAACATTCTGGTTATGAATTATGGACATAACCATATTTCTGTGGCAGAAATATTACTCCTCATGTGAGCTGTGAACTGTGATAAAGTCACTAGTCAAGTCACTATCCTTTTTTGTTTGGAGTTTTGTACTTTATCCACTGATGCTATTATTGTTGTTATATTGTTGTATCGTGAGCTGAACCTTTATTAACGTTGTACATATTATACAAGTGCACTCGGGTTAAAAAACCATTAGCCTGAATTCAACCTGATCAAAGAATTCTGCAGATGTACATACTGTAAATATTGGGTATATATTGTTATTTGTTTATTCAGTTTTTGTACTATCAGTATTCGGCACCAGCCACTAAACTTAAATACCCAGTCTCTTGTGTATTTTTACTGGTCTCTGTGTCCTGTTCTTCTGGCCCTAGACCTTACACCTGTCCAACTCCCCCCTCTGTTGCTGCATACACCATAGATCTGCTACAGAAACTTTCCAGACAAAGCAATAACATCTCCATGGAGACAAGCATTTGATGGACCTTCTGCAAGAAAAGTTACTCAATGCAGCTTTGAAGCCATGTTATAATGTTGGTACCTACATCAAAAACAGGTATTGGTGCTAAAAAAGTCCCATTAGTACACGGCCATGGACCACGATGGAACCTACCTGGACCATGGAGGAATTACACAGATATAAGGCCACGTGGGAATAGAAAAGAAAGTTCTATGATTTAATGTTGAAAATCAAATTCTATTGTCTAAAGATAGAGATCTTTAATAACATTGCGGCATCGGTATTGAGTATCGAGTCTATTTCTTAGTATCAGAATCGAGTTTCATATGTTAGTATCATGATAACATTACTGTAGACTTCTCTATAAAAAAGACCCAAGATAATCAATAACTATTACATAACAGAATCTCAAAGTCTAGCCTCTCATAAACCCTCTAAAACTATTATGAGCAGCTCCTTTCAAACTTTTTCTCAAATTACTGTATTCTTGCATCACAAATTGAGCTGTTTACATCTACATCGCCAACTATTCCTGAACTTAATGACTATATTTACAACTTTCTTTCAGAGACCTTACAAAACCCCAACAATAGACCTGCTTTAGTGTCAGGCCAAGTGGCACTTCAGAAATCCCCCGCGAGGAAACACACAGAGCCACCTGAGAAGCCACTTACCGTCTGGAGGAGAGACAGCAGAACACAGCAGAGCAGAGCAGAGCAGGTACAGGGCCAGCAGAGCAACATGGAGAAAGCACACACACACACACACACACACACACACACACACACGCACAGAGAGAGGAGACACAAGCAGAGCCGTGACCACGAGCACAACACCGGTCAGGAGGTCTACAGATAACCACGTGTGTGATGTAACTAGTAAATAAGAATTCAGTTCATAGTGTGTATTTTAAATCTAGAGGCAATAACACTTGAAAGTAGACAAAAATATTAAAAATAAACTGTATGGACATGGATAACCTGCCAGCTGCCATGTTGTGAGCACAGATACAATTCACTTTGTACTGTAAAATTTTCGTCTCTCTCTTTAACTGCTGCTGTGAGCCTTGTCATTTTGTTCTTAAAATGTTCGTATTAACCCGCTCTACATGATCCTGGGGTTTTTATTTCACTATTTTGTCAGTAAATAAATTTCTATCCCTAATATGGAACTCGGCTCTAAATTTAGCCTCGGTGAGCTTCATTTGACTGGAGCCGATGAGTGACGTCACACTCCACTTCCTTATACAGTCTATGATAAGAATGACTAAACTAAAGGCGCCACACACTACAGGATCTTTGTCTTAAATCGTTTTTAAATGTGCTACAAAAAGCGCACACCACAGACACAAGGAGAATCTTATGAGATTTTAAATCTCCGATCACAAAGATCTCTGCGGTGGGATTTGTCTGCGGACCACAAGCTATAAAGTTGTGAGCCCGATCGCGTCAGCTGTTTCCTGTTTAAAACCACTCGCTTTGAGACTCTGAAGTGTTCAAAGATCAGAGCTCTGCACTTTAGTTTAGATACAAGTCAAAACTGTGTTATTATTATTTGTGAAATGTGGTGCAAAACTTCAGATCCATGATTTTTAAAGCATTAAAGTTTGGAGATAAAGTCCACAGGAAGTAGAGTCACTGTCACTAATCTGCAGCTTCACCTCGATCCGTCACTGTGTGGATGTAACAGACACACGTGAGGAACGTGAGTCAGGTGGAGCATGTCTACAGACAGGCTGTTTTACAGCTTCAGAGGCAAATTCAAATGTCCAAACTCACATGAACACATTCAGTGAGGGAATATTTAAGTCACAAACTTATTGAAACAGGCAGGCTCTTTATCATATTTCTCACACTTTCCGCGATCACAGACCCGCAGTAAATAGTGAGGGAGGGGGGCTGGGGTGGGGGTGTATAAGAGTGCGCTCTGGTCATGGGGGGTCAGGAGGGTGATGGGGGTGTTGAGCCCAGCCCAGTGACCAGGCGCAGGGCTGTGACAGAGGCCCATATGGAGAACACTGGGGCTGGGACAGACTCACTGCAACCCGTATAAAGTCGGTTGGAACCAATAGAACACATGCTCTATAAAAAGCCTCATAAATGTTATTGGATCACATACTAATATGTTTATAGGAAATAATTTAAGAAAATATGTAACTTACAATCATGGAGGAAGTAGAATTTTTTGTTGCATTATCAGAGTAATAATATTCTAAAACAGTAGAATTTTTGTTCTTACGAGTGCTCCTGACTGTTGGTAGGATTTGTTCTTACAGAAGAACATTTTTAGTTAAGAAAAAGTTTTGTGAATGCCAAAAATGTTCATAAGAAGGCCTTAAGTACAAATTTGTTTGCAAGAATGTTTCATGAATGAGGTCCAATTTTTTTATTATTTTCTACTAACTTCTGGTGCAGGGTCTGCCACCTGCTTGTCTTGCCTGGAACATTCCACAGTATGGCATTAAACTGGCTGAAAGACGAGCCCACTCACAGTAAGAATGCATGTTTTTCAAGGTGTTTTTTTGAGTATAATGGAATAAAGGCAAGGTACATGAGTTTAATGCCATACTGCGGAACATTCCAGAAGAAGCAATAACATCTTCATGGAGACAAGCAGGTGGTAGACCCTCCAACAGAAAGCTTACGTAATGCACTTTTTTGCATTTGTGGCCTTTTGATTCAAATTATCATTTCAATTAGATTGCTGTGACTCAAATAATAAAGACATTATTAATTTAACATGAATATAAAAGCGCCCCCATGCTCACTTCCTATTTGGAAAGCAGCAGCTACAGTAGCGGCTTAGCCATGTCCAAACAGTCTATGAACAAAATCAAATGTCTTGGTTTATTTATTGCTTCTAATAAAAAAGAACAGAACTAGTTGTGTGAGTTGTTTTGTTGAAAATATTCGATTGTGTAAAAATATATTTGTATTATTTTATTATTTGAAAGTTTAGTACCAGGACAAGACTAAAGTGTGTGGACCCACCTTGATTTCAGTGACCAGGATGTCAGTGATGGAGCCCAGCACAGTCACAAAGTCAAATACATTCCACGCAGCGCTCAGGTAATTCTGCAACAAAAGCAACAATAAGGAACTTTTTCAACATCTGTAATAAGACTACAAGAGGAGAGACTTCATCACCAGTCAAACATAACATCTTATATAAAAATGTTCTGTTAAATGTTGATAAATAGTAGGCTTTATGTAACCAGGAGATTTGAACTGAAATTTGAGTACAATGATACTGCACTGCCCTAAAGGTTTGGAGAGAAGATGATGGAGAGATTGAGGAGGCTTATGGTTCTACTGCATAAAAACTAAAACATTAGAAAAATTATGGAAGTGCATACAAGTGACTTGAGTGCTGATTGGTGGACCCTGAGGGCAGCAGGCTGTGATTGGCTGACAGTCACAAGAGCAAATACACTTTTGCTAGTTGAATATACGTTTAAATTTCACAAAGTGCCGTACAGGACCCATATTAAAGTTGAACAATTTGTGGAAGAGGAACTGCGATTTTTCTTCATGTTTGGATAATTCTGTTCAAAGTTCACAACACGTCAAAGGAGAATTGACAAAAAGAATGAAACCTGAACTGAACCGACAAACTAACTGATACTTTGCAGTAACATCACGCAGGGGGTGTTCTACATGTATGTGTATTAGGGATGCAACGATATTCGATACAATATCGACAAGATTGACAAGTTATCTGAAAATAAACTACCTCTAGACTAGAATGAAGCAGTCTCTGGTCTAGTAAGTAGATAATAAATCTGAAAACAAGATGAATAACCTGATATAAGTTTTAAAATCTTGGCCAGTTCAGAGAAATTTGGAGAAATTTGCAGTGCAGATAGAGCAGTGCTTACAGTTAGCATCACACCCCTAGGGAATGTTGATGATATCAGCAGCAAAGTATCAATACAAGAATTTTAGAACATGTTTGTACAGGTGTAAATTACAGGGTTTGTGTTTTTATGCAGAATAAAACAGGAGATTTTATTGTCAGTACTTTTGAACTTTTAGCTCATAAAACTGAACGAGCTAATTAGTAACTTTTTGGACTTTGAACAAAAGGTCTACAGACAGGTCTGGGCCAGGGTCGTTTTGGGTATTTCTGGCCAGGATCTCACAGCTGGACACTGCACTGAGAGTGTGAGAGTCTGCTGTGAGTGGACACACAGCTGAACAGATGGGGCTAGTGGAGTGTGAGAAAACCTCTTTACCAAATGGACCTGGTCAGTGGTGCAGAGTCTGGGTCGAACGCCTCAGTGACACCCAAGAGGAGAGCTCCACTTCGGCCATGTATCCCCCACACCACCGCACCCACATATTACCGGAGACTGTGGATTTATTGTTTCATGGCCATTTTTATGAAGAATGTTGATCTCATTTTGTTAAAGTTAAGTGAGATTGCAGTAAGATACAATGAGATTATAATTATAATTATAATTACAGTGCATAATATGACAAAATTTTATGTTTTCTAATTCTGATTTGGTTTAGTGGGCTGTGCTCAATATTTATCACAGTTTTACATCAGTTAAGTCGCAGTTTGTGGAAAAAAGGTTGAAAAGAAATGTACAAAATCTGAGCAGTGCATTCTAAAACAGAATAGACTATTTCTACCTATGTCGTCAACATAGAAAATTCCAGCCAAAATGCAGAGACAATTTACGCACAAGGAAGGCATTTTTAAAACACTGATGTAACAACAAAAAGCGTTGCCATCTATTTTTATTCTAGTCTAATCATAACTATTGTGTAGATCATTTTGACATGTTTTGGCCTTTGTTTTGTTGGTAACAGTTATGGAATTACCCCTACGTCTGCAGGAAGTAAATCTATAAACTTTACCAAAATAATAAAATTTAAAAAAAACTAAAGTCTCCATGCGTCCTCTGAGCGCGGTGTGGATGGGTGTGCTTGTGCCGTACCAGGGGCCCGAAGGCGATGATCTTCAGAATACACTCCAGGGTGAAGAGCGCGGTGAAGACGATGTTCAGGTACTTCAGCATGGACTCGTACCAGTCTGGAGCTCCATCGAACTGCAACCACAGCAGACAGGAGCACAGGCAGGAGCACAGGCAGGAGCACAGGCAGGAGCACAGACAGGAGCACAGACAGGAGCACAGACAGGAGCACATGGTTAGGAGGAGCCGCTGTCCTTCACTCTGGTATGGTGGAAATACTCTTAACCGCTCTAAAAATAAAGGGGCACTGTGTAACTTTTCTGGAGTAGAGTCTGTCACCTGCTTGTCTACATACATATGTACATACGTACATACGTACATACATACATACATACATACATACATACATACATACATACATACATATACATACATACATACATACATATACATACATACATACATACATACATACATACATACATACATACCTACATACATACACATACATATACATACATATACATACATATACATACATACATACACATACATACATACATACATACATACATACATACATACATACCTACATACCTACATACATACATACATACATACCTACATACATACATACATACATACATACATATACATACATACATACATACATACATACATACATACTACATACATACATACAGACATTTTATCAGGTACTCGATCACTATTTTACATTTTGTATATCAACTACCACATTAATCTAAAATGGCGTAATAATAAAAACAGGTCCACTGACTTCCTGTTCAAAGATTTACAAATCCTGTATTTGACTCTTAATTTTAATCACAATTAAGAACAGCAAGGTGTAGGGGGTAGATGAAAACAGAGATTTGGAGCCCTCAAGCCTCAACTGAAGGACCACACAGGAAGGATTACTCAAACATGTATGAATCAGTCGAAAAACAATCATGAGCAGGCTAACAATGGCCACGTTTACATGTTTTTTAATTCGAATTAATTGTTCCGAATTAAATAGTTCGGAATTAAAATATTCTCCTTGGAGTTTACATGGAAATAATAATTCTGAATTGAGGTTTACATGGAAAACTTGTTAAATCGTCTTTATTTAATTCCGCTCAACGTCTGGGGGTGGGGAAGGGTTCTGACTGGACAGGGACACGAACGGATTTACGTCAACCGGAAGAAAACTCACACTTCAGCTGCTACCGACTTTTTGTCGTCTCGGTTTGGTTCGTGTTTTTCAGTTTTCTGCCATCCACTCTTTTCATTACTTGTAGTTTTTTCAGTGAACTTATTAAAATAATTGTTGCGGTCAGAAGGACGACACAACGAACATGCGCTGAACGACCGGAATTATTTTTAAGCAGAATAAACACTGACATGATCGAGAAATAAATTAATTTCCAAACAGAACAGACGTGGAGTAAAGGATTCAGACAGGCTGCAGACATAACTTTGGGCAGCTCAAATACACGGGCGAGACCTTCAGGGCAGTCAGCTGCTGAGGAACAGGCAGAGCTGAAGGAGCATCTGTAGCTCCAAAACAGTGAGACAGGAGATTATATTTTACGCTATGGTCACGCACAAGTGTGTGGATGATTTAGTGACGTCAATTAAGATGGACAGAAAGCAGAAGATTCTTTAAACATTTGTGCGTGTGTCATTGACCTGTGCTATAAGTCATGGTCACTCTGTTAGATTAGAATTCATTAGAATATGAACAGATTTTAATAGCTAAATAGCTTATTTCCTTAACAAGTTTCAGTTTTTTTTTTAGAATAAAACACAGTGTCTATATAAAAGAAAAAATTTATAATCTAAATATTTGTAATGAATAAAGCCTATATTTTATTTTTGCTTGTTAATTATTTTTCTGATCTATGTTGTTATTTCCTCAACAGACCTGGAGTTGTGTTTTGTTTCATTCACACGTTTAACACACAAAACCTGAATATTTAGGCTGAGTTCTTCTGAAACTGGAAAAAAAAAAAAAAAAACTTCCACATTGTGATGTTATGTGGTAATACAGGAAGTGCTCCACTGTGTTTTTAACCACCACAGACCCTCACTAGAATCATTAGGATAATTTCAGCTCTGGAATTGTCGATCTTTACTAAAAAAAAAGTTGAAAATGGCTGCATGATGACTTCACAAGGTGCAACAGAGCATTTTGAGCTTCAGAACAACTCCGGGTGTGTTTTTGAGAAGGTAACAGCCTTATAACATGACGTAAAGCTCACAAGAGTTGTGTAATATAGGGCCTTTAATGCTAAATTACTACAAAAATCTTCATACGATAACTAATTTAATTTGACTTACCTCCCTTATCCATTATGTATTTCTAGACCAACTGAATGTTATGATGCCATAGAACACCCGGCTTTAAGGACTGAAAGATCTTGGTATAATTTATGGTTGTGCACTTGTAAACACTGCCCCCGCCCGGCCCAGTTCTCTCACCTTCATCATGAGCACCACGGTGTTGAGGGCGATGAGGGTCATGATGGCGTACTCAAACGGAGGAGACACCACAAACCTCCACAGCTTGTACTGGTACGACTGCTTGTTCTCCGGCATGTAGCGCGTCAGGGGCTTGGCATTGATGGCAAAGTCAATACAGGCCCTCTGGAAACAAAACGCAAGGCATCGTGGGAAATCTGTACTGCAAACTGTTATGAGCACAAGGAAAAAACTGTATTGATACTTGCAGCTGATGTCATTAACATTCCCTTGGGGTGTGAAGCCAACTGAAAGCACTACTCTGTTTTTCAGTCTTTAACGATTTTTAAACGTGCGACAAAAAGTGCACACCACAGACACGAGGAGAATCTTATGAGACTTTAAATCTCTGACAAAGACTGCAGAGGGATACGTCTGTGGACCACAGGATATAAAGTTGTGAGCGCGATCGTGTCTGCTGTTTCCTGTTGAGAGTAAAACCACTCGTGTTCAAAAGATCAGAGCTCTGCACTTCTAGTTTAGATACAAGTCAAAACTGTGTTATTATTTGTAAAATATGGTGCAAAACTTCAGATTCATGATTTTTAAAGCATAAAAGATTGGAGATAAAGTCCACAGGAAGTAGAGTCACTGTCACTAATCTGATGTTTGGTGGTTACAATCTGACTGAGCAGCTCAGAGTCGCAGCCAAAATCGGTCAAATTCTCCTGTAGTGTGTGACGGCCTTTAGGCGCTGTTACTCAAGTTCGACTTAATCTGAGCTTTAACACAATCTGACAAGAAAGAGTTGACTTGGTTGGAACTACACCAGGTGAGCTGATTTGTGCTGTTAAACAAGTTTTTCTCAAATAAAATGACAGTCACAAGATGTTTTTTCAGTTAGTCAGTCTCACCTTTTTGTTGAAAACGCCTAAACAGGACCGTGAACACTCGTATTGATCACATCTCCTGAAAATGTGCTGTTTTTTATAAAAAAGCTCTCATAAACACGTTGACTAATTCGTAGGGATGCACTGATCCAGCTTTTTCAATTCCCATACTGATTTCGATATTATATTATACATTATGAGACTTTCTGGGCTGAGTACGACCAGTAAATAATCTTTTTACATTTTTTAAGTCCTACCAGGATAATGATCCAGCTAAATTTTCAATATTGGCACCGACATCCAAAATCAGTATCGGATTGGTGCATGTTCACAATGACAAAGGACCACTGCAAACTGTTGAAAATGCACTAGTTCTGTTCTTCACGTTTTTCAGACCGTAAAAATCAGACACAGCGGCCTTAATCGACACTAGTTTTGCAGCGTGCCCTTTGTGCCATGCCCTACCCCCCACCTTTAAAACATGAAAGAGCGCTGGGACAATGGTACACTATTTGTAATCCGGAGCGTTTTGTGATATCAAAAGGCACGGTCGCAATTTACAGGCGTCTGATCGAGGGCCAGTGTTCCGAGACAAAAGGAAAGCGATTTTAAGCAAGTCCCTGTGAAGTCCAGATGAGAGGAGCCGGGCCGAACAAACCACGCTGTGTCCAAACGTGGAGGAGGTGGAGAGGCTAGAGGGGCACAGGAGCCGATATGGAGGGGTACAAGAGGCTCTCAGCTGCAGACACTTTGGACAGGTGTTGTTGTTACACAGTTGGACAAACAACTACATAAATATTGGATGTGAAATGTGTGCAAACAGAAGGTAAAATATTCTGAAAAACTTGGATGAAAAGTGTTGGAGTATTTATTTTCTTTGTTATGAGCATAAAATACAGTCGCACTTTTAATAGCCTTGATAAAGCGTGAGCAAAAACTTAAGTCTTAATGAATAAACAGTGTATTAAAGGTGCACTGCGTAACTTTTCTATCTATGCCAATAGTTTTCACCGATTAGGATCTCGAATAATCTCAGGTAACAGTTCACACCTTAGGGTAATTTAATTGGACTTGGATCTGAGTGTGAGGGAGGGCCACAGGCTGTATAAAGAAGTGGACTAAGGGAGTGCGACGTCACCCATAGCCCCAGTCAAATGAAGCTCACCAAGGCTAGCAGTTATAGGGGGGAATTTGGTTCTGTTGGGAAAAGAAATAGAAGTCTTTCTCAAATAAAATGACAGTCACAAGATGTTTTTTCAGTTAGTCAGTCTCACCTTTTTGTTGAAAACACCTAAACAGGACAGTGAATGCTCGTATTGATCACATCTCCTGAAAATGTGCTGTTTAAATCTATTTTTATATATTTTTCATCTTAAAACTTTTGTCTGTTTATTCATGTGTGCATTGCGTCACCACGGTAACAGCGGAACGTTCCGCCAATAGAGATACATGTAGAACACCCCAGTACGATGTCACTGCAAAGTATCAACTGACATAATCCTTATTTTAGATTTTGACTCGTTTATTCTGATTCGTCTGATTATGTTTAGATTGTTGGAATTTGTTTCACTGTATTTTGGATACAGTTCAATAGGTTTTTTCTAGTTTTTTTCTAAATTATCTTTTCCATGAGGTAAGAATTTTTGACTTTTTTGTTTGCTCATTAAAGGGGAATTATGTAACTTTTCTAGTGGGGGGTCTGCCATCTGTTTGCCTTTATAGAGAACTAGGGCCATAGACTGTATAAAGAAGTGGACAAAGGGAGTGCGACGTCACCCATAGCGTTCAGCTCCAGCCAAATGAAGCTCACTGAGGCTAGCAGTTATAGGGGGGAATTTGGAGCCGAGTTCTATTAGGAAAAGAAATAGATTTACGGACAAAATAGCGAAATAAAAACCCCAGGATCATGCAGAGAACATTTTAAGTCCAGGCTCACTGCAGCAGTTATGGGCAACGTTCTTTCAATACAATATTGGAGACAGAGTTGCTGGAGCCGAAAGTGTGCCCATGCTCACTTCCTTCCTCACCGTAAACAACTAGGGTGTGTTAGTTGCGATGGAATACCCGCCATATTCTTTTTCTACTTTTGTCCACTTGACAGAAATACTTAAGTCGATTCATCTGTTAATGGGGTCAACCAAAATGTTTATTTAGTTATTATTTTATTTAGAATATAAGTGTTTATATGGAGCAACAGTAGAAAGAAGGACTGAGCTGTAATTTCTGTAAAAAGTCAAAAGGTGACTCTGTCTTTATATAGATACATATGTTTCCCAGTACTTTTTTCTACATAAATAGTTGTTTTGGTTTTGTTTGTGAGTGTAGTTTGGGTCAGATACACAGAGATATGTAATAGTTTTGAGAGATTTTGCCACCACTTTTTTTTAATTGGCTGATTGATCGGCAGCACATGGTTTACATGTCTGTACAAACATGTTCTGGAAAAACAGCTTATCAGTTCTTTTTGTCAATTCTTCTGGTCGTGTTTAAAGGGCCCATAATATACTATTTTCCAATCTGTGTTCTAATGTTGTTTCCTCATCACAAACAGACCTGGAGTTGTGTTTTGTTTCATTCTCAAACACAAACACAAACACAAACACAAACACACAAACCCTGGATTTTTACACAGAGTTCTTCTCTCAAACAGAAAACACTCTGTTCCACCACATGACATCACAAGGTGGAACAGAGCGTTTTGAGCTTTGGAGATGTAGACGAGTAATGTGGGATTATTCAAACATGTGTGAACAAAACAAAACACAACTCCAGGTCTGTTTTTGAGGAGGGAACAACATTATAACATGGCTTTAAACTCAGTTTTGTGTAATATCGGTGCTTTAATGTAAACAGAATTCCATTATTAAAACATAAATCACAAATCTAAAAATCTGAATTATATATTTTTCCCAAACCGTTCAGCCATACTTATAATTCCACATACCTGGTTTTTCTCCAGACTGCACTCGGACATGGCTTTGTCCCCCTGCTCCTGAAACGTGATGATGATCAGAGCCACGAAGATGTTGATGAAGAAGAAGGGGAAGACCACAAAGTAGACCACGTAGAAGATGGACGTCTCCATGCGGAAGCCCGGGCTGGGACCCTGGTCTTCGTAGGTGGCGTCCATGGAGTGTTTCAGCACCCTGGACAGAGGCAGAGCTGAGCGTGACAGAGGGCCAAAGACTGTATAAAGAAGTCAAATGAAGTTCACAAAGGCTAGCAGTTACAGGGGTGAATGTGGAGCAGAGTTCTATATTTGAAATAGGAATTGATTTACAGACAAAACAACACAATAAAAAACCCAGGATCATGTACAGCGGGTTAATATGAACATTTTTAAGACTATAAAGACATAAAAACATAAATAACTCAGCCTAAATATGCAGCGTTTGTGTGTTAAAGAACTCCAGGTACAGTATGTTTGTGATAAGGAAACACCATTAGAACCTAGATCAGAAAATATTATAATATTTTACATTTAATAAAGTTTTCATTGTTAAAATCACCTATTGCAGCACCTCAGTTTTCAGAGCAGGTCATTTGAATTTGAATCAAACTGAGATCCAATTGTCAAACTGTGTTATTTTGTTGTGTTAAATGGCTCTGATTAAAAGGTGGTTTTGTTTGTTCATGAAAAAAAGATTCAAAAACATAACAAATAAAAAAAATGAAACTGTGATTGTGATGACTTCATAAAATGTGCATGTTTTCAAAGATTTTAAATGCAAAATACATTCTAATTTACCAAAACAGACCTCTTAAATTATTTAAATGTTCTAACTCTATACTGTGTGTGCAATAGCTCAGCCCTCCAGGGAAATCCTCACGAAGACGCCGTCAATATTCCTCTAATAATTAAATGCATACACTTCCATTACCTGAAGAAATTGCCAATTCTCATATGTATGAAGAGCCATGCCTCTGTCTGCATATTCTCGGTTTCAGTGATTTCAGGTTTTTCTAGTGCGTTTGACAGGTTTTCATGATTTTCTCATTCTGACTTGGTCTGGCGGGATGGTTCCTGCGGTCAATATTTATCATAATTTTACATAATTTAATTGGCAATTTAAACAAAAAAGTAAAGTAGCACAGAATTAAAAAGATATCCCTCTGTCTATGTCATCAGTACACAACATTTCACCCAAAATACAGGGATGATTTTATGAGCAAGGAACAGACTTTAAACAGTACAATATTATTTGTTAAAAAGGGTCCAATAACTAAATAACTAACTAAATTATGCAAGCTTTGGCCCTCATTTACAGTAAATTTGCCTGGTAACAGTTAAAAAATGACCTCTATGTATGTTACTCATGCCCAACTGAGAATTAAAATTATAAACTTCACCAACTTGGCCAAATTAGAGAAAACTACGTGTTGTCTAGCTGTTTTTCTGATGTTCTAATGTCGTTTCCTCATCACAAACAGACCTGGAGTTGTGTTTTGTTTCATTCACACATGTTTAACACACAAACCTGCAGATTTAGGCTGAGGTTCTTCTCTCAAACAAAAAACTCTCTGTTCCACCTTGTGATGTCATGTGGTAATACAGGAAATGGTCCACTGTGTTTTTAAACTCCACAGACTTTCACTAGAATCATTTGGATGATTTCAGCCCTGGAGTTGCTCTGAGATCTGTACTGAACTAAAGGTAAAAGGAGCTGTTAACTGTAACTACCACTTTGTGACATCACAAGGTGGAACGGAGCATTTTCAGACTAATAATAAAGCATTACTTAAACATGAATGAAATAAAACACAACTCCAGGTATCTTTTTGAGGAGGTAACAGCGTTATAACATGGCTTAAAGGTGACAAGAGTAAATTTTGCGTAATGCAAGACCTTAAAAAATAAATTAGCATTACAATTGTTCTTAGTAAAAGTTATATTTGATTTGAACACGTTCACCTCATCTCTGGAGACACGGTTGGCTCAAGGTTATGGAATCTTACATATGGCTCTTTAAACTGTATTTTAGTGAAATGTGCAGTCTAAACTGTCACATTCACTTTAAGGTTTTTTTTTGTTTGTTTTGGAAAAGTTTCCCATTTCCTGTCGAGCTGAAGCTGATGAGAGCCACACAAAAGCCGCTGCTGTAGGTTTGGGTTCAGACAGAGGCGATGTGAGGAGGTCTGACTGCTCCTACACACACGCACACGCACACAAACACGCACACACACGACGCTGGGCTGGAGCATGTAACAGTTTGATCTTCTATTATAAACACTGCAACAAAGTCTGGCCAAAATTTAAGATATAAACACTTAAATTGATCAGAAAATGACTTAAAAGTAGTGAAATTATCTGTCCATGCAGCAAGATCATTTTACTTGACAAGTTCTCTTAAAATAAACGACCTCTAGACTAGAATGAAGCAGCCTCTGGTCTAGTAAGTAGATAATAAATCTGAAAACAAGATGAATAACCTGATATAAGTTTTAAAATCTTAGCCAGATCAGAGAAATTTGCAGTAAAACCGTATGACCCTGTGACGATGTTACATGACGATGTTACATACAGTAACTTTTCTATTTAAATGGCCCATATTACTTTATTTTCTGATCTAAGTTATAATGTCATGTAACAAAAACATACCTGGAGTTTTTATACTCCGTACACTTTCATTAGAAACATTTTGATCATTTCAGCCCTGGAAATGCCTATTTCTACTGAACTAAAGATAAAATGTAGCTGTTAACTTGAAAATCACTGCTTCATGACATCATAAGGTGGGACAGGGCATTTGAGCTTTGGGGATGTAAACAGACTAATAATAAAGTGTTACTCAAATATGTGCGAGTCAAACAAAACTCCAGGTGTGTTTTTGATGAGTTTACAGCATTTTAACATGATTTAAAGCTCACAGGAGTCAGTTTTGTGTAATACTGGATCTGTAATGCAGCTCCACCCCCACCCACTCCCCCTGTTGGTCAGCTTCTCAGGTGGGTTTAATCAATCACAGTGAAGTATGCAGTCTCAGAAGAAGCCATTTTGTATATCTTTAGTTGCAATATAATTAAAGGGCCTGTACAGGATTTTGAACCATGAGTGACGAAAGAACTGTTAGCCCTGTTTCACTTGCGTATGTAAACAGATCTGTGCGTTCCAAGTGTAGTAACTCACTGCATTTATACTTCCAAACGTTTCCAATGTCAAGGCTGTATTCTATTAAACAACCACCAGGGGGTATGAAAGTCAGATTGAGAAATGACCAAAACTGACGAAATAGAGCATCAAATAAACAAACATGGCACCGCCCACAGCAGTTTGTCGTTTTAGTCACTTTTTAAAAAGTCTAGCTTCCACTTTCGAGCTGTGTTCACTACTGCCCCCAGTGGTCAGCTCATGTACTGCTGACCACTGGGGTCCATCTTCTCCACATGTTCTGAGAAGATGGACTAAATGATGAACAGAACAACAGAGACAGAGGAGGACAGACAGAAGTCTCTATGCGTATCCGTATGCTCAGAGCATAAATCAGCCTTTAGTCCCATCTGTGACATTGAACCATAACAAAGCTGCTGTCTGAGCTGTCTGCACAGAGAAAATAACTGTCTCTTTTTCTCACAAATGGCTGCTTTTAAAATATACCGTATGGATTAAGGCATTTTCCTGAACTGGAAGAAAAAACTCAGGACACTTTAAAGTCATGTACTTGTATACTGGAGGTACTCACAGCGGCCAGCCTTCCCCGGTGGACACAGTGAAGAGGGTGAGGAAGGCCCACAGCACATTGTCGTAGTGGAACTCGTACTTCTTCCACTCTCTGGGCTGAGCGGTCACGCCCTCACGGTCATAGTCCAGGAACTGACCCCTAGTGACCACACACGAGAGGTTCACATATACAGATATACTATGTAAGGAAGAGCAGAAGTGGCTGAAAGGGCATCTGGTGTGCAGGGAAACAAGAAAAAACAAACAAACCAAAAAAGCATGTATTTGGTATTTGGTGAAGAATTTTCTTATTTATGAACTTATTTCTACGAAGTTATTTTGTAGTCAGGATCAATACATTACAAAACACATCAGGGTTAGTTTGGGCTATTTATGTTTTAAGGAAATATACAGTATGCTTCTGTCAGTCTGTGCTCTGGCATCATTTGAAAAAGAAACATTTTTTTGTACCAACCCCTTTTCCACACACGTTCACACAGAGTAGGAACTGGGGACTTTGGGCACTTTTTTAGCTCCTGCAGATGTGGTACTTTCTAGTCAGACCAAGAACTATTCTCAGACTTTATTGATCCATAAGAGATCTAACTGGGACACATTAGCTAAAAAAATACTCATATATTAGGGCTTCACAAGGGAATCACAAGGTCCCTCATGATCCGATACAATACACGATACAACATTATCACGAAATGGCGATACATACGATAATATTGCACACAGTATTCTGCAATATATCACTATTTTAAAGAACCAAACACATTTTAACAACAGTATTTCTTTGTGAAACCACCTGTGCAAAGTCAGTATAGAATAAAGCAGTTGTAACTAGTAAAACAGTGAATATGTATTACACGTATTACATAAACAAGTTTCCTTTCTCTGAACAAGCATTAAAATTGTAACATTATACCAAATAATTCAGTAAAATATACTAAATATTATACTCTATTGATTTAGATATTCTGACACATCCCTATTACATATTTAAAAAAAATAATGCATAACAAATCCTTAGTCATTTGTTTTTCTTTAGTTTTTATATCAGTTTTGTAAGCTGGATCATTGCCAGCACTAAATGTGATCAAATCCATTACATAAAGAGTTTAAACATATAGCAAAGATTTCCTCACTTGCAGTCCCTCTCCAGGCCCTTAGACTCGTCTGTGCAGTAGAAGAACTTCCCTTTGAAGAGCTGCACGGCGATGACAGCGAAGATGAACATGAAGAGAAAGTACACGATCAAGATGTTCAGAACGTTCTTCAGAGAGTTCACCACACAGTCAAACACCGCCTGAAAACAGAGAGAGTCAAACACTGTGAGAAAACAGAGAGACAGTCAAACACCGCCTGAAAACAGAGAGAGTCAAACACTGTGAGAAAAAAGAGAGAGACAGTCAAACACCGCCTGAAAACAGAGAGAGACAGTCAAACACTGCCTGAAAACAGAGAGTCAAACACTGTGAGAAAAAAGAGAGAGACAGTCAAACACTGCCTGAAAACAGAGAGTCAAACACTGTGTGAGAAAAAAGAGAGACAGTCAAACACCGCCTGAAAACAGAGAGAGTCAAACACTGTGAGAAAAAAGAGAGAGACAGTCAAACACTGCCTGAAAACAGAGAGTCAAACACTGTGTGAGAAAAAAGAGAGACAGTCAAACACCGCCTGAAAACAGAGAGAGTCAAACACTGTGAGAAAAAAGAGAGAGACAGTCAAACACTGCCTGAAAACAGAGAGTCAAACACTGTGTGAGAAAAAAGAGAGACAGTCAAACACCGCCTGAAAACAGAGAGAGTCAAACACTGTGAGAAAAAAGAGAGACAGTCAAACACCGCCTGAAAACAGAGAGAGACAGTCAAACACTGCCTGAAAACAGAGAGAGAGAGTCAAACACTGTGAGAAAAAAGAGAGAGACAGTCAAACACCACCTGAAAACAGAGAGAGAGACAGTCAAACACTGCCTGAAAACAGAGAGTCAAACACTGTGAGAAAAAAGAGAGAGACAGTCAAACACCGCCTGAAAACAGAGAGAGTCAAACCCTTCCTGAGAAAATAGAGAGAGAGAGTCAAACACCGCCTGAAAACAGAGAGTTAAACAGTGCTTGAGAAAAGAGAGAGTCATACACCGCTTGAAAAAAAAACAGAGACAGAGAAAGAGAGTCAGACACAGCCTGAGAAAAGAGAGAGTCAAACACTGATAAAAGAGAGAGACAAACACCACCTAAGAAAGAGAGAGAGAGAGTCAGACACTGCCTGAGAAAAGAGAGAGAGAGAGAGAGACACCGCCTGAGAAAAGAAGGAGCAGTAGGTGGTACCTTAAGTAACACTGGTCATATCTGTGTAAATCACGTTGAGACAGTGTTGTCACGATAATAACATTTTAAACTCAATTTTGATTTTAGGGAATAAACTCAATACCCAGAACCGATTCCGATACCACATGATAATAAAAAAAAACATTTATTTTAGACAACAGAATGTCATCTGCAACATTAAATGGTACTTTCTTTTTTATTCCCATGTGGACTTATATCTGGGAGTTTACTAGTCTATGTGCTCTTATATCTCAATCATTGTAAAACTATTCAGGAAAGCCTTTTTTTAGTATCGATACCAGCGATAAATGAGTATCTAGTTTCGATACTAGTCTTAATATCTATTAGTATCTGATTTTCAATACTTTTGACAACCCTTTAATGATTTATAAGAGGAGAATCTGTGCGTAGTACGTGCTGTACATTTCATATTTTATCCTTCTGCAGACAAACACGGCTGTCCTCATGTGAGCCTGTGTGCACCTGTCAGCCTGCCCCTGTCAGATGCCGGAGCTGCCTCAGAGCGTACATGTGTGTGTGTGCGTGCGTGTGCGTCTGTGTGTGTTTGTCTGTCTCTCAGCCTGTCTGTCATCCTCTCAGTCTGTCTATCTCCCATCTCTTCATCTCTCAGAGCACTGGGCCCAGATCACAAAGACCTGCCATCTTCCATCTGCCTCAGTCCTCTCCTCCATTCCCCCATTCAAACCCCCAGCCCCCGTCACTGCCCCTGTCACTGCCCCTGTCACTGCCCCTGTCACTTCCGCCCTTCTGAGTGACCACACGACCTTGGAGAGCTCAAAAACTGCGTCAATAACTGCAAAGCAAATCTACAGTAATGTGTAAAGAAAAATATGTAGATGTTCCCTCATTGTGAGAGTTTATTTGCCATTGATACTGTTTCATGAGTGGAATTATCTAAACTTCTAAACTCTCAGAGCAGGTTTCCTTCACCTTAGCATCACCCCCATGGATTTATTATAAAAACTGGATAAGGCCGGAAGTGCCGCGCTGTAGGTTTGCAGAACTTCTGGTTACTGGTTTTCTGTGTCAAAAAGTCTGTGTAAATGTCTGGCGTTTTCTCCACCAGCTTCATAAATCTGCCCCATCACCAAATCTTCAACCAACAAGGTCCAACAAGGATAAACATTCTTCATGAAGAATTTATCCACAACGATCAAGGGAAGAAAGACGAAAGCTTAAAGGAGAACAACGACGAGCGTTAGAGAAATACTGAGAAAAACTAATGTTATGGTCATGAATAAAACAGAAGGAACTTGTTCACTCAGACTGATTCTACAATTAAAATTAAACATCGATTTCATGATGTCGATATTTGCATAGATGGATAGATTTGTGTAGTTTGAATGTGAGACATCTCTAGGATAATAACATTAGTTTTGCTCAGTAATAGTTGATTAACGCTCGTCGTTGTTCTCCTTTAAGCTTTCGTCTTTCTTCCCTTGATCGTTGTGGATAAATTCTTCATGAAGAATGTTTATCCTTTGTGGACCTTGGTGGTTGAAGATTTGGTGATGGGGCAGATTTATGAAACTGATGGAGAAAACACCAGACATTTACACAGACATTCTGCCATAGAAAACCATTAACAGGAAGATCCACAAACCTACAGCGGGGCACTTCCGGCCGTTGTGAAAAAGGTCTACTGAGGAAGTAAATGCGGAAAAGAAAAATATTTTTGTGCCCATGCGCCAATGAGCACAGGCCACTGAAAACAATATGATGCCATCTCGGGTTCACCTTCAGATTTCATTATAGTTCTACGATCACTCCTTCCTGTGCAATTTTATACATAGCCTATTAGCTAATGCTAATTTTGAGACATGATAAATATTAAAACAACACCACAAACTGAAATATTCTACATGTACAAATAATTAGGTCTTTTTCATTTTAATCAATTTGGATTTTAATAGATAATTTGTTTTGTTTTACGATTTAAAAAAAGTAACTGTTAACTTTGAGACACAGAGCTAGTATGCAGCATTTCTTAAAACTCATTTTTACCGATTTGCCATCCTTTAACTGGTTTTAGCTTGACTTATTTATTTTTATTCAATCCTATTTTTGATCATTGCTTCTTTGTCTCTTTTTGTACGCTTTCTGTATATTATTTTATGCTTTCGTACTGTTTTTTGCTGTCTGTACAGCACTTTGTAAACCTTGTTTTTAAAAGTGCTTTATAAATAGAGATTTTATTATTATTATTATTATGTGCACAGAGCCTATTGCGAAAGCCTTCTGGACGAGACGTGAACTGCCCTCAACACAAACATAGTTATATTGTTTTAAATTCTTTGTTTTTAGATACATTTTTTACATAAATACATAAATCTTGTCACGAGGAAGGTTACACAGTGCAAATTTAAACATGAAACAACACAAACCAAGAACATACAATCATTTAATTCAGACGTTAAAATTATTGTTGTCCTTTTGTTATACGACCTACATTTTCTCTTAAAAATGTAACATTGTTTAGTTTTTCTGTGACAAGACTTTTTATTTTTGGTTTTATGCCATTACATTTGACCATATCACATATTTATTTTACTGTCCATTATACTGCTTATCACATTTTTATCACATCCAAACTTTTATTAAGGAGACCAGACGTCCCTATTAACCCGGGACAGTCCCAGTTTGGAGCCCTGTGTCCCCTGTCCCAGCAGATTTTTCCAAACCCATAGATTTGTCCCAGTTTTATACAAGAAATGTCCCTATTTTTGACAAATATTATACCTGCCAACAGTAAAGAGAGGTATAAATCATCACTTGTTTAGGTAAAATACAGAAAAGCTGCTTAAAAATGACCAACACACAAAGAAAATGTGGCTGCACTGACTCACGTGGTAGTCATGAATGGGCCACGTGCAGAACAATTTTAATTAATTTTAATCTTAATTACGCATCCGCCCCGTCACAGTTTTTGATGTTGAAAATCTGGTTACCTCATCTTTTATGTCATTTGTGTAATCCAACTGCTTCAGATCACATCACAACATTCTATAGGCCAATATTTAACACAGATGAGGGAACAGCAAAAATATGTGTTGTTAAAACGCAGATTCTTGAGTTCTTGGGTCTAGTCGCACATTTTACAAACAAATACTGCACATAATAACAATGTAAATCTGTACATCCGCATAAAAACTGAGCCTAGTTCTCCTGTGTGAGCTGTGTGTCTGACCTTGAGCTTGGGCAGGCGTTTGATGGTCTTGAGCGGACGCAGCACCCTCAGCACTCGCAGGGACTTGATGGTGTTGATGTCTTTGCCCTTGGTCCCTCTGTGCACAACCAGAGTTTAATTTAGTTTAGAGTAAAATTTAAAAAAAGAAAAAAGAACAGAGCATTACACAGCGTTCTACAGGCAGCTGATGGGAGAAGAGTTACAGTGTCATGCATAGGTTCACACGTGTTATTCCACAGAGACTACACGATTTCGGACTGATTTCTTTGACAATATATACGCAAAATTAAAAAGGAGATCGAATTTTGGCAAAACTGTCAATTTCAGTTGCATTTTAAAGGCCTTATATTAAGCAAGAGTTACACTTTAAACTGTTATAATGCTGTTACTTCATGAAAAACATACCTGGAGTTGTGCTTTGTTTCACTTACACATGTTTGAGTAATCCTTTATTAATAGTCTGTCTATATCCCAAAGCTCAAAACGCTCTGTTCCACCTTGTGATGTCATGAAGCGGTAGTTTTCAAGTGAACAGCTCCTTTTCCCTTTAGTTGTTTGATAAAAATTGGCAATTCCAGGTTTGAAATCATTTTGAAAAATGATTCTAGTGAAGGTGTGTGGAGAACAATGGAGCACTTCCTGTATTACCACATGACATCACAAAGTGGAACAGAGTGTTTTCTGTTTGAGAGAAGAACTCAGCCTAAATCTGCAGGGTTTGTGTGTTAAACATAAACTCCAGGTCTGTTTGTGATGAGAAAACAACATTTAAACATAGATCAGAAAATAGCATAATATATTGATTTTTACTGCGACTTCTACTTCTACTACATTACTACAACTACTATAACTCTATTGTTAATACTACTACCAGGGCTGCTTTATTTTTGTGGAAGAAATTATCATTATAATGGTTTGCTTCAAAATAGAAGTCATAATTGTTTCATTAAAAGTGAAATGTCAAATGTTAACCTGTGGAGGAAGAATAGATTTGTTTCTTCGTAATGTTTGTGATATACTTTAGTCAAAATTCATTAAAACTGGATAAATTGCATAATCCAAACTAGTACTACTGGTAATGCTAAACCTACTTAATGGGTCCATATTACTCTATTTTTTGATCTATGTTTAAATGTTGTTTCCTCGTCACAAACAGACCTGGAGTTGTGTTTTGTTTCATTCACACGTTTAATACACAAACCCTGCAGATTTAGGCTGAGTTTTTTCTCTCAAATGAAAAACACTTGCCAATCTCTACTGACTTGACTAATAATAAAGGGTTACTCATCCACAAACACTTGTGAATGAAACAAAACACAACTCCAGGTATGATTTTCAACATTCTAACCTGGCTTAAAGCGTAATATAAGACCTTTAAAACTACATTTTACTTCATACACTACTGCTGCTGCTACTACTGCACTACTACACTTTGACCTACTACCTGCACTACCCCCACTATTACAATTTCAGTTACTCTTAAATGTAAGGCTCGAACAACAAACTGTATTTAAGTGTATATTTCTAACTACTACTATAACAACTACTGTACATCTGCTACTGCAACTCTCTAGGCTACAATTACAGCTAGTACGGCCCTCTATCTCGTCACCATCATTATCTAATTATCTAATCAGCGCGCCTCAATCACGTTCACTTCTAAATCGCGCTTTTTCTGTAGAATAACACAGCCTATCAAACAAAATGTCTCCCATCACACAACGCAAAGAAGGGGGCGGTTCTTTGCAGGAGCCGGTGCTGTCTGTTTGGAGAAGCACGCGCTGTGTCAGACCAGAGGAGGGGGCCCAAATCACTCTTAGACTAATAACGGAGAGCAGCGGGGCCGTCACTCATCGCCGTGGTGACGAGGGGCCCAAGGACGCCGCACAGGGTCCCAATTAACCAGTCACACATCACATGCTGTCAGCCCACAGCAAGATGGCCCCTTCTACTCCCGCCGATAAGAAAAGAGTCAGGTTATTTTTATGGTTCAGAAACTATATTCTACATGCTTTCTTTGGTTAAAGGTCCTATATTACACAAACAGACTCGTGAGCTTTAAATCAAATTACTGTAATTTCCGGACTATTGAGCGCACCTGAATATAAGCCGCATCAACTAAATTTTAAAAGAAAAAAATATATATATATATATATATATATATATATATATATATATATATATATATATATATATATATATATATATATATATATATATATATATATATATATATATATATATATAGGCCGCAGGTGTATCGATCAGGTATGAGGATGTTCGGCTACTGAAGTTTGAGACATTTCTTCTCGTCATTTACGCCTCACCTGCGTTTAACACATACGGGTCATTAAGACGTGTCCCGCTCACTAATGTTCATTTAGCATCAGAACTTATTTTATTGCACGGCGTTAAAACTGTTTTAGTGCTGACAACAGCGTTAGCTAATGCTGAAACTTCCATGTTAACCGCACAGCACTCAGGCTGCGCACACATCCGCTGTGTTCATAAACAAATAATCCGTCTATATTTTAGCCGCATCGTTGTAAAAACCGCAGGGTTTTACAACGTGTGTTGTGAGAAAAAAGTAGCGTCTTATAGTCCGGAAATTACAGTATAATGTTGTTTCCTCATCAAAAACAGACCTGGAGTTGTGTTTTGTTTCATTCACACACGTTTGAGTAAGACTTTATTATTAGTCTGTCTCTATCTCCAAAGCTCAAAATGCTCTGTTCCACCTTGTGATCATTTTCAAGTTCTTTTCGATTTCTTTAGTTCAATAGAGATTGGCAATTCCAGGTATAAAATCATCCAAATGATTCCATGGTGACAGTGTACGGAAACAACACAATTCCAGGTCTGTTTGTGATGAGGAAACATAACATAGATCAGAAAACAGTGTAATACGGGCCCTTTAACATGTGAGTACTTTTTGAGAGCCTATTTTTACTTATTCCCTTTTGTTCAATCCTAGACTAGAATAACAGTCTGAGCACGCACCCCCCTGTTCCCTCACACATGACCTGAGACACCTGATTTGCGCTGGACCATGTGTAACTCTGTGACAAAGCCCCACTGCTGCTATTTTTACCCGAGATGACACAAAACCTACAGAGAGGCATGGCTCCATACATTCACAGCTCGAGGTGTTAGTTCTATTTTCTATGTCAATGAAAAAAACCACAACCAGGTCTGAGGAAAAGGCATGCAGCGCTCATGCTCGGATGCCCCGGTAACTGTGGCATGCAATCTGCAAAACATGGGAAAGAACTGTCAGCGGGCGTCTTTGCGTTTCAAGTGTCAGAACGCGCTGACGGTTTCATTGCGTTCACAACAGCTTTCAGAAGGAAGGAGGGCGGGGCCAGGGGAGAGGCGGGGTCAGAGGGCAGGGGAGAGGGCTGTGATTGGTTGATGTCAGGGTCAGCAGTCAGTATTAGGTTAGTGCACAGAGACGTGAGATAAGGAGACTGGTGCTGAGGGCTCCTCTGGCTCAGCAGAACAAAGAGTTCAGTTCAGACATGGGTCACCTTTGGGCTTTGCTATTAGAACAGCTTTAGACTGGATTTCTACTAAAGTTTTTTTTTTAGAAGTATAATTTCTTGAAATTTAGTTATGCCTGAATTATCCTGATCATGATTTTGTAGGTTTTGGTGCAGTTTTAAGTTAATTTAAAGAGGAGGTATTATACTAAATTCACTTTTAGGAGCTTTCTAATGGTAACTGGTAAATGGTTAAGTGGTAGGTTAAGTGTCTTGCCCACAGACACAACAACAGCATTAATCTATGTTGAGAGCTGGATTCAAACCGCCAACCTTCGGATCAGCGGACAAACGCTCTACCAATTGAGCTACTGCTGCCCCTACCATGTTTTAACATTGCTCCCTCATCAAAAACATACTTGAAGGTATTTTAGATGTCATCCATGCATGTCTGAGTAATGTAGCGATCTCTCCCGGGCCCTATTTGTACCCTCCTTATGATTAGCAGTACGAGACTGTACAAGGCCCAACGTTACTACACTACAACTTCACAAACCTGATGCGATGTGCAATGCTTCATTAGAGGGATGCACTCTGGCTGTGTTGTGATGACACTCTGAAGGGAGAGTGACTTAGCATGGGGAGTAAAGGGAGCGTCATAGAATAATAATAATACCCCACAAAAGTGTAAAACCCGCTCTTTATTTTCTCCATGTGGTCAAACTACTTGAATAGTTCAATAGTATCAATAATTCAAATGAGTTTCTATTTTTATTTTCCCCCTGTTGTGCGACTATAGTTCAGTGCAAAAATCCATCTAAAACCACAGGTGAGCGACTGTATTGTGTAAACAGCAGACAGTTTGGGCCTCGGAGCTGACAGTGAGCAGAGCCTCATCAGACTGGAGGACGTCTGACTGTGAGTGAAGAGATTACAGCAGCAGCACATCTATGGAGTGTGTGTCTAATCTGCTCCTGCTCTGTTTTACATGGGCTTACACACAAATCAATACACACAACTGCACCTCAGCTACCGCCACAATCACACAATCAGAGGAGAGCGGCTTTAGATACAACTGTGTGCATCGGAAGTCTTTTGTTGTGTTAAGACCGCAATTAACCGTGTTCATTGATTATAGTAAAATCAGTTCATTGCTTTCTCTTTGCCGAGTCTTTTTTTTTTTTTTTTTACTTTTTCTTAATTAATTTTGTGAAATTTTAAGACATATAGTGACAAATACAGAAAAAAACAGAAAACTAATGATACAAACAATGTCATAAAATATAAAAAAAATATAACTAAACGAGTACAGGACGACAGGTGGAAATGAGCTCTGGTGCTACAACCTGGCACAGAGCATCTCTCCTGTTAAGGTTAATGTAGATTGTGCACTGTCCCTGTCTCATAAATAAACTAAATAAATAAAAATAACACATTAGACATCTGTAGCTGTGGGTAAACTGATGTGACCATCGATACCAAAACGAGACCATCCCAACGTGCATTAATGCTGAAGAATAATTGCACAGATATAAATATTGCCAAATAACCTCCAAACTTTGAAATGGAGTCTTCACTTTAATCAAGACAAACCGGTGACAGTGAAAGTATAAGGCCAAATTTGCGTTTTGGATTTTTTCAGGAGGTACCCATGAAGCATCGCTTTAGGATCATAATCGATACTGAAATTTCAATACTGAAGGAGCGGCTCTTTTTTTAAGACAATAGAGTTATCAAAATAATAGCTTTTTAATCTCTTCTTATACTAGTTCTGATATAGATCGAGATCAAAACCAGGAAAATCCAGCTATGCCCGAAATATTTTTTTTAATACTGTTTTTTTTTCAATTTTTTTCAACAGTAGTTTTAGTATTAATCAGTTTCTTTGTATATTTTTTTTGGAGCCGTCTATTCTCCCCTCACAATCCAATTATTAATATATTATCTCTGCATTACTGTTAAAACTATTTTGGTATGGTTCTTATCCTGTGTGGATAAATTCCGGATTTTTGTTTTCTTTTTCATTTGAATGTGTGCAGTCTCACATTTAGACCCCTTAAGCTGAAGAGCCTCTTCCAACAGAACCCACTCTCCATTCTCCTGAAAGCTTTGAGCTCCCAATATTGTTTCTCATTCCAGTCTCAATATTGGCGTGCGGTCCCTTTAAGAAACAGGCATGTTTGGATGTTTGGACAGGGAGGGGGTCAGATCCCATAATCCATTGGGATCAGGAGGAATCGTTCGGGGCGAGCCGTGTGATAAGGTCTGTGGCTAAGGTCTGAAGGTCTGGGCTGAGGTCAAGGACTGAGGTCTGGAAGTCTGGAGCTCAGGTCTGGGGCTCAGGTCTGGAGGTCTGGATTGAGGTCTGGGGCTCAGGTCTGGAGGTCTGGGCTCAGGTCTGGAGATTTGGGGCTAAGGTCTGGGGCTCAGGTCTGGAGGTCTGGGGCTCAGGTCTGGAGGTCTGGATTGAGGTCTGGGGCTGAGGTCTGGAGGCCTGGGGCTGAGGTCTGGGCTCAGGTCTGGGCTCAGATCTGGAGGTCTGGGGCTGAGGTCTGGGCTCAGGTCTGGGCTCAGATCTGGAGGTCTGGGGCTGAGGTCTGGGCTCAGGTCTGAGCTCAGGTCTGGGCTCAGATCTGGAGGTCTGGGCTGAGGTCTGGGCTCAGGTCTGGAGGTCTGGGCCCAGGTCTGGGCTCAGGTCTGGACTGAGGTCTGTGCAGGGGGATAACACGGGGTTTATGAGGGTTTGTGCTGCAGTCCAGACGTTTCCCACCTGGCTATGCTCTGCTGAGATCTGACAAGAAGCACAGTGATAAAAGAGTTCAAGAACACAGCAGGACAGGACAGCACAGAGCAAAAACACAAGAAAGAGAAACACAACACAGAAAGAAATTACTGCTATAAAAAAGAGAAAGAAAAAGGTGAATCGTGTCTTAGGAAGCAGCTTAGTGATCACACTGGCAGTTTAAAGTACTGTATGTGTCATGTGCCCCTGCTGGTTTAAAGAGGGTACTGCAGGTACTTTGGAAACGGACTCTTTAGACATTTATGTTGTCTATATAATATAACACACAACTGCTTAGTATGTAAAGGTGCACTATGTAACTTTTCAGATGGAGGGTCTGATTGTCTATTCCTAGAATGTTCCACAGTATGGCATTAAAGGTAACCATCTTTAGGGAGGGAAGCAGTAATCCCACTAGACATGAGTTACAGGTCAGGTAGGAATGCGCTGGTATCGAATCTCAGCACCGATCCAGATAAAGTTGCTGATTCGGGTATCGGTTCCAAGATATTGGCTCTCACATGAAGGACACATGTTTTTCAAGATATTTTTGAGCAACTCCATACTGTAGAATACTCCAGGCAAAGTATGTATGGAAACAAGGAGGTAGCGTACCCTCCACCAGGAAAGTTACAGAGTGTATCTTTAAAAAAAAATACAAGAGACGTTATTCCTTTGGGAGCTATGGTTTTAGCAGAGGAAACCCCCTGAAATTAATAAAAAATAATAAATGCAAGATAGACAAGCTTAATGCCTTAGTGTGGAATGCTCCAGGCAATGTAATTACGTCACCATGGAGACAAGCATGAGGTTACTTAAATACACATACAGTACCTTTCATTTTTCAGTATTCTCTCAAGATTTAATAAGGTTCAATCAAAGTAAAATTCAATATGGCAACTAGTATTATTAAAAACCAAAAACATTTATACAACAGTTGTACATATAGAGCAAATACCAAGAGAAACGTAACATTTTAAATACAGAACACTGCAAAAACACAGAGATGAGACACAGATCCACTCAGACATATGTTTGTGGATGACTGAGTTTGACAGGACAGCACAAAGGGACAAGTGGACAATGGCTTATGTTCATATGTGGATCCATGCACAAAGGCTAACACAAGAACTGCCTGGACTGTCCAATCCGAGCTGACCCCAGAGACCAGAACTAGAGGAATAGACCCAGAGGAGAAGGTCTACGGTCAGGGCTTGGTTCATTGATTAACTCAGCTCAGTAAACAGTGGAGGTCAGGCCAAATACTTTAGGTAAATCTATGTGAAATCATTATTATTGATGATGTGACAACATGCTATAGCAGCGGCTCTCAAACATCTCACACCACGTACCAACAAAGAAAAGATCTGGCTTTTTGAGTACCACCTAGTGTGACCAGACGTCCCTATTTACCCGAGACAATCCCAGTTTTGAGCCCTGTGTCACCTGTCCCAGCAGATTTATCCAAAACCAGTGATTTGTCGCACTTTTACACAAGAAATGTCCCAGGTGTCCCTATTTTTGACCAATCTGATACCTGTCAACAGTAAAGAGAGTCATAAACTGTGACTTGTTTAGGTAAAATACAGAAAAGCTGCTTAAAAATGACCAAAACACAAAGACATTAGTGCCGAGAGCTTATCAATTCTCCTTAATTACGCACTCATTTCACAATTTTATTACTACCAACCCAAACAGGGATGTCCTAGTTTTTTATTTTGAAAATCTGGTCACCCTGGTACCACCAGATCTAAACCAGGATTGTAACAGGACTATTCCAGGTCTAATCTAGGGATAAACCAGGTCTATAACAGGACTATTCAACAATAGGGAACAATAATACAGTATTTTTGACAGAGATTTGAGTTGTTGTGGTAAAGTAAGGTCTGCTTTAGCTTCATCCCATACAGAGCTCACAGTGTTTGCCTTTTTGTCCTGATGCAAATGCAGACCCAGAGCAGCTGACCTTCTGAAGAGCAGCTCCAGGGCCCAGCTCTCTTTCTCACATATACTCCTGTGTGAGACTGCACTTCTGCTCTTAATGTCAAAACATGCGTCTATATGCCCCCAGTACACAACATTTAACATTGAAGAATTCTGATCAACCCTTCATTCAACCTCAAGAGACCTTAAAGCAACTGTATGTAGCCTGCACTCTTGGGGCCTGGCTACACTGCACGCACATTTCGTGGGGGCGGCATGAGTAAATCAGTGTAGGATCGCCACTGCGTGTAAGGAGCAGTGTAGGTGCGTATCCCCATCAAAATACTTATAGGGTAAATAAATAGAGAGCATGCATCTATTGTATTTGTGCATTTACCATGAGCACAGTGTGTTCTTGGGGCAGTTAAGTATCGTTTGAAAGAGCCCAGATCCAGAAAGACTGTCAATTAATGCTTTGAAATGTACTTTTGGAATCCTTTGCCGTAGTCAGCCTGTACAGACAGTAAATACAAGCCTATTCAATCAGTTGTTTTCATTGTAGACCTCTTACAAGTGGCTAAACGCGCCCAGTCAAGTTTGATCTGCTTTCCCACTGAGAAACACAGAGCCAGTGCCGCGCGCATACGTCCTGCTGGTGCTGTGGGTGTGGCTGCCCTTGCGTTGATGCTCGGCTGTGGTTTCACGAGGTTACACGCGTAAACGCTGACGTGAGCAGTGTGGCCAGGTCCTTAGCAATACCACAACTGTACTACAATCACAACTGTGCCTTTATCTGCAGACAGAGGACACATCCAAGTGTTTGTCATTCTCAGTATATGGACAGGCCTCATGTGAAAGCTCAGAACCTCCAGAATTCCCTCACTGAGCTGCAGAGGTATGGAATCAATTTTGAGTCAAATAGTTCAAAGAACGCTTTTAAAACATCAAGCAAAAAAGTATAAATCAAAATACCAAATAAAAAATTCAAACAAAAAAAGTAAAATAAAATAAAATAAAATAAATACATTTGCAATCAAATTATCTGTGTAATCATGTAAAATATCTGTATTTGCCTCTTTGGAAACATTTTATTTTTGTTAGCTTAGCTGTCCATCAAACATAAATTAGCCAATGGGAATGAACCCATGGAAATCCCACCCACACGTCACGTTTGTGTCAAAACTGCAACCAAAAAGTCAGGGAGTGCAAACGAGAAGGCTGGAATCGTAACCAAAAAAAAAAACCGTCATCAAAGACGCGGAACAAAAATAAAAGAACAGAACTGAAGAAGCAGCTTGGATGAGCTGCGAAACGTATTCGACCAAATAAACTTTTGTCCAGTTGACAAATTGAATTTCTCCTTTTGCCAAAAATAAAAGAAGCAAAGACAGATATTTTACACGATTACACAAATAAATTGATTGCAATCTTATATATTTTATTTTTTTGTTAGATTTTTTTTTCATTTGATATTTTGATTTATAGTTTGCGCGATGGTTTAAAAATGTTCTCTGAACTATATGACTCAAAACTGATTCCATACAGAGGCTGCACTAGCACTGATTCATGACTGCAGGTGCTGGGGTTTATTTAGTGACTGTTCAGATCAGAGAAACTGGCAACTCAAAGACAGACTCATCCGAGTCCCATTCTGCTTTCTGATTGGATAATTGTCTTGAGAAACAAAGCAGCAAATTCTAACATACACAACTGCACCATCATGTCCAGTGTTTTAGTAATTAAGAATTAATCACTATTACAAGTGTTTCCAATATATATAATATAAAATATAAAAGCTATATTTGATTTGAACATGTTTACCTCATATTTGGAGACACAGGTGGGTCATGTTCATAAAATTTTAAATCAAAATCTTGCGTATAGAAAAATGTTTAAATGTGTTTGCAAATAATTAGATACATTAAAGAGCAAAATGTCACATGGACCATTTTGATTCTCAGTTTTGATGTGTGTATTTCATATCTCATGTACTGTTCAATCATTCAGCATAATAAATCTTGTAGTCTTCATTTCAGACATCATTTCAAACTGTTATTTCTCATTTGAATAAAGTAATCAGCGTGTTTATAGGCACTTTCCTCTGACATTTCTGTTTATTCAGACTTCATGACTCAATACGGCAACACCATTGGTGACCTATAAAACAGTCCCTGCCTCGCACAAAGACCCCACTGACAATTACCGACAATTTAGGAGCGCAAATGTCACCCAGAAAGAGTAGAGCCATTCCACGATTTCACACGAGCAAAATGAGCCATCGGCAAAACACGGACGCACAAAAGTCACATCACCCCACTTCATGTTTGATTTGAATCTGAATACAGATCAATTATCTTCACTTTTGGTTAATTCAGTGGGAGCTTTGTAAAGTCGACAAGCCCTTTTAAGCTTTTGTTTGTGATAGTGTAACGCAGTGATCTCCTACACAGCACTGTATCTACATGAGTTCAAATGACTAGAACTCAGAATATTAAAGCGGCACTATGGAACTTTTCAGGAGGAGGGTATAGCACCTACTTGAATCCATGGATATGTTGTCGCTTTGCTCTGAATGTCCATATTTAATTTACGAGGCCACCAGGCAAAGTGTCAGGTCAGAGCTGTAGAGCAAGAGATATATGTTGAATGCCGTATTGTGGAACATTCCAGGCAATGCAATAACATCTCCATGGAGACAAGCAGGTAGTGGACTCTTTGCCAGAAAAAGTTTCATAGCTTTTAACAGCTCTAACCTCAGTTTTCTTCGTTTTGACAAGATAAGTTTACCAATAATAATGATATAACCAACAATACCAAAAGCGTTTCTATTGATACTTTGCGGTGACATCACGCCGGGGGTGTTCTGCATCTATGTTTATGGCAGATTCCATGGTGACACAATGCACACATTAGCAAGCACTGACAAGAAAAGTTTCAAGATGGTCTGAAAACTCAAGAAAAAACACAAATCGAACTGAAAACTCAAGAAAAAACACAAATCGAATTGGCCCTTTTTAGGTGTTTGATTTTCAACCAAAAAAGTGAAAGTGACTAACAAAGCCTCAGACAGAGCAGTGCCTACAGTTAGCATCACACCCCCGGGGAATGTTAAAGACATTAGCAGTATCAATAATTCAATAGCTGTCTTTCTGCACAGCTAAAGAACAGCATTAAGCTAATTAATTCAGTATAATTTAAAGCCATAGTGTGTAACTTTCATAATTCCATGGAAACAGACCGTTGAAATCCACACTTCAGAACATTCTCCATGGAGATAGACGAGTTTTATGCCATACTGTGGAATATTATAGGCTATAGGTTCTCCTCCAGGCCAAATAAGAGTCAGGTTTGTGGAGATGCGAGCCCTCTCACAGTAAGGACACATGTTTTTCAGTTCAAGAAACACGATCAAAATGGGTTTGTCCATTTTTGTCTAAAAAGTTACATACTGTGGCTTTAATGGAGCTGCTTTTTTCATAGCCACATCTGTCCTGGGGCTGACAGATGAACAAGCGGCTGCCAATATGTACCAGCGCCCTCTCTTTCTCTCTTTCTATCTCACCATCACACCATCCATCCTTTGTGTGCTTTACTGTTAAAATGACAATGCCAACAGAGGTAATGTTTGTGTTACGGAGGTACCGATAACACACACACACACACACGCACACACACACACACACACACACACACACACACACACACACGTTACATAAACAGACTGTGAAATGCCATGGACTTTGATGGGAGGAAGTGGCAGTGGCGATAAAAGATGACACAATCTGACATTTGCTGTAGACACGTGGAAATGGAGAGACGGGTGAGACAGGTGAGACAGGTGAGACAGGTGAGACAGGTGGACAGGGACGCAGACAGTGGGATGGACAGGTGTAGAGACAGGCTTTACCCCATGAGGCTCCTGAAAGCAGTCCCATCCAGAAGACAGAGGACAGAGGACAGACAGGCAGAGAGATAAAGACACAAGCTTTGATCACAACTGGACACAAGTGTTACAAAGAACGCAGCAGCGGAAATACAGAAAATGTACTCACAAAATTAGCATCAAATAAAGTTGGGAAATTTAAACTTTTGACAGTTTTCACTCATGATCAAACATATTGCGCCATGAGTAATAAACTAGTAATATAATAGTGTAAATCCATTAATTTTCTCCTTATTTTATTTTTTATTTCCAATATATACACTTTTTTGTGGCAATTTAGTTATAAACTAAAATCCAATAAAAATACTACTACTACTACTAATAATAATAATAATAACACATAAATAAATAATGATACAAAATTAGAATATTTGATAACATTTTGGTTAATTAATATTGTACTGATAAAAACAATCCATTATTCATACGACCAAAAGTAAAATTTGCTGTTATTAATATTAATGTAATTTTGGCATTTCATATAAGGCAAAAGCTAATTAACCAAAAGTTTAAAAATAAAAAAAAAGACCTGTAAAATGAATACAGACTGAAAAGAGAACTGTGTCAAATATAAAATATATATAACTGCAACTGTGTGAAGAGTGAATAACTTACGAGCAGGCGAAGGCCACCAGAGCTCCACTGACCACGATGAAGTCCAGAATGTTCCACAGGTCTCGGAAATAAGAGCCAGGATGGAGCAGCAGGCCCAGGTCGATCATCTGCACACACACACACACACACACACACACACACACACACACACACACACGCACACACACATGCACACAGACAGACATGAGCCTGAGCGACTAGTCTTTGTCTGCTTTAAAACTGGTTTAGAACTGGTTAAGAACTGCTTTAAAACTGGTCTAGTCCTGGATTAGACCGTATTTGTTCTTGTCCTCATTTAGTCTGGGTATAATACTGGTCCAGGCCTGGTTTAGTGTTCATGTTTTAGTCCTGGTCTAGTCTTGGTTGTGACCTAGTCCAAGTTCGCACCTAGTGGCATTTTCACACCTGTTAGTCTGGTTAAAGGTTGTACCACGTAATCTCAGCGCTCCGGCGAGTCAGTTACGCTAGAAACGTAGGGAGTTTGATTGACGACCAAAGAGCCAATAGATAACGAGTTGGCCTAATGTTTATCTGGCCCCACCATGTCCACAGTTGATGGATTTTCATTATTTTTTTTTTTGGTCATCATAATTACAAGGCTGCTGCATTTCTATAATGCTATTTTGAACTTTCATTTACAACCTTTAAAGCAAATCAAATGCTGAAGGTGTGAGAGCGCCCCCTAGTCAGGATTCTAGGTTAGTTCTGCTCCTGACATAGTCCTTGTTTAGACACAGCCCAGTCTTTGGTTTGTTCTCCTGGTTTAGTTTTGGTCCACAATTGGTTCAGTCCAGTTGAACGAGTCCTTGTTTAGTCCTGGTTTAGACATTTTCTTTCCAATATTTATCATAATAATACATTGGTCTACAAACTTCATCAATCTGTATAGGAGAATCAATTCCCCGTAGTCCACTTGGCTGCCTACATCCACTGTTATTTCTTGTATGTTATTTATTGGCTCTAAGTGCTGCATCTGAACAGACCGACAGCAGGACTCATGAGGGAGCTGTGTACTCCAAGTGCACTTAAACAAGCTAACATGCTTTATTTACTCACAGAACAAGCCTGCGTCCTTTACAGGGTATGAAATATGCATTCAGATCATGTTTGCTTCTTCATACGGCACATTATGTAAGGGCGCTCTGAGAAAATAGCCACTTTGTGCTGTAAACAGGATCCTGCACTTGAATGTTTTATTAATAAAATGTATATGTAGAAGATATGAATCAACAGGCCAGTGAACCACCGTAGAGACAGTATTAGTGTATATGACATTTCACTAAAACATATTGCAAACATATCGCGCCTTTACGTTTGATGAAGTTCCATATATGCTCCATACCTGTTACCTAGCAACCATGACATCAAGGCCAAAGACTGTCTGAACTGCAGTTGCTATTACACTAAAAATATAAATGGCAAAACCTTTATTAAGTTAAATTAAGGGTTTAACCATAGACTGTTTAAAGAAGTGGACTAAAGGAGTGCGACGTCACCCATAGAGTTCAGCTCCAGTCAAGTGAAGCTCAAGAGGCTAGCAAAATAAAAACACCGGGATCATATAGAGCGGGTTAATACAGACATTTTAAGACCAAAATGACGAGTGCCACAGCTGCCGTTACAGAGAGAGGGGCGACAGTTTTTCAATGTAAAGCCAATTGGAAACAGAGTCAATGGAGCCTGAAGCGCCCCCCTGCATACTCCCTATTTGTATGGGATGTTATTAGTTTTTCTTTTTTCAGACCAAGAGTTTGTTTTCATACCTGACAGTTTCGACTGCTCCCTGCGGTCTTCCTCAGAGTCACGTGATGTTGCTGTGACATGTCCGGTCAGCTGATTTATACAGATTTGGCGCAGTCTTCCTACAGGTGGAGGCAGGATGACATATATAAACCGGGACGAGGGGGCTTTTTTACTCTCACACACCTGGGATACTGTCCTGAGGAAGTCGGACTGCAGATGTCGTTCTGCCTCCACCGGTAGGAAGACAGCGCCAAAACCTGTTTAAATCACCTGTTTAAATCACGCCACAGCAACATCACATGACCCTGAGGAAGACCGCAGGGAGCAGTCGAAACTGTCAGGTATGAAAACAAACTCTTGGTCTGAAAAAAGAACCTAGTAACATAAATTATTGGAAGACCAAATGAACCTCATTGGACTATTGTGTCCATTTATACACTAACATACAGGTCTACGGTCTATGGTTTTAACTGACTGAAAAATGTGTCTCTTCATTTTGGATGAAATTTTAATTGTGGATGACATAGGTAAAGGTCTTCAGTTTTAGAATTTCCTGTATTTTTGTACTTTTCTTCTCAAATTTTTTCCTCAAACCATCACTTAAAGGTCCTAGATTACGCAATTTTCTGATCTATGTTATAATGTTGTTCCTCATCACAAACAGACCCAGAGATGTGTTTTGTTTTATTCACACGTTTAACATACAGACCCTGAAGATTTAGGCTGAGTTCTTCTTTCAGAAAACAGAAAACCCTCTGTTCCACCTTCTGATGTCATATGGTAATACATGCAGTGCTCCACTGTGTTTTTAAACTCCATACACCATCGCTAGAATCATTTGGATGATTTCAGCCCTGGAATTGCCAATCTCTACTGAACAAAAAGTAAAAAGTAACTTGAAAACTGCCACTTTATGACATCACAAGTTGGAACAGAGCATTTTGAGCTTTGAAGATGTAGACAAATTAATTATAAAGGGTTACTCGTGTGACGTGTGAATGAAACAAAACACAACTCCGGGTCTGTTTTTAAAGAAGTAGCAGCATTCTAACATGACTTAAAGCTCACAAGAGTCCATTTTGTAAAATACAGGACCTTTAACTGATGTAAACTATAATAAATACTCACCACAGGCACTATATCCTACCAAACCAAGCCAGAATTAGAAAAGCATGAAAACCTGTCATACGCACTTCAAAGGGCCTGTACTTGAACCATGAATGAAGAACATTTTCAGAATGAACTGTTATCTCCACACACTTATTTTTGTCTTCTCATGGTCTGAGGTTTGCCCATGACAGAGAAACAACTGTCTGGAATAGTCACCGGCAGTTGTTTCCATATGTTTCTCATTTGGCACCATCTCTGACTGGATAAAATTGTCTGAGTATGTTTAAAAAATGTACCAGCACATTAGGGTGGTCCTTAAAAAATAAAAGTTAAACATTTCTCTCTCTGACCCCCTAGATATTTAGCATTTAATAAAAAATGGGGTTTAAAAGTTTCACACATGCATCATCATGTATATTTAGTTGTCACTGTGGCCCTCATTACGGCTAAAGTACTGAAGGTAACACAATTAAAGAGTAAAATTTTTGCATAATATCCTGTTCACTCAACAGGCAGATGCATTTGTTGTCTTATGAAGGAAAACATTATATTGATTGACAGAAAAATATTTTATTGATGCTAGTTTTTGTGCCAAGACATTGTGCTGAAGACACGTTTCAATTAGAGTTAAAAAAAAAAACATCAAGTAAACGTGGCCATTGAACACCTGCAAAGTTCAGTGTTTGTCTGAGAGAAAGACTCTTGAAAACTTGATTCACCAATGCTGGGCCCACCGATGGCACCTGCTTACACTGTGTTCCCTCACAGGCTTGTGTCAATGTCACTGCACCACCACCATCTTCTTAGGAATTCATCTCAGCCTACTGAATTTTTGTTTTGATGGCAGTTATTCCATGGTAAATAGTCACATTTTTATACAGCGCTTTTCCACCTTCAAGACACTCAAAGCGCTTTACAACAAGGAACCAGTCACCTATTCACACATTCATACACCAGTGTACACAGACTCTAGGGGGTTAAGTGTCTTTCCCAAGGACACAAGGACAGGATTCATCTGTGGAAGCTGGAATCACACCGCCAGCCTGTGGGTTGGTGGATCTGACCGCTCAACCAGTGATTTTTTTTTTTTACTGCTGCCCATGGATAGACTAATATAAGCCTCCTTGACATAGGCCATGTATGGTATGTACAATCAAATGATGATCATGATGAATAGCCCTGAAACTGCATCAGTTACAGAAACTTCAGTTTGTTTGAGCTGCCTATAAATATTAATGTATTTTCATAAAACTTTAAAGACCGCAATTTCTCCTCAACTGGAGCATTTTGGGAAGGTCAGACCATATGATTTTCAAAGTTCGTGAATAAGGACCACCCTAAAGCGCATACCGTTTTGAGAGAAGATTACCATTAAAACAGTCATTTTGATTTGTTATGAACAATGCTGCAGTCCTGCTTGTGAAGCGTAATATTTTCAGAATCAAATCACGGCATTATACTGCTTTGTTATGTTTTCCTTTCCCATAAAGATACACTCAAGTTCTCTTCTTTGTGCTGAAATGAGAATACTGTTTACTGATAATGGCCACAGTCCTCCCTCCTCTTACCTTGATGACCATCTCGAAGGTGAAGACTCCAGTGAAGACGTAGTCCAGATACTTGAGCACCTGCACAAACCAACAAAAGCATGTTTTCATATCTGACATTTAGGTAATTCAAGGTAATACACGTAGACTGTGCCATAGAAGTGGACTAAGGGAGTGTGACGTCACCCATAGCGTTTAGTTGCAACCAAATGAAGCTCAACGAGGACAGCAGTTATAACGGCTAATCTGCAACCAGGGACCATATTTGGAAATCCAAGCGCGAAAACAAACGGCCAATCAGGAGCGAGGCTGTTGATGGTACACGCCCCCTCCTGCTTGCACTGCTGGTTTGGAAGAGGCAGGTGCTTAGCAATGGCGCTGTCCGTCAAACCTGTTGCTGACATTAGCTGGAGCGACCGCAGAGAAAATAGGCCCTGGATTTGTCTGTTATTAATGTTCATATCTTAATTTAGAGACAGAATAGAAATAAAGAATGGAAATAAAAACCTAAAGGATCATGCAAAGAGGGTTAATATGAGCATTTTAAGTTCAAAATGACGAGATTCACAGCAGCAGGTAGAGAGAGAAGGGGTGACGTTTTTTCAACTGCAACCAGAGCTCGAAGGAACCACTTTGCACCCATGCTCACTTCCTATCTGTGACACAGCTAGCACGTTAGCTATGTTCATTCTTATATACAGTCTATGGCAGTGGTTTTCAATAGGTGAGGCCCGCAACACAAACATAAAGACAAAATAACGGTCCACATCTGTACACATCTGCAGGAGTATTGATATCGGTATTTGTGCGCGTGCGTATTAGCTGTAAAATGCATCGTTTTCTGCAGGCGGATGGGATTTAAGGGAAGGGGGAGGCTCGGCTGTCACATTCACCCAATTTGAAAACCTCTGGTCTATGGTAATACATGACTGTACAGAGCGCTATAGCATTATACCAGGATAAATCCATATAAATGTTGTGAGGATTAGCCTTGGTTTTTTTAGTCCAGATACTTGAGCACCTGCATAAACCAACAAGAGCATGGTTTCATATCTGACATTTAGAATAGAAGAGCAGGGCCCAGTATTAGTCTGTGGGGAAAAGTTCTATGTTCAATTCTGAATTTTTGTCAAGTCAACAGATGCGTCAAATCTACGTGGGTGATTGAAGAATACCACTGTTTTTTGCAACTAATTTGTACTGACAGAGAAGACATTAAACTTGGTCATTAGATGTAAACGGTCGCATTTATATAGCGCTCAAAACTCAAAGCTTTTTACATCATCACACACACATTCACATACCAGTGTACTCACTCGGACAAGGTGGGTTAAGTGTTTTGGACTCAGTAATCAATTTAGGGAGCTGCCACTGAACCGCCAACTTGTGGATCAGTGGCTCTAAACGCTTTACCAGTGACGTTTTCCGGAGACAGATTTAAACTGGTAAACCTTCGGATTAGGGAATAGGCGTGTCATGATAATTACTATATCGATTTACCGTTCATTAAACAATAGCTGGATCAATATATTTTGGAATGGTATGGTATGCTTTAAGACATTAACCAAGACAAGGGTCACAGGAGTGGTGCTGGTCACAGGTTACAGCATCATTTACACCTGTGGTCCCTGAGCAGGTTTGTGTGAATACTGGAAATTCAGATTAAATGTATAGAGATTACAGACTACAAATAAATGAAAAAGATATTACCCAGGCTTACATCACTCAAATATTATTCTAAAAACAATATACAGCCAAACACACAAGCACATACATTCTTACCCTCTCTCCTTAACCCGTCCACTCACCTGCGGCTCAATATTTATCGTGTTTCTTTGCAACAGCAGGGAATCTTTTTGTATTTTGTTTGTAATAGGAAAAAATTTAAGATGCATAGGATTGAACAAGTAACTTTTGTAGCAAATTATAGCTTCATTCTGCTAATTATTTGTTGCTGTTCAAGCCTTTCAATGACATTGTATATTTTTAACGTGTTTATTGAGATTATCCTATATAATTATATTGATATATTTTGGTAGCTATATATCGTGCTTCAAAATTTGTTATCATGACAGGCCTAAGGATGAACACCAATTCAGCTACTACCAGTTTGTAGATGCGGAGGATGCAAAAATGACTAGATTGAACAATTGCAACTCTTTACTTCTACACTACTTTAATTTAGGAACTATATCGCCCTTAATATATTATGTCATCACAAGAATACAACCCTTGATGTGCCTAGTGTACCCAGATCTTACAGGCGTGTACATGCATCCTCACATACAGAACACAGACGTGGACTACATGTTCCTCTGGCCTCATGTGTCAGCTTCACTGCACACCCACCCACGTGCATACTCCCCCCATCACATGCGCGCCCCCGGTCCCCTCGCTGCCCTGACTGCAATTTTAATTAGATGTGCTTGTCTGTCAAAATATGGCGACTCAAGTCCACGTCCCTTCCCTCATCAGCTGGAGTTTAAAATGAGGCCACAGCGGTTCGATTCAGAAGCATGGGGATGACGTCACTGCTGCACATGTGTTTTTAGAAGCAAAACACAAAAATGTATTCTTCCCCCAGGCGTATGTCAGCAAGCAACAGCAGACACATGTCAATCCAGCCTAAAATGTGCACGTTCTGTTCATGTCTTTTTAAAACGATAAACAAAAGCACAGATAGAGATGAAGAGTAGCTGGGTCAAATGTGAATGTTTGAATAGCAATTTCAAAGGTAAAGGCAAAAAACACACAAACTAAAATCAAAACAACATGTCCATGTATTGATGCCTTAGACTGTAACTGCCAAAAAAATCTTTGGTGTAATTGTGGCTTAAGTATCACTTCATGGTCCTGTCTGTTAATAGCTTGGTTAAACCAGATGTCTGTTAGGACTAAACATAGGTTTAAAATAAAATCTTTCATTAAAAAAAAACTTCTGAATTTAAAGCAATTTGATGTGAAGTGTTAAGGGAGGACTGGTGATATTTAATAAGAGCATTGTCCAATGGAGTAAGTCTATTATGTTCTGAATGACATAAAAAGATTCTTTATGATAATATTTGACAATGACTATCACTATGATGGAAAGAATTTCCATTTTCAACAACCAAACCATTCAAAATTCAAAGGTTCAAATTTGAACTTTTATACTTGCTAGTAAAAATTCAGTTTAATTAAGCACGTTGAAGCTTTTACTTTCACTTTAACCAAAACAATGAAAACTTTTTTTTCTGACAACAGAAACATGTTGTTATAATGAACACAATTTGGCAGCAGAAATGCTCAGATTTTGATATATGAACTTAAAAAGCGGCGCAGGAGAACTGTGGACTTTTACCTGTGATGTCACAAAACTGGGAATTTTAAAATTCTGTTATGAAAGGATTCATCAAACTAGCGTAAATAAAGCCAAATACAGATATGTTTTTGATAACCTGACACTTTTGTATAATATGTGTTGTTTAGAGTCCTGATGTGCGTGTAACCATAGCGACTGCTGCGTGTCACTCACATTGTTGCGTGGTGCGTTGGCCTGCACTGGGTCCTCTGCTGCCAGGGCGATGCTGCTCATGGTGATGACCAGCAGAATGCACATCTCAAAGTAACGCAGATTGACCACATAGTGACACAGCCTCCGCACGCTGCAGGACACGAGGACACACAGGGACAAGGGTCATGTCAGTGTGCAGAGACACAGGGATAATGACCTATATACTATCTACTCAACCCTTTGAAATCAAATAAAACTATATATGTTCCACAGTATGGCACTGGACTAATTCATCTCCATGGAAACAAGCAAGTGACTCCACCAGGCCAGATCAAGAATGTCTGCTTTCCAAGGTATTTTTGAGCTATAAGAACACAAAACACATTGAACAAATGCAAAATGGACAAATTTTCCATACTGTGGCACAGCATAACACACAAGCAAAGCATAACACCCTAATGTGAGCTCAGTGGGTCATTCTGTGTGCCAGTCTCCAGTCAAAGACACTGGATTTATATGGAAAGAAAGGAAGAAAGGATCAACCTCACTGTTACAATCCAATGGTAGATCACACTAGACTGGTTATGCACCTCTGCCCTATAAGAGATTGAAGGTTATGACCTCATGTGAACCCAACTTATTCACTGCAGTGCATTCACTGACGCCCGGGCTGTGACTGTATCTGACCACAGCCTCTTCAGAGTCTGTTCAAATCAATGGAGTCCTGCACCTGTGTGATAGATTTCCCAGATCAGGGTTTGGATAAACTGTTCAGGTTTAGCACAGAAATCGTTTAATCCTCTGTGAAACCATCTACTTCAACTGTCCCCTGCACGTCAAGAAGCCCTGACAGACCAAAAAATCTATGCATGTGAATATTAGCACTGTGCCAACAGGCCAAGAAAAGTCATGAATTTGTGTTTATGAAATATGCCTTGAGTTCTAAAGGTTTTTTAAAAGTGACTGATTTAGAAAGCCAATGCACCCCCAGTGTGCCGTGCTGTGGGGTACTTACGGGTTGGTGGTCCCGAACACAAACATGGAGCTGTAGGGCAGGATCTCACGTGGTCCGTTGGCTGCGTCCTCCTCCTCCAGCTCCTTCTTCTCATCGCTCAGCTGGAACGCGCCACAGTCCATGTTGTTCACTGCAGTCACACAAAAGAGTTACAAGACAATAGATGGAATGAGGAATACTGTACGTCAGAACTGCACCGACAGAGGGGAGCCTGTACATGTGAGCTCTGTCACTGATAAACACAATAGCGTGGATAATTGGATTAATTATTTTTGATTTAATGAAATTATTCCATGTGCCTCTCTCACAGCCTAATACTTCTCGAATTCATTTTAAAGCACATGGTTGTGATCGGAGGGGCTGATGGTGCCAATGTCAGTCTGCCCTGTGGCCACAAAAGAAACATACAATCACTGAGTGTGGAGTGAATGAATAATGCACAAAATTTTGTCATATGTCATTCACCAATATTCTATTACGTAGTGATTTTGGTACAAATGCGCTGCTCACTAGTGTGATGTACAGCTACCCATAGGAGGTGCCGACAACTGCGCGGCTCAGTCTAAAAAAAGGTTCGACAATCACAACTGAACCTGTGTCACCAGTACCTTAACCTGCAGATAGAGACACATACAGTGGAGGAAATAAGTATCTGATCCCTTGCTTTATTTTGTAGGTTTGCCCACTGACAAAGAAATGAACAGTCTATAATTTTAATGGTAGGTTTATTTTAACATTGAGAAATAGAATATCAAAAAGAAAATCCAGAAAATAACTTTAAAGAAAATATATAAACTGATTTGCATTTCATTGAGTGAAATAAGCATTTGAACCCTCGAGCCAAAAAAGACTTCAAACCCTTGTTTGCAGCACAGAGGTCAGATGTTTCTTGTAGTTGATGACCAGGTTTGTGCACATATCAGAAGGAGTTTTGGTCCACTCTTCTTTGCAGATCATCTCTAAATCATTGAGGTTTCATGGCTGTTGCTTGGCGACTCAGAGCTTCAGCTCCCTCCATAGGTTTTCTACAGGGTTAAGGTCCGGAGACTGGCTGGGCCTCTCCATGACCTTAATGTGCTTCTGCTTGAGCCACTCCTTCGTTGCCTTGGCTGTTTGTTTTGGGTCATTGTCGTGTTGGAAGACCCATCCATGACCCATTTTCTGTTTCCTGGTGGAGGGAAGGAGGTTGTCACTCAGGATTTTAACGGTACATGGCTCCGTTCATTCTCCCGTTGACGCGGTAAAGTTGTCCTGTGCCCTTGGCAGAAAAACACCCCCAAAGCATAATGTTTGCACCTCCATGCTTGACGGTGGGGATGGTGTTCTTGATCATAAGCAGCATTTCTCTTCCTCCAAACACGGCGAGTTAAATTAATGCCAAAGAGCTTGATTTTGGTCTCACCTGACCACAGCACCTTCTCCCAGTCCCTCTCTAAATCATTCAGGTGTTCATTGGCAAACTTCAGGTGTTCACATGTGCCTTTTTAAGCAGGGGGATCGAACACTGCAGGATTTTAATCCATTGCGGCGTAAAATGTTACCAATGGTTTTCTTAGTGACTGTGGTCCCAGCTGCCTTGAGATCACTGACCAGCTCCTCCCGTGTAGTTCTAGGCTGATTTCTCACTGTTCTCATGATCACTGAAACCCCATGAGGTGAGATCTTGTGTGGAGCCCCAGACCGAGGTCGACTGATGGTCATTTTGTATTTCTTAAATTTTCAAACATTTGCACCAACAGTTGTCTCCTTAACACCAGCTTCTTACTTATGTTTTTGTAGCCCATTCCAGCCTTGTGCAGGTCTACAATCTTGTCCCTGACGTCGACAGCTCTTTGGTCTTTCCCATGTTGGACAGTTTGGAGTCTGATTGATTGACTGAGACAGAACTCTTAATGGTTGGTAGGGGATCAAATACTTATTTCACACAATGAAATGCAAATCAATTAATATATTTTCTATAATGTGATTTTCTGGATTTTCTTTTTAATATTCTATCTCTCAATGTTAAAATAAACCTACCATTAAAATTATAGACTGTTCATTTCTTTGTCAGTGCAGAAACCTACAAAATCAGCAAAGGATCAAATACTTATTTCCTCCAGTGTACACAAGGACAAGTTTCTGTCAGTATATGGACAGCACATAGTGCAGCAGAAGAGGCTACATTACTGATTCATGACTGACTGCAGGTGCTGGGGTTTAGGTCGTGAGGATTCAGATTAGAGAGCTTGTCGAAAAAAAATACTGGCTAGTCCGTTACAAAAATAATCACTGACTACAGTTCCAGTGTATTTAAATCTCTTCTTGTTGAAATGTTAAAGCCTGTGGGCACACTCACTTGGTACGATGGTTGTCTCCCCGGGCGGTGCAGTGATGGTGACTGGGATGTGGATGGCGTTCCCGGCCCTGGTGGAGTTTCTCCGGTTGTCCTCGTCCTCCTGCTTTTCTCCCAGGCTGGGGCTGCTGTGTGGGGCCTTCCCTGGGCTGGAGGCTGTGTCCTGGTCCAGGTCTGCCTCTGAGTCCCTGTGTGCCAGAGAAACACATCAGTGCATCATTACACCATGTCGACAGGCCAAATGTGACCAAGTCTCCCAGAGCAGTCCTCCTCACCTGAGTGTCCTCCTCACCTGACTGTCCTCCTCACCTGAATGTTCTCCTCACCTGACTGTCCTCCTGACCTGAGTGTCCTCCTCACCTGACTGTCCTCCTCACCTGAATGTTCTCCTCACCTGACTGTCCTCCTCAAATCAGTGTCCTCCTCACCTGACTGTCCTCCTCACCTGAGTGTCCTCCTCACCTGACTGTCCTCCTCACCTGAATGTTCTCCTCACCTGACTGTCCTCCTGACCTGAGTGTCCTCCTCACCTGACTGTCCTCCTCACCTGAATGTCCTCCTCACCTGACTGTCCTCCTCACCTGACTGTCCACCTCAAATCAGTGTCCTCCTCACCTGAGTGTCCTCCTCAAATCAGTGTCCTCCTCACCTGAGTGTCCTCCTCACCTGACTGTCCTCCTCACCTGAGTGTCCTCCTCACCTGACTGTCCTCCTCAACTGAGTGTCCTCCTCACCTGACTGTCCTCCTCACCTGAGTGTCCTCCTCACCTGACTGTCCTCCTCACCTGAGTGTCCTCCTCACCTGACTGTCCTCCTCAACTGAGTGTCCTCCGCAAATCAGTGTCCTCCTCACATCTGTGTCTTCCTAACCTGAGTGCCCTCCTCACCTGTGTCCTCCTCCCCCTCCATAGTGTCCTCCTCACCTGAGTGTCCTCCTGACCTGAGTGTCCTCCTCAAATCAGTATCCTCCTCACCTGAGTGTCCTCCTCAAATCAGTATCCTCCTCACCTGAGTGTCCTCCTCAAATCAGTGTCCTCCTCACCTGAGTATCCTCCTCACCTGAGTATCCTCCTCACCTGAGTGTCCTCCTCAAATCAGTGTCCTCCTCACCTGAGTATCCTCCTCACCTGAGTATCCTCCTCACCTGAGTGTCCTCCTCAAATCAGTGTCCTCCTCACCTGAGTGTGTTGCCCTCTCTCTTGTCCCCCTCTATAGTGGACTGTGCTCTCATCAGCCTGGAGCTCCGGGCCCTGCGGTCCCCATTGCCGTTCCCTTCTCTGGAGCTGTTAGCTAGTGTCCCATTACCCTCCTTTGTGGACCTGTGAGCAGACCGTGGTTAGCATTAGCATCAGTCCAGCGTCCAAATGCAGCTTGACGTTAAATTTGGCTATTAACAAATTTGGCTACTACTTCCACAGAGAGATGACTGGATAAGAGAGAACGCTGAGCAGATAGGAACATACAGTAATACTTTCTGTCCGAGCTGTGACTTGAGCTTGTGATAAATATTTCATATTTCCAGTGGTGGCAAATTATATGTTTAACAAAACGTTATCTCAATATCTGTTTCCTGTTCATTGATCCACAAACTCTTAGTCCTAAAGGCGTAAATGATGAATTGTTTAATGCAATGTTATGATTTCAAAAAAAGTGTTGTAATGAAGAGCGCACATATACGCCCTCCCTCTGAGCCATGACGGAGGTTCATGTTAAACTCTTCAACACGCCGCTTGTTTTGCTAAAAAAATTGTTTTGTTTGTATAATGAAACATAATTGTTAACTTTTTAATGTTGATAATTATCTTTATATTTTTCTTATTATTATCCATGTGTTTTAATTCACGAGAGATTGGTGCATAGCTAATCATAGATAATATTGGGGTCTAATTGTAAATGTGTTCTTTTTCACTGCTGTGATTGGATGAGTATTGAGGGGGCATCCCTTAACTTGTATAAGGAGAGAGGAAGGGGTTGTGCTCGTACCTGAGGAAGGTCTGAGGGACCGAAACGTCATATCAATAAAAGAAAACCAGGAGTGAGACAGTGTGAGGGAGTTTTCTTGAAAAAATTTACATAAACAGCCGTCAAAACACGTTGTAAAGAGACTCTAGTCACGTCTCACAGAGCTACAAACTTGGAATAACTAAACGATAGCTGAGACTGGCCTTGATTAAAAAGTATAATTCAGGTGTGATTTAGATTGTTTGTAGTAAAGTAAAATGAATGTTTGTGTATCTCTGTTCCCTAGACTTACCTGTGCGAGTGGTGCGTCCTCCTGTGTCCCCCTGTCTCATCTGTCCCGTCCTCTGGAGAGCCACTGTGATGGTGGTGATGCCTGTGTTTGGTCCTGTCCCCGTTTCTATGGTGATGGTGCTTCCTGTGGTAGTTGTCTCCCGTCAAAATGTCCCCCAGCTCGTCTCGTCCCACCTCCGAGCTCCTCCTGGACCCGCTCCTTCCGTCCACCACTAGGGGGCGGTCCAGGTGCGTCTTCATGTCAGGGTGCAGGTGTATGGAGGACAGGCGTCTCCGCTCCTCCGTGTCCATCTCGTTGAACAGGGCTTCGCTGCTGGCCCTCATGTTGTGTCTCCTCAGCTGATTGGTCCTCTGCTCCCAGATGGACATGGACTTAGCCGTCCTCTGGGACTCCTTACTGCACAGCCACATCACAAACACAATGTCAGCAGCAGCAATGATTTTATCTGTGAAACTACTCTTAGATTTTGTTCATTATTGTTCTATTTATTAAAACTGCACCAAAGATTGACAGGATGTCTCGTTACATGAATTGTGGCCAAATGTATTCATGGTTTGGGAGCAGCCTCTCTGTCAGTTCCTACCAGGCAGTACAGTGTTAGGCAGAAAATGATTTACCACAGCTACCTAGCCTCCGTCATGTCATTTTACAAAAAGTCAATGGAAAAATTAATGGAAAATAGGCTCTATTCACGCTTACGTCACAAACCAGGAAGACGTTTGGAAACATGCGATGACAACTTCCAGCGGGCTCTGTTCGCGGTACTAAGTCTGACAAAATATAGGAAAAATTAGAAAATGGCCCAGTTTTCTTCATCTACACGTCACTGTAGCGTTCCGTTATGTTCGGCTAATCCACAATTACAACCGTACCTCAGTTTTCATCATTTCCCCACTGACGCACAACTCCGAGCGCACTGGGTACATGCGATTAGAAGAGACGAGGACGCCAAATTCCAGACGATTCCAAACAGCACATGCGTCTGCAGTCTTCATTTTACCGCTGATCACATTTACTTCAGAGGGTTTTATCACAGTCGGTTGGTGAGCCCAGTGTCCGTAACTACACCACAAGTCGTCATCACATGTTCCCAAACGTCTTCCTGGTTTGTGACATAAGCGTGAACAGAGCCTACTCAGTCCCAGAACCAGAGCAGACTTGGAAGTGGGCGGGACTATTGCTGTGTACTGCCTCTGATTGGCTAACACCAAACCAGTTCACTGCCCATAGGAAAACAGAACATGAAGCTGCCCCAGACTAGTGTACCAGGCTGGAAAGAATAGAAAGACTGTACCATTTGGTAAGAAACAAGGCTATTCATGGGTTTTAGCTTCCTGTTAACGTGCAACATTTTGAGCACTTAAATTGGTTATGGCTACGGCAACAGAGCTAGTTTTACAATCCCTCTGCAACCCATGGATATACGCACATGATAACACGTAATATAATAAAGTGATCCTGCTATAATGAAGAAAGATGTTTCCATGGTAACGCTGCACTTACCATGATCTAATGCTGAAGAAGAGATTCTACATTTTATTATTAATCAAGCAACATGATAATTTGTGTATGCAGTGATTAGCACCACAAGAGCATGCCACAAGCATTCCTGGTGTTTCACTCCAGCTCCTCGGGATAATGAGGGGCAAAATATCAGCAACGGCGGATATTTTGAGAATCCCTGGCATTGGTAGCATGCACAAAGCAAATCGTGTCAGCCATTTTGTATTCCGGAGTGCTGCAGATCAGGTTGGAACTGACCATTCTTGATCCTAATTTGACGAGCTGCTTTCCAGAGGGACATGTAAGGGTGGAGTGTCCCAGGAAATGCAGCTACATACTGTCTACATACTGTCTCCAATCTGACAGTATGGAGAATGACATTAAGAGACAGTGCCCTCTGCTAACACTGGCACCCGAATCACGTCTGTGGAGGTGTGAGGAGTTATGAGACTAACTGACCCCAAACTAACTAGTGCGGTTTTCCAGTACTGATTCATGAACTAAACCAGGACTAAACCAGGTCTATTGGTGATTCACGGACATTTTTAGGACCTGGGAATTATCCGCCTGTCAGTGTGTTCGAACTGCGTCCACACAAGCCTTTTTCGTGCACAAGTAACTTTCTGGGATGGATATGTTATTGTTTAGTCTGGAATGTTCCACAACATGGCATTAAGCGCATCTATCTCCATGAAGAGTGCATGCTGCCAAGTTTAAGTTGTGAAGTAGCAAATGCAAAGTCATTTAAGTAAACAAAAACACCTGTAGTTGAACAAACGCAGCGTGGATAAGTTTAATACCACACTGTGGGACATTCCAGACACACCAATAACATCTCCTCCACAAAACCCCACCAGAAAAGTGAATATAGTACATCTTTAACTTACAATACACACGATTGTACTCCAAAGTCAAACGTTTGGACACACTTTTTTATCAATGTTTTTGCTTTATTTTCATGACTATTTAAATGAACTCACTGAAGGCATTAAAAGAATGATGAATCCTTGTAAAAGCCTGATCTCGTAGGACACATATCCCATTCAAAATACAAAGAAAGCATGTATATGATGTTGTTTATGTGCTGTTACCATCAGTATAACGTATTGCCGGGGCAGTTGTGTATCGTTTGAAGGAGTCCAGGTTCAGAAAGACTGTGAATTTGTGCTTTACACACATTGAGAAAGTTTGTCCAAACGTTTGACTGGTAGTGTGTGTTACATGTTTCTTTAAGCCAGGGTTAAATAAATGAAATCTACTTGAAATATTTCTGGAATTGAAAAGAGTAACACTATTTGTAGCAAAAAATGTGACAATACGCACAACTCCTTCTGCTAATATCAGTCACAGGTGTCAGTATGAACAGAGGGCACTGTACAGTATGTGGGTTACTTCACATTAGATTTCTTGTCTTTTTTCCGTTGTACCTCAGAATTCGGTGAGAGGGAGAGGAGCAGATATAAGTCCTACAGAGACAGACACACACACAACACACACACGTGACACAGAGCAAGTCCACAGGCAGATCAGAGAAGGTCCAGAGAGGCCAGAGCCAAGCAGGAACAATACAGAGGAGAAAACTGTGCAGAAGGACTGGAATTCACAAATATTAGAATTAATGGCTACATAAGTGACCCAAACCAAACGCAAGTAGTTTTTACAGTAGATCTGTCATTCATATTCAGTTTTTACATGTTTTAATTTAGTTTAAATCAAGTGGGGTTTTTTTTCTTTATTTATTTTTATTTTATTTTAGCTAAGACAATGGGGTATCACTTTATAATAACTACACACTACTACTACTAAATAGTGTATATGGTGTATTAATAGTATTGTGTATAGTTCCTAGTCCTTTTTGGCAATTTAAGAGCAAAAAACTAGGTAAATATAAGTAAAAAAAAAACTGTGTGTGCTGCCTCCAGTGGCCACTGCAATTCCAAGTACTAGGTGACATCACGCAGGACTGCCTTATTGCAGACAGGTGTTTCTGATACAAACACCTGGCTGCAGGGGCCGAGTTTGAAGTGTGAATACCTGCTGGACCAATCACACAGTTTAGCACTTCTATTTGAAATGTGGTCGTTACTAAACCTGAAACATTCTTAATAAAGGATTTGTTCATTATGATATCTTAATGCATGTTTTAGTAAGGCTATTAAAAGTATAATTATTATAAAGTGTTACTAACTGAATTTTGCAGCATAAAAACAAAACAAAAAAAATAATTATACCTAAATAATTACAAGTTAAGTTATTTTACCCAATGTGGAAAATTATTAAATTACATACAATTACAAAAAAAAGTTTATGCTGCTAAATGTCTGTTGTGAATGATTCTAATTTGAACTAGACTTTTTAAAAATTACAATATCTTTTTTTTTTTTTTTCTTTTAAATGAATGTGTTCTAAGTTGATAAAATTAAATGTGATAAAAATGACACTGTCGAATACAATAGCTATGTTGGGTGACCTTAATTTGTTCAACTAAAAATACATTAGTGATCACATATTAAAGATCATAGACAGAAGAAACATCCACAGTAGGAAAGAGAGGAGGTCTGGAGATGGTGCATTCAGGGGCCATGGGAAAAGCCAGGAGAGCAGGAGATTATCGTAGTTGTAACTCACAGAGACTGATTGCTGATGACGGAGCACCTGCGCGAGTGTGGTTCGCAGTTTTGCTTTACAAAACTGTCCATGCAAAGTAAAACAAAAGACTGTGAGACAACATGGAAATTCAAACAGCAGCAACTCATGAGAGACAACAAGCCACGTTCAGTGTTTCAGTACAAATGTCTGTGGCACAGGAAAAGTTCACTTAAATGCTCTACACGGCAAAAATAACTGTCTACATGAACTCAAACAGACTTAAGAAATGAAATGATCTGGATTTGAATAGTTTTTCTCAACAACAGCAATCAAAATGGAGCCTGTTTCTTAACTTGTGCTCATAATGAATCCCCACTGCGCAACCTTTTAGTGAAAAAACAGACTCAAATAAAAGCATGTTCTTTTATTATTTTTGGATGTTCTGACTGCACTGAAAAGTTGACTCACATTTGACCTGAAAGAAGGCCTCCACTGCTTGTCTCTGTGTTTTTTCTTTGGCTATAATATACCGTAGTATGGCATTAAACTTATCTATCTTCATGGAGAATGTTCCAGAGTACTTTCTGCTTCCGTGGAATCATGCAGGTGCCAGGTTAGGAAACTGGTTTTTGAGCTCAGTTTTGAACATCATATAATGTTTTTTTTTTAAGAAGTGTATGTGCAGTTCAGTGGACACACCTTCCAGAGGAAATACTTTGAAACAGTGGACCATTTCATCACCAAGCGCAACGACAGAGCAGAGTGAGGCTTAGAAGAGGCTTTCCTGTTCACAGAATTCAACTGACTCCCCCTAGAGGCTGCTTTGATGAGCGGGTTTCAGGACATAGAGGACACAGAGGAGGGACACTTTTGTCCTGGGGGCTGTTCCTCACCTATAACTGTCCTGACACAGATCTGCTAACCCTACCTGACTAGTCCTCCTGTTAAACTGCACTGAGACCTTTGACTGTGACACAAAGGCGACTGAGAGGTGCAGTGTAAATGTTTCTACAGCAAAACTTGAATTTGCCTCGGGATTAATACAGGATCTTTTTGTCTCTCTGTCTTTTATGGAATGTCCCTTTAAAACAACCTGATAGATGAAGTTAATGGAAGTTTAAGTACTTTTGAAGTAATATAAGAGTTGTTTACATATGTCATATAGTATTTTCAATGTATAGCCATTGTTTTGTATTAGTATTTTTGAACAGAACCCCAGGAAATGTAGCTGTCCATCTTGTGGTAGTTAATGGAGATCCAAACATATAAACAAATTATAGGCTCATGACTTGCTATATAGTGTGTCCAGATATTTCACTTTAAAATAAGAAATGTCAGTATGAACTAATGCAGAGTCATTTTTGCAGTGTTAAATTCTGGATGAAGGACGGGGAAGGTAATACTTGAGTTATTGGGTCATTGTTAGGAATATTTTCAATTGTAGAGATTGACAAAAAAAATCTAAAAATCTCCAATCACGGTTTAAAAAATGTTGCTTAATTCTGTTTTAGCATCTGTAATGAAACACTGAAACTACAAAAGAGCCAAAGCACATAGGGCATATTACAACAGTACAACAACAGACTACATAGTACACACAGTACAGACGACGAGAACTATTCAGAAGCTGAAACTGTGTGACCCAGATGTGAGCTGAAGACGATCAGGGCAGTTAGGAATTGAATAGATGATGATTGCTCGGACAAGTGGAGGACTTCATCTAATCACTATACACTGTAAGTACTGAGGGAATGTGCGCTGAGGAGACAAGTATAGCCAGAGGTGGGTAGTACTTAGTTATATTTACTTAAGTATATTTACTGGAGGAATTTTAGAATATAATTGTGCTTTTCAATGTAGTTTTTAGATGCCATACTTTTACTACTACAGCAGAAATTTTGACAGCGTAATTTGACAGCGTAACCGTACTCTTTCTTGAGTAGTTTTTTGTTCCTTTTCCCATTTTGAGTATGTCTACAAGTAACAAAGGCTTTATGTTGACAATATGGAATGATTTGGACATTTTTGCCCCTTCAGGTATTACATTTTTCCTTCCAAATGTAAAAGAGGGGGTTTTACACTTCTCTGGGGTATTAAACGATAACACGTAATATCTTTAGATCACTATATTGCCTTTTACTGTTTTGAAAATGGTATATTTGCCCAAAACAACGTATTTGAATGTTTATTAAGTCTCAGTTTTGTTTCTGGTGCCCTGTGTTGCCCCTTCCTTTACTCCCCCCTTCAGTTCACAACACAATCAGCGTGCACCCCGCTAATGAAACTACAGCACATCGCATCAGGTTTGTGAAGTTGTAGCGCATGTAGTGAAGTTGTGTTTTGTATATTTATGAAAACACCTAATTATAAATCAGATGTTACATTCTTTCAGTTCTGTTATTCTTACTTGAGTATTAGTTTACCCATATATTTCTGTATATTTGTGTGGTTCATTAATATTATTTTGAAGTAATGATTTTGATGTTCTTTATCTTTTTATAATTTTGTCCCCACCTCTGATTATAGCCAGGCATATATTTACATCTGTCAAAATGAGATGTGAAATGAGCTCAAATCTAGTATTGTGAGCCTGCCCGTCAGACTGTGGGAGGAATGCAAAGAGAATATAAGTGTACGCAGATAGGATATTTCTGAAGCTGGGGGAGTTACAGTGTTTCTTGACAGACATTCTTTGACAGCGAGAGCCCAGAAACAAAACATGTACAAAGAAGACTATTTTAGCCATAACTTAAAGGAACTGTAAGATTTTGGTTTAAAATTCCGTAAACGTGACCTATCTCAGTCCCCAGATATGAGGTAAACATGTTCAAATCAAATATAGTTTTTACTGATTAATTCTTAATTACAAAAACACTGGACATGATGGTGAGCTGTTTATGTTATAATTTTGGTTCTCATGACAGCAGAATGAGCCTCACATGAGCGTCTTATTTGGGTTGCCAGTTTCAATACTGAAATCCAGTTGTTTTAAACCTGAAGTGCCTCTCTCTGATCTGAACGGTCTCTCCCTAAACCCCAACGCCTGCAGCCAGTCATGAATCAGTGCTAGTGCAGCCTCTGCAGCTCGGTGAGGGAATCTGGAGGTTCTGAGCTTCACATGAGCCTGTCCATAAACTGAGAATGAGAAAATCAAGCACTGGCAACCCCATCGCCCAACCCACGTTCAGTTGTGACTGTAATACCTTTCTTAACTCAGTAACAGAGCAGACTACATACAGTTCCTTTAATAGCAACTGAAATATATTAAAAATACATATATATTTCTTATTGTAAATTTTATTATAGCGCATAATTTTATTTATTTATTTGTTTAATTCAAACATGAGCGCAAGTATGAAATAAGGTATGGATAATTTACATTCCAATTTGGCCAACATTTTTGGTGTTAGATTTCTTTTTTTATATTTTATATACTATATACTTCACCAAATGTGTAAAACGCATACATTATGACAGGATTATGAAATTTTGGAAAATGATCTGTAGAAAAAGATCCGAAGCAAAGTAAACGCACATTGTGTATGAGTTGTCGTATGACATCAAAAAATGTGACAATATAAAGTATCTTCCTTTTTGGTAATTCTGTTCAACGCTACAACACACAAGACAACACAGAATGATTGACAGGACGGGTGGGGCTACAGAGTCTCATATACACAAACACAAACAAACACACACACACACACACACACACACACAAGGATGATCACATGACACAGATCCCATTCTCCTACATCTCTGTGACCTCTGAACTTTGAACTTACGCCGCGATAGAGATGTTTGCCGCCGACATGGGGCTGACCTCCTTCACCTCCATGGCCTTCTGCAGAGCCAGCTTCTTATTGGCCGCCTCCTCCTGCTCCTCCTCATCCTGCAGCCAATGGGGACACAGATGAGCACTGAGGGGGTGTGGGTGTATGGTGGGTGTATGGTTGAGGGGGTGACATGGGCGTACTTTGGTGAGCTCCTGGGCGTTGGCGAGGTTGTCCACAGCGATGGCCAAGAACACGTTCAGCAGAGTGTCTGGAGATAAGCTCAGGGAAAATGTCTGACTCAACACAGGGAAAGAACCTATTATAAAATCAGATTATGTGATGGAGCTGCAGTGATTTATTTTGTATTTATTTATTCATTTGATAGGGACAGTGCGTATTAATTAACAGCTGTAATTACAGAGAAAATGTGCCAGATTATAGCAAATATGCTTCTTTCCATCTGTTGTCGCTGAAAAAATGAAATGTCACCTTTTTCCATTTACATATGTTACGTTAAAATCATTTATATATTTTAAAGGGCCCGTATTATACTATTTTCTGATCTATGTTATAATGTTGGTTCCTCCATGGGGAAGCCACGTGTTTGTTAACCACAGAATGAGTCTGGTTTAAAAACTGAGCAAGAAAAGTCTGCATTTCGGCAGTTTTGTTGCGTCACAGGTGAAGCATTTTTGACAGCTCACAGAGGAGGACGTTGAGTTTATCGATTAATAAAAGCAAAAAGAGCACAGTATGTTTGCCTGTGCCTTACTTTTTGTTTAAATGCAGTATCTGGGGCCAGGGACACAGTAAATCATTGCTCAGGCTTTTGTCAATTCAGTCTCAGGAGTGTCTGACAAATCCTCTTGAATATCTTAGTATCTCTTCAGAACAAAATCTATATTAAGCATTGTCGTCCTGATGTGGACAGTTGCTATATGTCTTTATGTGTGTCCTTGACAAGCAGCAGTTAGCACTCATGCCTCACAGCAAGAGGGTTCGATTAGGAGCACCATGTGGAGTTTGAACGTCCTTCCTGTGTCTGTTTAGATTTCCTCTTGCACTTAAAGTTCTCTTGGTGTGAGGAATACCTTGTTAAAGAAATTCTGAATCTCAGTTGATAAAAAGTCAAAAAGAAATATGTATTCGCTTTTTTGTATTGACAACTGTGGATCACACCCACAGTCTGCAACCTTCTGAGCATGTGGGAGTTCAAAATCACTAAGAACTACAAAGTCACCATACAAAAACAAATCCGTTGGAAGAGAAGAGAATATTACAGTTATGCTTCTCAGCTGTGGTAGTACACAGACTGCCTCAGCGTGTTTGAATTTACTTATGTAATTTTTCTCCCTCTGGTTTTACTAGGTCACAGTTTAGATCAATTTTTTCTTGAGGTGTCTAGTTTAGACATGGTACAGTCCTATTTTAGATCTGGTTTAAAAAACACATATTACACAAAACTAACTTTTTGGAGCTTTTAACCATGTTATACTGTTTGTCCCTCATCAAAAACGTACCTTGAGTAGTAATTAGCTTTATTCATGCACTAGATCAAAGTTGTCTTCTCTGAAAACTCAAAAATGCTCAGTTTGCATTTTGCCCGTTTAGTTGCGTCACAGGTAAAACTCCAGACTTCTCCTGTGCAGTTGTGCAGTTTTAAAGTCCGTAAACCATCACTGGCCTCATTTTATGCTCAAATTGTGTTCACAACAAATGCATGGCTCTATTAGCATAGCATTCATGTTTATTTTTGGATTTTTTATTCCTGTTACTGACAGCAGAGGAAGATCCAACAACTAAATGCCTCATTGGAAACTGTGGTTAAGTTTATAAAGTATATTTCCCAAATGCAGACATTATTTTAAGATAGAAAATGTAAAATAACAAACCCAAGGTGACCAAAAGTATGTTTAAAGGGGGATTAACGCCACAAGAATGCATAAATGTGTTCTTTAAATGTGGCAGTACCATAAATGGTCTTGTCTTCTAGTTTATAAAGAGCTGTGTGAGAGGATACAGTTTCCAAAGAGCGTGAGCACGATGAAGTACACCGAGGAGAACATGCCGCGCCGTACTCCACCCTGGGACTCGATGCCGTGGTACATGACTGCGTTCCAGTCCTCTCCGGTCAGGATCTGAAGCACAGGAGGAGACAGGCAAACAGGTGAGGTCACATGCACTGTGGGGACTGACTTGACTTTTCCTGGAGACTGATCCTAACCTCACCATAGTAACTATTTGCCTAACCTTAAACTTGCACTATGTAACATTTAAGTTAGCAGTAGTGTCGTTACTGCGTTTGCCTGGAATGTTCTACAGTATAGTACTGAACTTATGCAGCAGGTTAGAGAGGGCTCATCTTTGTATGATAAACCATATACTAACTATGGCTCTCCCCAAGGGTGTGTCCTGTCTTCAGTTTTATTTGTTCTGTACACAAACTCATGCATTAGCTAGCACTTAATAATAATAATAATACTAATGCTTTAGTCCTATATAGTGCTTTTCCAGACACTTGAAGTTTTTGGTCCTCACAAAACACCCGAGGCAGAGAGGAGCTGTACATGTCTGAGTAGAATATTACTGGATTGAACAAAGCACAGGCTAATAGAAGGATTATTTATTAAGAACCAGCCTACTCACTCATTTAGTCCAGCTAAGATGACATTAAAGTCTTAAGCCACTTTAAACAGAATAGACCATCAGACATGTTTTAATACAGAAAAGAATATGATTTGCTATGTTCTTTAAGGATCTAATATTAGTTGTAAAATGCAACACTGCAATATTTCTAAACACAGCACAACATCTGCAGATTAACAAGAGATAATTTACCTTCCCATATTAGGGATTAATAGGAGCATATTATGTCTGTAACAACGTCCAACTGTACCAATGGCCATATTTTGAGCTTTGAGTGCCTTTTCCATCTTTAAGGCACTCAAAGCTCTTTACATCATGGAACCATTCACACGCACATTCATTCGAACCGCCCACCTTCAGATCAGTGGACAAACGCTCTACCAACTGAGCTACTGTCACCCACCATCAACACCACACACACATCATGTCTATTCCTAAAGCAATTTCACCTCCAACTGAATTTAAATTTTGAAGTATAGCTGATTTAATTCCAAATGCACATTTAGGTACAAACAAACACTTGTGTGTAATGGTTGAGCTGTAGCAGTACACAGCAGCTTGATTCTGCTGAAGTGTGTGGGCCTTACCTGGAACACAGTGAGGATGGCTGCAGGGAACGTGTCAAAGTTGGTGGTGGGCGTCTCATCCTCAAAGTTAAACCTGCAAACAGAGAGAGCTCAGGCGTGTGCAGAGGAAGTCAGCTTTGGAACTCATCTGTGACTGAAGAGAAAAAGGGAAAACTCAGATCTGTGTGTAAACATCCACACACTACAGTGAGGACCAGCGCACTGCTAACATCTCTGCATCTGTACTGTTTGTACTAGAGGAGAACTGTGAGTGGCACAAGTTAGGTTCAAAATCCTGATTACAATGTCTGAACAAATGTAAAAGCATTTTCACTGCAATCTACCTGTCTTATATTGCATTGAAAACACCTTGGTAAAAACTATACTAGAATGCATTTAACATGTACACACACAGTAAGTATTTGTCCTCACAAAGATGGCATCCACATCGATGAGTTTTTATTTTGCAATGCCATTATGGAAGAATAACAAGTGGCACAAAGGCAGTGTTGTTTTACAGGTAAAAGGTTGTAGGTTCAAGCAAGGTTTCCTGCAGGAGGGAGAAAAGTCCCTAGTCCAGCAGCATTACATGAGGGGGTTATAAAAAAGAATGACATGTTTCTGAGTTTGCAGGGGAAACGGTTATAAAAAATCACTATGGATCTGATCTAATACATTATAGATTTCAGAAGTGATACTAAGTGCTATTAAATACAGACATTTGAAAATAAAAATCTGAAGTGTGGATGCATCTTTACACATGAACTCAGGAACACCAGGGACAGTTAAAGGAGACTTATATATGATGCTTTGAAGCCACATGAGGAGACAGTCCTACAGTATGAACCATACGGGCCAGCTGTGATAAACAGTGTGATCTGTCAGCTGACCTGTGCTCGGGGTCACTGCTGGATCTCATCTCTATATGATTTACTCTAACCTAGAACCACCCAAATAATCAACTAGAACACCAACCATGAGCTCACCAACCTGTTCCTTTGGAGAGCACAACAAAACCTGGGCAGAACAGCCCCAGCAGTGATATAAAGTGCAAATGGCAGGCTTTCTCATTCTCACCTGGTTTGGTGGGATAATAGCCTACTTATGGTAAATTTGATCATAGTTTTATATCAGTTAAGTGGCAGTTTGTGGGGAAAAAAAGAAGAAAAGAAAAGTAAAAAAAAAAAAAACACAAAAAATTGCTTTCAAAATGAAGGGACAATTTATGCACAAGTAAGGTATTTTTCTGACCGTTTAAACAGTGATTTAACAAAACAAGTTGTCAAGTCTAATCATAAATATTGTGTCATTTAGACTAATTTTTGGCCATTGTTAACATTATGGTTGATAGAAAACAGTTATGGCATTACCACTACCTACAGTATGTGATATCTATGTCCAACCAGGAAGTAAAACTATAAACTTCACCAAAATGAAAAACATAGAAAAACATTTTTTGTCAAATGTAATAATGTTAAGTATGTTTTTGTGGAATGAGTATTCTAACCTGCCATATGCACTTAAGCCTGGGTAAAGGCTTCAGCTGCTGCTCTGAGCTCACGTTTACAGCGTTTATGCCCTCAGAGTGAGCTGTGCCCTCCAGGCCCACGTTGCCATAGAAACCACCATGCTGTGCCCTCCAAGAGAACGACATCTGGGACAGACCTCACCCCATATCCACGGGTTTCAGGGAGATTAAATGTTGCCATACTGTTGCCATAGCAATTAACAATTTTGAGAAAAAAAATGAAAGAAACCCATAAAAAGGCTAGCTAACTTCGACAGCTTATAGAGCAAGGTTCTGCTAAATAGGATCAAACACATTTTAAAGGTGCATTATGTAACGTTTCTGGTGGATGATTGCTTGTTCCCATGGAGACATTATTGTTTGGAATGTTCCATACTATAAAAGTAGTTCCATACTAGTTAATGGAGATACGCAGGTGAAGTCACCAGGCCAAGTATCATGAAAAGTACACAAGCATCTGTAAGTGAACAAATACAGCAGGAACATCTCCATGAGACAGACAGACCCTCCACCAGGAGCTTTCCATACTGCACCTTTAATGTTACTGCAGATTACAGGGATGTGTATGACTCTTCTACACATGACGCTCTAGAAGTCAAAATGGACTGTTGTTTATTGGATCATAACAATAAAAAAACATGATTTCTATTTGAATGTTTGCGTCCATTATAAATGTACAGAACATCTCTGAAGGAGCAACAACAAACCTGCCAAAACCTGTGTCCTCCATCTTGAAACTGGGGGAGAGGTGAGAGAGTGACAGAGATAAAGATGGATTATGACATGGAGTAAATCATAAACAGCATATAAACAGCATATGCAACGCTCAGGTGCACAAATAGAACTTTATGGAACGGAATGAGACATGTCAGCGGTAAATCAAATCAAAGCTGCACTGCAGAAAGGAACATCTACAGGAGCCGAATTCAGTCTATGAATGTTGAAGGGGCTGTACACTTTTTTAACATTTGTTTTGTCTCAGTACAAATACACTGAGGACTGGGTAGCCTTAATAAAGCATGAACAAAGACTTCATTCATAATAAACAAACTACTTTACTGTGACATCATACGTGATCTTCATGTATGTTTATGGCAGTATGTTCAGCATTGTAAACAGCCAAAAAAGATGGAAAAATAAAAAAAAAATACAAAATGGATTATCAGGAGGCTGTGTTCAATACAAGCATTCATGGTCCTGTTTGGAAGTTTGATTTTCAACAAAAAAACGCTTAGTTACCACTTAATTAATACCTTAGTTCCAACTCCCAACACCTTCATTAAATAGTAATTATTTGTTTATTACGACTTCAAAGTCTTTGTTCATGCTTTATTAAGGCTAATTAAAGTGTAGTTAATATAAAGTCATACTATATAGGGTAAAAGCAGCTCTTGTACAGCTGTGTACTGTCTGCAACTAATTATAAAGCAATTTTTATCATCCGTGAACCAGGAAGTATGTTTACTAGTGGTATAAAAGTGCTAATAATTTATATAGGCCTTCCAATTATGTCAGATGCAATTTTCTTAGACCATTTTCTTTAAATACGGAGAAGACGGCGAAAAATACATTCAAATAAGCCAAAAAATCTATGTCTGATTTGAAACTAATCATACTGAAATCATGACACACTGCAAAAAGCAATATCCAGGTAAGTTAAAATGACTTCAGTTAAGAACATTTGACTTAGAGTAGATTCAACTTCACAAGTAAAATGATCTACCAGTGGAATGAGTGCGTTTTTCTTAAAGGTTGTATGGAGGATTTTTTTTGTTTCAAATTGTCAATGAAAGTTCAAAATCGCATTATACAGATGCAGCCAAGGCTACCTCATTAGGTCATCAATCAAACTCCCTACGGTTCTAGCGTAACTGACTTTCCGGCGCGCTGAGATTACATGGGTTAAGTTTGCCTCTCGCACATTCCACATACGCAAGACGCTGTTTACTCCACCGACGCAGCGGTTCTTAGCGGCTTTTTCCAACTGTAGCTTCCTCGCAGTTTGCACAAAGTTTGTTGTGATGGCAGACGAGAATCCACTACCAGTTAGCCACAAAAAGAAAGTCCGTTTATGAGGTTGCTGAGAGCGTTTTTGAGAACGAAGCCAAACTAAGGTGATTCTTGTAGATTCCTTCCAGCGATGGCGTGCACTGAAGCAGACGAAGGGTCTAAAGACTGACGCGTTGGTCGCTAAATTACTTCTGGACAAGAAACTTCAACAGTGATTCGTTCAACAATTCTGAATGTGCACCGACTGTAAACAAACAGGATTTCTAGAGTTAGGAGGAAGCGGGAAGAGGCGTTTTTACTTAAGGAGCTGTGGAGGAGGAGGTGGAGTCTCGCATGAGCAACATTTAATAAAGGACAGTCGCTGTATTTCTCTTTCCTTGAAAAATCCATCATACAACCTTTAATTCAAGCAACATTCAATTTAGTTTCTTTATTTTAAGTGTAAAGACATGTTGTTTTTCTTGTCAAGCAAGTGTAGCAAGAAGTATTTTCATATTTTAACTACAAAAAGTCTTGTTCCATTGGAAGATCATTTTACAAGTCAAATTTACTCAAGTCATGATAAAACTTTCTTAATTCAAGGCATCTTAACTTGGCTAGTTTTGACTTTTGCTGCGTACTGTTATGATGCTTTTCTAACTATTCTGGATGTTCATTTTTGCAGTGCTGTGTCAGTCAGAACATGGAGACTTCTCCCATACCATACATGATGACGGGTTAGTGGAAATCAAAAATAGACCGCACGTATTCTAATCTAACAGCGTCCTTGGTGACTCACTCGTGCACAGAATCTTATTATTATTACATATAATGAGATGGGACTGGCTTTATAAACTGGAAGGGCAGTTTAATGTTCGCATTTTATATCACAGAGGTTTTGAATAGACCTATTTTTTACCAGCGTCAGACCAAATATTTTTAGATATAACTTTCAAAAATACAGAATGACAATAGAATACATTATAGCAGCAGATACAATTACTTCATAAATGTTTTAGAAGTCAAAATTACCTTGATTTAAGAAGTTCTGAAGGCCCATACTACGCAGTTTCCTCATCACAAACAGACCTGAAGTTGTGTTTTGTTTCATTCACATGTTTAACACACAAACCCTGCAGATTTAGGCTGACTTCTTCTCTCAAACTGAAAACACTCTGTTCCACCTTGTGATGTCATGTGGTAATACAGGAAGTGCTCCATTGTGTTTTAAAACTCCATACACTTTCACTAGAATCATCTCTACTAAAGGTAAAAGGAGCTGTTAACTTGAAAACTACCTCTTCATGACATCACAAGGTGGAACAGAGCATTTTGAGCTTTGGAGATAGACTAATTAACCAAATATGAGTGAATGAAACAAGACACAACTCCAGGTATGTTTTTGATGAGGTAACAGCATTCTAACATGGCTTAAAGTTCACAAGAATATATATTTTTTGTAAAGTAGGGCCTTAAAAATGGAAACCACTTCCATACTGAATCATCTTTGGAGTAATACCGTAAAAGCCCTTGGCCCCGATGCTTATAAAACGTAACTCTTGCGTTAGAAGAAGAAACATTTATTCCACTGTGTGATAATTTGGCTTGACATCAAAATATAGTGAAGCCAGTCAGCTATGCCACGCTTGTCAGAGCCACAGAAGCTTGTCAAAACATCAGAAAACTAAATATTCAAGTACAAGTATTTTTAAACCCACAGTATGTAATTTTTTTACCATTTTGTTGTTAATTGTACTAAAAAATACACAACACATGTGTCCTTACTGTGTGGGCTTGCACCTCCACAAACCTGACTCTTCTATTGGCCTGGAGGAGGGACTCCTACTGCTTGTTTCTATGGAAATGTTGTTCCTCTGGCTATAATCCTCTCTAGTATGGCATAAAATGTCCACGGAGAATGTTCCTTTCTATTTCCATGGAATCATGCAAGCGAGGTGACACCTTCAAAAAGTTCCACAGTGAACCTTTAAATCTGGTAAAATCCCTCTTTGAAGTGCAATAACAGACCAGGTGACTGCTTCTTTGCCAAATCAATAGTGAAATCCAAGTGTCCGCCCTCGTGCCGTTGGGCCTAATCCCTCTCAGTGTGGTGTGGTGTGGAGTGTGGAGGGGACACACAGAGTCTGCTCCAGAGGGACAGGCAGATAACAGCAGAGCACAGGGCCCACATAAAGTCTTCTATATGAGGAGAAGCCCGCACAAAAGAGCATGCACTAAGGCCACTATCATCTGAGCCCTGTTCTATATGAAGCACTCCCAGCATGCTCCACTATCAGCAGACTCCAGAGCAGAGGTCAGACGGGCTTTTCTCAGAACCACTGCATATGAACAACATGTGGCTGTATACACTGTACAGCAGGCTACATCTGGAGAGCCTGATTTGATGCATTTTTCAGTCTTTTTGAGCTCATGTTTTTGGACAGGTCTCATTGGTATGTCACGTTTTACAGCTCTGAATATGATCAGGGAAGTGCTGCTTATTCATTAAAATAATCATCATTCTGAAGCCTCAGTTTAACCAAAGACTGTAATTCCTCCTCCTCCCTCCTGTCCCGTCTGTCACACCCAGTCACAGCCTGACACCTCTGCTTCTCAACCAATCATCTCTCATGTACATCCTCTCTTCTTCTTGCCATTTCAGGTACAACCCCCTTCTGTATGGCTGCAGCAGCAGAACCAGCAGCCTCCTCAGCCTCTCCATCTCACCACCAGTCTCTGTAATAAGCCATGTTTAGATCGGCTTGCTTTGGAGTCCAAACGTGTTTCAGCCATCTTAAGTGAATGCTGCTGGCCTGTTTGAGCTGCACCACGTGGGCCTGTAAGTGACCCCCTCTGACATAGTACCTCCTAAAGATACCAGGCCCTCTTCAGCTCCGGGTCCTCTTCAGCTGAGGAGGAACTAACCCCATAGCCACATGACTGGACAAGGGAGAACAGACTCATCTGAACATAAGATGACAAAAAAAGCAGATATAAGCAGAAAATCATTATTTCTTACAAACCTGATCTTGTGATAAATGTCTAGTGATGGAGACTTAGCATGTATGTTGACATGTTATGTTGATGAAAGCTCCATGAGTAAAACACTAGTGTGACTGATAAGAGAAAGAGCTAATGCTTAAAGCTGATGAGTGCAGCTTTTATTGAGTGTCACTGTAAGTGAAATGTAGCAGACTTGGTGAGCCTTAATCAGACACATAAACACACTGTTGTTTCCATGTATCTCTCATTATAAATGCTGATTCCTCTCCTGAGCTCTCCTCACATCTCCTCATCCTCGGCTCGTACGCTTCACTTCATCTTAATCCTGAGAGTGAGACAGAGGCGCGTGCTACAGCTCGCCTCCTCCTCCGCTCTGCAGTGAGCCTGTGCACCTCCAGATGTTTGTGTTCCAGCTTTTACTCCTCCACCCAGGGGGGCGTGTGATGTTTGGAGAGAGAAGACATAATCAGAGCTCAAAATAAACCGCAACTAAAAGCTTTCATTTTTTGGACATTAGAGATTACATATTCAGGTGAAGAGTTAATTAATTTGGATAAGCAGCTTTTCCTTATTGTCAGTCAATCACAGCCTGCAATCTTTACTTCTTTACCAATCAACTCTCACGACATGCACACTCTCTTTCATTTTTCTTGACATTTTTTCTAGCATCTTCCTCTGTATCATCTCCAATGCAGCAGCAGAACTATCAGCCTCCTCAGCCTTTCCATCTACTTCACATTTCCCTAAGAAGGCCATCCTAATCTCCCTTCAAACATATTCATATTCATATTCATACATACATATTCATACATATTCACTTATCCACTTGCCAGGGTCTACCTGCCAGCTTGCACACTGGCCTGTCTCATGATAAAATTCTTGATAAATAAATACAAACTTTTTTTTTGGCATCATCACTCGTTCAGATTTTATATTACTCATGTGTTGAAATAGCTGCCAGTTGTTCAAATGCTGTTGAATATTCACAGACCACGATGTTTGGTGGCTACGTATTAAGGCTTATGCTCCATCCAATGAGCACAAGAGCATATTCACAAAACCGGAAGACGTTTGGAAACATGCGGATGACGACTTCCTCTGGGCTCTGTTGGTGACAGTAACTCTGAGAAAATCTGGAAAAACTGAAAAAATGTCCAGGTTTTCTTCATCTAGATTGTCATTGTATTCTTTCTTTTTTTCCTTTAATCAAGTGTCTATTAATTTGTGTGTTATAATTTGTCTAATTTATTTAAAAAAATTAAAAAGATGTAATTTGCCACGTTTACATGAGAGCTTTAATTCCGATTAAAAGTAATTTAATTCCGAATAAAAATTAGTTCAGCTTTAAAAAGACCATGTAAACACTTAATTCCTACTGAAAATGATTATTCGGAATTAAACTTAATTTCGAATTAAGTGGGTGGTTTATTCTGATTTTAAAGCCGAATTAATTTATTCCTCGATCATATAAATGTTTATTCTGCTTAAAAATAATTCCGGTTGTTCGGCGCTCGTTGGGTCGTCCTTCTGACGCGATGATGCACGGCGAGATGGCGGTCCAGAGCAAACATTGGTATCGAACTAAAACAATTTTTTAAATAAGTTCGATGGAAGAACTACAAATAACGAAAAGAGCAGATGGAAAACATAAAAACACAAACCAAACCGAGATGACAAAAAGCCGGTAGCAGCTGAAGTGTGAGTTTTCTTCCCGTCGATGTAAATCCGTTCATGTTCCTGTCCAATCAGAACCCTTCCCCACCCCCAGACGTTGAGTGGAATTAAATAAAGCTGATTTAACGTGTTTTCCATGTGAACCTCAATTCAGGTCGAAGGAGAATAATTGAATTCTTAACTATTTAATTCAGAACAATTAATTCAGAATTTTAAAAACATCATGTTAACGTGTCCATTGTAGTGTTCCGTTATGTTCAGCAGATCAACCGTTACATCCAGCTGCCTGTAAGTGACATCGAAGACACGAGTCCCGTCCCCCATGGAAAGCTTTGGCAGGTTATGAAAACCGCTGCTGCTGAATCCACGGTTTTATCACATGCCCAGAGTCGGGAACTACACCGGAAGTCGACATCCGCATGTTTCCAGAGCCTTCTGGTAAGTGTGAATAGAACCTATACCAGGCACTAGCATGCAGAGAGAGAGCTACTGTTTACAGACACTGGAAGGGTCTATCAGTCTCTTTCTCCCATTTTAAATATCCATTCTAAAGAGTCACACGACAAAAATGAACCTATGTCTTTAGAATGATCTTGAGCTGTATCAGAACAAGTATAAAAGCACATAGACTAGTATACGCCCATGGACCTGGTTTAGCCCTGGTTTAGCCCTGGTTTAGCCCTGGTTTAGACCTGGTTTAGCCCTGGTTTAGCCCTGGTTTAGACCTGGTTTAGACCTGGTTTAGACCTGGTTTAGACCTGGACCACTGAGGGATTACACAGATATAAGGCCACATGGGAATAGAAAAGAAAGTTCTATGATTTAATGCTGAAAATCACATTCTATTGTGTAAAGAAAGATTTTTACATTTTTATTATCATCACGGTATCAGTATTAAATATTAAGTTTATTCTGCAGTATCGTTTGAAATGTTATTAGTAATGGTAGCTGCAGTACTATTTACTATGAAGCGTTAAAAAGTGAGTAATTCCTGAATACAGCATGTTGTTCTGGAGATATTTTGAAAACTGTTGAATACATTTTTGGTTTAGCTGAGCTGGTACCGCGTCAGCATGTTAGCGTGTGCAGGTTGTGTTGAGTCAGGGATGGCTGGGGGCCCGTTCTCTGATTAAGGGCCCTCAGCTCGGCCCCTGGAGCGGCCCCTGTCATTAGAGACATGATCACAGGCTCCGAGTCTCAGCACGCAGTCAGCAAATACACTGTGCTAATACATAATACATACAAGAGCACTTTTATGTGTCACTACGGAGCACAACACTGCCCACAAACCTCTGTATGTTTGGATATATTGATCTGTGTACAAGTTCTAAAGATGGGACACTTTTCTTACACGTTTAGTTTGTTGTAAAAACAAAAAATCATATTCACCTTTGGCTGTCAATTAATTAAGCAATTAAAGACACAGTATGCAACTTTCTAGAGGCACATCACCTGTATGATTCCATGGATTATATAAAATTAAAACCATGCTTTGAAACATTCTCCAAAGAGATAAGTGTGTTTTATGCCAAAGGAACAACATTTCCATAGACAGAAACAGGAGGACGTCAGGTTTGTGGAGATGCGAGCCTCAGAGCAAGGATGAATGTTTTTCAATTTATTTTCATTCTATTCATTTTATTCAACAAGAAAAATTATTGTTAGTCTAGCATAACATAACACGTAACACATAACAATTCATTTCAATAAGCAAATATCTGAAATAAAAAATGCTTTTTGTCAAGTTTCACAAACGTGTTATGATAATAACTGCATTAGGATCTTGTGCTGATTTGCCTCTATTAAAGTTCTTACTAACTGTTTTTATACTTGCAGGGGTGGGTCAGATCTTTAGAAAAGTGACAGATCACCTGCACATATGGAACAACGGTCCAAAACAAAAGCCAAAATCGTGGTTAGATGCGTGGTTAGAAAAGCAGACAGGTTAAAGGTCTCGTGTGAGTGTAAAAGCGCGTGTACTCACTGCCCCCCGAAGAGCTGCATGCCCAGAAGAGCAAACACCACGATGAAGAGGAAAAGGAGGAAGAGCAAGCTGATGATGGACTTCATGGAGTTGAGCAGAGACACCACCAGGTTCCTCAGGGAGTTCCAGTACCTGAGCACAGCGCACACACACATTACTGCAGTACAGGAGGACAAAACCAACACCTTTATCACTATTTCACTTTTACCCATTAGCATCATGTTGATAACTGACATATTTCTACTTTTTCAAAATGTTGAAAAAAGAAGAGGACTGAGTTTGGAGGCCAAGATGATACTCGAAGTTACTCCCCACATTCAAAAGTGAGGCTCAGTCTGCGTCACTGGCCCCTCTGACCACCACCAGTCACTCACATGTCGCATTCATACACTGGCAAGGCGGGTGAAGTGTCTTGCTTAAAGACAAAAACTATGCCCTGTTTGGACCTGGAATCAAACTACTAACCTTTGGGTTGATGGGTGAACATTCTAAACACATTAAGTTTTCCGAAAGCAAACTAAATATTCTGTTTAAACTGGGAAGTACCTGGAAGACTAAAGGGGAGAGTGAGGGGGTATGAGGGGTGGAGTCTGGAGGATCTTGAGGACTAAAGGGGAGAGTGAGGCCGGAGGAGGGGCGGGGTCTGGAGGACTAAAGGGGAGAGTGAGGGGCGGGGTCTGGAGGACTAAAGGGGAGAGTGAGGCTGGAGGAGGGGCGGGGTCTGGAGGACTAAAGGGGAGAGTGAGGGGCGGGGTCTGGAGGACTAAAGGGGAGAGTGAGGGGCGGGGTCTGGAGGACTAAAGGGGAGAGTGAGGCTGGAGGAGGGGCGGGGTCTGGAGGACTAAAGGGGAGAGTGAGGGGCGGGGTCTGGAGGACTAAAGGGGAGAGTGAGGGGCGGGGTCTGGAGGACTAAAGGGGAGAGTGAGGGGCGGGGTCTGGAGGACTAAAGGGGAGAGTGAGGGGCGGGGTCTGGAGGACTAAAGGGGAGAGTGAGGGGCGGGGTCTGGAGGACTAAAGGGGAGAGTGAGGGGCGGGGTCTGGAGGACTAAAGGGGAGAGTGAGGCAGGAGGAGGGGCGGGGTCTGGAGGACTAAAGGGGAGAGTGAGGGGCGGGGTCTAGAGGACTAAAGGGGAGAGTGAGGGGCGGGGTCTGGAGGACTAAAGGGGAGAGTGAGGGGCGGGGTCTGGAGGACTAAAGGGGAGAGTGAGGGGCGGGGTCTGGAGGACTAAAGGGGAGAGTGAGGGGCGGGGTCTGGAGGACTAAAGGGGAGAGTGAGGGACGGGGTCTGGAGGACTAAAGGGGAGAGTGAGGGGTGGGGTCTGGAGGACTAAAGGGGAGAGTGATGGGCGGGATCTGGAGGACTAAAGGGGAGAGTGAGGGGGGATGAGGGGCAGGGTCTGGTGGACTAAAAGGGAGCGTGAGGGGTGAGGTTTGGAGGACTAAAGGGGAGAGTGAGGGGCTTTAATCAAGTCTTTCGTAATGTCACCAACTACCTGAAATTTTAGTGGCCACTGGAGCCCGGACACACCCATTTCTAAAGAATTATGACCACAAAGCTACAAACTTACCTCGCCTGTACTAAAATAGCCACAAAAAAAAAAAACTAGAAACAGTAGATAATGCTATTAAATCATCATATACACCGTTTAGGAGCAAAAAAGTTGATTAAGTGTTTCATTCCACCTCAGGTATTTTAAACTATATATTTCTCATCTAAAACCAATGAAAACTTGGGGGAGTCTGATTCTTATATAAAAGTGGTAACGGTCTGTCAGATGAAATGAAGATTCTTGTTATTTTAGAGTCTGATAAGAGCCAGCTCCTGATAATGAGCGGTCTCTCTCTCTCTGTAGTGCATGATGGGATTAACTGAGATTACAGCTCCAATCACATCATAACTGCATTAGAAAATAACCAAAGAGCGTCAGTCATACTATCAGGAAGTCTTCCATTTCCACGTGTTCATTTAGGATTATCAGTGTGGTTTTGTGTTGAACATGAAATCTATGTAATGACAAAAAGCAAGTGGAAAAAAAAATAAAAATAAATAAAAGTTAGATTTAAGATGAAGAAATCTTAATAAGTGAAGCTGCATTGTGTAACTTTTCTGGTGGAGGGTCCATCAAATGCTTTTTCCATGGAGATGTTATTGCTTGTCTGGAATGTTTTGCAGTATGGCATTAAACCTTTCTACCATCATGGAGACCAAACCAGACCAAGTTACAGGTCAGATCTATGGAGAGGCGACCTCGCTCACAGTCAGAATGCCTGTTTTTTAGGTATTTTTGAGCTATAAAATCACCTGTAATTGAATAAATGTAAGTTAGAGCTGTTTAATGCCATACTGTGGAACATTCCAGGCAGAGCAAAGACATCTCCTTAGAAACAAGCAGGTGACGGCTCCTTAACCAAAAAGTTACACAGTGCGCCTTTAGCATCCTGTTTTTAGTATTGTACGTTTAGAATAGTTTTGGGGAGATTATCTTTCTTTTTGGTTATTGATACTTTGCGCCTGATGTTGTCAATGTTGGAAGGTGAAGCTAACTAGAAGCACAGCTCTGTCTGAAGCTCTGTTACTCTATTTAGACTTTAATCTGAGTTTTGTTTTAACACAATCTGACCAGAAAGAACTGACTTAGCTGGAACTACGACAGGTGAGCTGATTTGCGCTGCTAAACAGGTCCCTCTCAAACTGGTCTTTTCAGATTTGCCTTTCTGTTGAAAACCACACAAATAAATAGGACGATGAAAGCTTGTACTGACTTCTGAAAATGTGTTGTTTAAATCCATTTTGTATTTTTTCTTAATTAACTTAAAAGCTGCAACATTTCTTCGTGTGTTTTCCATGAGGAGGATGTGATCATGAAGCACAAAATAACTGTTCAAAACACAAACGAGCATCTTCCTCGCCGCATCGTCTCTTCACCTGTCTGTCTTCACCTGTCTGTCTCGCTCTTGAGCCCCCGTCACTTCTCGCTCTTCTGCTCATGTCTCCTGTAGAAAGATCCTCTGTCCTGTCTGGGATCATGTCAGTGTCTCGTAGGATTTCAGCAGATTTCAGGCTCTCAGGGGGTGGGGCTAGGTGTATCGATCAGGTATGAGTGGATGTGCCGGGGGCGGGGCTAGGTGTATCGATCAGGTATGAGTGGATGTGCCGGGGGCGGGGCTAGGTGTATCGATCAGGTATGAGTGGATGTCCAGGGGGCGGGGCTAGGTGTATCGATCAGGTATGAGTGGATGTCCAGGGGGCGGGGCTAGGTGTATCGATCAGGTATGAGTGGCTGTCCGGCTACTGAAGTATGAGACGTTTGTTCTCGTCATTTACGCCTCACCTGAGCTTAACGCGTACGGGTCATTAAGACGTGTCCCACTCACTAATGTTCATTTAGCATTATCATCGTTATTTAAGGCGCAGGGTTCAAAGTGTGAGAAAAAAGTAGCGGCTTGTAGTCTGGAAATTACGGTAGTTTGAACATTACGGTTTATTGTTTATATTTTCTTCGGTAGTATAGCACACTTTCAAAGGTCCTAACTTCATAATTATGACTAGTCTAATGTCTCAGTCTTTGAAGAAGCGGATGCAGTGGTGTGAGAAGTACTAAATGTGCAGAAAATGTGAGTAGGCCTCTTGATGATTTGTGCTCCTTGTGTTAGCGTATAGTGAATAGTGTTAGCGTGTGGCAGTAGTGCTTTATTTCCTGAGCTTAGCAGTAATCCTGTGATCCACTGGCACGCACACACGCACACGCACACACACACACGCACACACACACACACACACACACACACACACACACACACACACACACACACACACACACACACGCACACACATACACACACACACACACACACACACTGATTAGTCTCAGGCCGTGGTGCGTTCACTGACACTGTTGTTCTCCTTGTTCCTCCCCAGTTCTACCTCAGCCAATCACACGTTTACCCTATAATCTCCTTCATATAAATACACTGTCTCTCCACCACTCCAGAACTATTTCCACTTTTGTAGATGTCACTTAACAAAGATAACCTGTTTATATCCATGGTTTTAAATTGCATATCTGCTTTAAATAACAAAAATAAATAAAGTAGTTAAACAATGACTACAGCCGTTGAATTATTCATTAACAGATGAAGAGATGATGCAAGATTTGTACTGAACTGTAGTTTCACAAACAGAAGGATGAAACAGAGTTACAAATGTATGTGCTTCACTTTTTAAACCTGTGATTTTAAAAGACAGTGAGACATATTATGGACAATTGACTTTTTAGGGCTTTGAACCATGTTTAACCATAAATCATTCATCTTTATTTTTCTAATTTCTAATTCCTGTTTTCTCCTACCCCCCTACACGGCCACTGCTGTTTACTGAATTAAACAAGATTTAGCAGTGCAGAAGTTTTCAAAAGGAAGTCAGTACATGTTTCTTTTATTAAGTTGTTTTGTGTTGAAATTTTAAATGTCCAAATTATAATGAGTGTCATGTACTGTATAACAGACAAAAGCACAATGTCTTCTGTAATTTCTGCTGCTACTCTTTGCTGCAGCAGCTCAACAATCAGCCTCCTCAGCCTCTCTGTCAGTGTGGACATTTACTTTCCCAAAACAAATCCATCATATCCTGTTGACTGCATCACTCTACCTGCTGCTAACAGCTCCTCGCTCACATGACACAAATACTGTGTTGTAGTAGTGTACTTGTAGTACTGTACTTGTAGTAGTGTACTTGTAGTAGTGTACTTGTAGTAGTGTACTTGTAGTGGTGTACTTGTAGTGGTGTACTTGTAGTGGTGTACTTGTAGTGGTACTCACTTGGTGACTTTGAAAATCCTGAGCAGACGCAGAGCCCTGAGCACACTGATGCCAAAAGACGCTCCAGGTTTGATCATGTCCCAGAACACCTCAAAAATACTGCCCACAATCACCTGAAACAGAGGACATGAGGACATGAAGAGGCCTGAGACACACAGGACACATACAGGAGACACACAGGACAGGACACATGGACACACACAGCACTGACCCCAAAGTCGAAGCAGTTGAAGGAGGAGTGGAAGTAGTTGCGCGCTCCGAGGCCGTACATCTTCAGGGACATCTCAGTGAGGAACAGGCCCAGGAACACAAACTCGGCCGTGTCTGTGTGTGACAGACGAGTTAGTCTGAGCTGGAACCAGCCTGAAGACAGACTTTGGTTTGAGGGACACTTTTATCGTTCATCTGCACTCACATGACCTGAACCTGGTGTCTAACACCACTGAGCAGACAGACTGCTGCTGTAGTACTAGTAGTAACCGTAGTACGCACAGTAGCAGTGTGACAGTAGCAGTGGTAATAGTAGTAGTAGTAGTAGTAGTAGTAGTACTCACAGAGCGCAGTAGTGAGCCACTGTGGTTGGTTGTAGTGCACTATGGCCACACACACAGTGTTGAGGCCCACCACACACAGGACGACCCAGTAGAAGCTCTGGGCTTTGACCATGCGGCGAATACAAAAGCGCACTCTCTTCTCTTTGCGGCGGAAGTACGTGTGACTGTCCAGTTTCCCACTCTTCACACTGGAGCGGCCGAACGGAGAGCCCGGGGGAGCTGCACACAACACGACACAACACACACCAACACACACAAACACACAAACACACACACACACATTACAACATGTGTGTTTGTAGCACTACTCCTTTTCTCTTTATCTATTTTAGCCTACCACATTTTGTGTAGCATTTCATGTTTTATGTTTCTAATTAGGCCCACAAATCAGATCTTAGTTCTGGACAGTAACTCTTACAACAATTACTCTCACCTGAGTAGAAGTATTACTACTTTGTACTTTATATTGCTACTATTTTGAAAGTTTCATACTTTTACATTAGTTGAGTACTAATCTCTCACTACGGTCTAAGTACAACAAACTATCAGCAATCCCATTCCCCATATGCTGGAATCCAAAAGTGTTTTAATTAGCATGGAAGCACATAATTACACAGATACACATGCACATGACTTGGGGCTTCACTTATTGTTTATCCAAAACAAATATTAAGACGAGCCTGTTCACCAGACTGTGCAGAAAGCCTCACCCGGGGGCTTTTTAGCACACACGCCACAAATGCTTGTGACAGCTTTCTGTGCTCTTAATGATGGTTAAAAAAAGCACTGATTTTCACGCTCTGGCCGAGCATCACGAGAGGCTGGAGCCAGCGTCAGGTCCATTCATATGAAGCCTCCTGTTAAGAGTGCTGCAGGTGGTGCACATTTGAGCGGCTAATTACAAAAGTTAATTATGTTCTTTTACCCTAGAGGCGTCACACTCCACCATTTTATGCCTATGCTACTTTACACTGTTTCAATAAGAGATGAATACACTTTATAAGGCGAGACACTGCCGCTGAATAGTACGGCGGGACTCGACTAAAGAAATTCTAAAGCGGAAAGTGGATGTGACAAAAGCTTTCAAAACTATTACCTATTAGTTATTATCTCTATATCTGACTCAAACTGCACTCACAAGACTACACCTGCAGGGGGAGTTCATGCAAAAACTACTATTTCTGTGGCAAAAGGAGAAATTTAATTTGTCAACTGGACAGAGTTTATTTGGTCGAATACGTTTCTCAGCTCATCCAAGCTGCTTCTTCAGTTCTGGTCAGATGCTGGTGGACACTGCTTTATATCTGCCGTCACCTGACTAACAGAAACTGTAAATAAATATGTGTGTCTCAGAGTAATTTTCATTGTAATTAAGCTCCTCCCTTCAGGCAGATATAAGGCAGTGTCCACCAGCATCTGACCAGAACTGAAGAAGCAGCTCGGATGAGCTGAGAAACGTATTCGACCAAATAAACTCTGTCCAGTTGACAAATTAAATTTCTCCTTTTGCTATGGATTCTACCTGGACGACTGAGGGATTCTACACACTACTATTTCTGTGGAAAAAAGTAATAGGAAACAGTTTATATAAAGACCAAAAAATACAGAATCTACAGATAACGCACTCATTTCTCAGTTTCAGCTCATAGAAATCCTCATAATCTAAATAAAATGTTTAGTGACTAATGTAGTTTTTGGTCATTTTGTTGTTCACTTACATACATATAAGAAATAATGTATAACATAATTTTTCATGATGTAATGTTTTCATATATAAATAAGTCATTTTATGTGGAAAAAATGGCCAATGTTGTACATATTTGGGGCATAAATGTAAAGAGCTAAGTTTAAATGAACTTTGTTGATATATTAGAAACATTTCAGATCCAGCCAATCACTGCCAGGACCTCTTGACCTCTTCCTATGAGCTATTCACATAAATGCACTCTCTCCCTCCTCTTCACCATCTCCACTGCAGCAGTAGAACCATCAGCCCCCTCAGTCAGACCTAAAATATAAGTGAAATCTCACTTTATATATTGGCTAATCATGCGTTAGTAATAATGGTGAGCAAGAGGAATCTGTATTCGTATTTTCTTTACATTATGTGTAATATTGTTTCTTACCATAAGCAGGCACAGATCATTTAATCCAAAAACATTGTAAGCCCAAGTGCCCATAACACTGCCGTTTTAAAATCTAACCACATTTTCAGAGTAAATAAAATACTAAAGTACTATGCATTGGTGGATTTCAGTTGCCTGAGATCATAGACTGTTTATATAAATGCATGGGAGCACTTCCGGCTCCAGTTGACTTTACATTAAAAAACTGTCACCGCTCTCTCTGTAACTGCTGCACTGAGCCTTTTCATTTTGGTCTTAAAATGTTTGTATTAATTCCTATTCCTAATATGGAACCAACTCCAAATTCACTCCTGTAACCGCTAGCCTCGTGAGCTTCATTTGACTGGAGCCGAACGCTGTGGGTGACGTCACACTCGCTTCGTCTACTACTTTATACCGTCTTTTCCCAGGAACCACACTTCTTCAGTATTTTACGAAGACGTGAGCCTGGTCTCCGGTGAATCTCCGGTTCAGATTGGCGTGATTGGCAGGTGGATGGACAGAGACATGCGTACTCTGTCCATATCAAAACAAATATGGCTGCACAGTACGGTGTGGCTCGAGGCACGATGCAGAGAGTGGAGACCAGATATCAGCGCATACGGCAGTCGAGCAAAATTATAAAATCATAAAATCGTTCATATTCTGATGTTAGACAAATGCCTTATGAAGGATCTCAGTGGCCACGTTTACATTGTGTTTTTTAATTCGGAATTAATTGCTCCGAATTACATAGTTAAGAATTATTCTCCAAGTTTACATGGAAATAATAATTCCGAATTGAGGTTGGAAAACACGTTAAATCGGCTAAACGTCTGGGGGTGGGGAAGGGTTCTGATTGGACAGGGACACAAACGTATTTACGTCGACTGGAAGAAAACGCACTCTTCAGCTGATACCGGCTTTTCGTCATCTCGGTTTGGTTTGTGTTTTTCTGTTTTCCATCTGCTCTTTTCATTATTTGTAGTTCTTCCAACACACTTATTTAAAATAATGTTTCAGTTTGAGACCAACGTTTGCTCCGCCATCTCGCAGAGCGTCACCGTGTCAGAAGGACAACCCAACGAGCGCCGAACGACCGGAATTATTTTAAGAAGAAAAAACATTTACATGATCGAGGAATAAATTAATTCAGCTTTAAAATCAGAATAAACCACCCACTTAACTCGGAATTAAGTTTAATTCCAAATAATCATTTTCATTAGGAATTAAGTGTTTACATGGTCTTTTTAAAGCGGAATTCATTTTTAATCGGAATTAAAGCTCTCATGTAAACGTGGGAAATCACATACACAGTTCAGATTCAACATTTGTGGAAATTCATTTTACAAATATTTATTGGATTAAATGTATGTGCACTTTGTAACTTTTTGGTTAGGGGTCCATCACCTGCTTGTTTCTATGGATAGGTCATTTTGTCTGCCTGGAATGTTCCACAGTATGACATTAAACAGCTCTACTTTGTATTTATTCAATTACAGGCGTTTTATTTGTGTTTTATTGCTCAAAAATACCTAGAAAAACAGGTATTCTGACAGCGAGTGGGTCGCCTCTTCACAGATCTGACCTGTGACATGGTCTGTTAAAGTTACACAATACAGCTTTAATACTGACTACTGCCTGAAAGCAACAACACAAACGGGAGATACAGTTGCCGCTCAGTGAAGCAGAAAGTGTTTTCTGAAGACTCCACTCTAAAGGTCAGATATGATGTAAAGGTCAAAGGTCATGAGCTGGTGAAGGAGGAGGTAGGGCGTAAGGGAAGAAGGAAGCATGTAGGGAAGGAGTAAGGACTCAAAGAGGAGATGTCTGCATCGTGGACCATGTGACCAAAGGAGGGGAGGAGAAAAGGAGTCGAGGTAAGCATGTAAGGGTGTAGGAGATAGGGAGGCAGGAGGGTAAGAAGGTAGGGCAAGAGGGAGTAAGGATGTAGGGAGAAAGGGAACAAGGCAAGGAGGTAAAAATGTGAGGACATTTGAATTGGGAGGTAGGAGGTAAGGAGCAGTAAGGGAGTTACGGTGTTGAGAGAAGGACTCAAGGAGCATATGTTGACATAGAGGACCTAGGAAGGTAGAGGGGTAAGGAGGTAAGGCTGTAAAATGTTAGGATTCAAGGATGTAGGATGTGAGAAGGAAGAAGTGTAAGAATTTAAGAAGTTTACGAGGCAAGGACACAAGGAGGTAAGGAGGTAATAGTGAGGAAAGGCTGTGTGGATGCGACTGAAGTCATGGAGGAGGCCAGGAGATAGTGAGGATGTGAGAAGGTAGGAGGGTAAGAAAGTAACAAGGTGTGGAAGTAGATGGTTAGGAGGTACAGTGGTGTGGAGGAACTAGGAGGTAAGGATGTGGGGAGGTCAGGTGACAGGAGGTAGGATAGCACTCACCCACAGAGGAGATGTCTGAGTACTGATGGTCGCCCTCCTCAGCTCCGATCAGGTCTCTGCCCTTCTTCACTTTGCCTCGCTTCAACACTGCAAACAACACCAGTCACAACCAAATATATTAACAAAAACACTGGACATGATGGGGGGAGTTGTTTATTTTATACTTTGTTTTGGTTCTCAAAACGATTCTCCAATCAGAAAGCAGAATGAGCCTCACATGACTCTCTCTCTTTGTGTTGCCAGTTTCAATGCTGAAATCCAGTTGGTTTAAACCTAAAATGTCTCTCTCTGATCTGAACGGTCTCGACCTAAACCTCAGCACCTGCAGCCAATCATGAATCAGTGCTAGTGCAGCCTCTGCAGTTCAGTGAAGGAATTCTGGAGGTTCTTTCATATGAGGCCTGTCCATAAACTGAGAATGAGACAAACATGGATGTGTCTCTATCTGCAGGTTGAGGCTCTGGAGACACAGGTTCATTTGTGATTGTAGTTCCTTTCCTTTAAAAAAAAAAAAAAAAAAAAAAAAAACAACTTTAAGATTATATACTGTTCCTTTAATTAAAAAAATGTATATATGTGTGTTAATTGGTCAGAACATTGGTATATACTGGCCGTAGTGTTATACTGAAAACAAAATCAGTGGCCTCACCCATCACTAAACAGATATTCTTTGCCAGTTTGTGTAATTAAATACATTTATTTTTATCAATGGCGTGTAAAAAAAGGACACATTTATTTCAAATACGTCCTGGCTCTATAGTTTCTGCTCTTTCTCTCTGCTGGCTGGTGCTGGTGGGAGACTGAGACTGAAGCTGACTGACACTTGTGTTTTTTCTTGCTCTGAGCCTGTTTCCTGCTCTGAGGGTCTGCAGTGAAAGCCTCGTGAAAGACAGTGTCATGTGACCTCCTCTGCTCACACTGACTGCTCCTCCTACAAACACAGCTGCTAATACTCACATCCAATCACTTCTGAGCCAAAAAATAACTTTCACAGTAGTAACAATTTTAAAACTGTGTGATATTGAGAAGTTAACTAGAAGTACGTAGGTGTAGTGCTTGCCTGGCCAGTACTGGACACTCTTACAATAATTTACAGACGGTATATTCGGGAACATAGCCGTCTCCACAAGCTCCAATGGGTGTGACTGACAGACTCATAAACCAATCCCAGAGAAAATATGGAAAAAAGAAAAACAGAGGAAACAAATGGCTGCACAATCTCTGAGCCAAACTGTAAACTCTAAATCTGATGTGAAAGGAGCGCCTGTGATTGGACCATTCTATAATTTCACAGTTGTCTGATGAGCTCTATGGTCTGGTTCCAGAGCCTCCTCCAGTCACACAGCCACACACAGCCAGAGCCAGAGGACGGAAACTAGAGTGTATGGAGAAAACCCACACAGACACTGAGAACATGGACTTACTTTTCGACATAGACTTTGACAGACTTTACTGATCCACAAGGGAAATGACTTGGACACAGTAGCTCACACATCACAATATAATATAATAACACAGAGTGAAAAAAATCTAAATGGTAATAAACTTCTAAATAAGTAGCAATAAAAAATAGCAATAGATTGGTATCAATCATTTATATAAATGTATGTACATTAAGTAAACAACAAATCGTAATATAAATACAGAATATCACAGTTATAAACAAGAAGTCATAAGGATACCATGTAAAGATATGATGATTCTCTGTTACATAAGGGTGAGTGGTTGTACAGTTGTAGGGAGTATTATAGTATGAATGTAGTCCCGTATCTCTCACTGTTTGAGCGGAGCTGTAGGAGCCTGTTGGAGAATGAGCTCCTCTGTCCCTCTATAGTCTGGTGCAGTGGGTGAGTTGTACAGTTGTAGGGAGTATTATCTGTCCCTCTATAGTCTGGTGCAGTGGGTGAGTTGTACAGTTGTAGGGAGTATTATCTCCTCTGTCCCTCTATAGTCTGGTGCAGTGGGTGAGTTGTTGTACAGTTGTAGGGAGTATTATCTCCTCTGTCCCTCTATAGTCTGGTGCAGTGGGTGAGTTGTACAGTTGTAGGGAGTATTATCTGTCCCTCTATAGTCTGGTGCAGTGGGTGAGTTGTTGTACAGTTGTAGGGAGTATTATCTCCTCTGTCCCTCTATAGTCTGGTGCAGTGGGTGAGTTGTTGTACAGTTGTAGGGAGTATTATCTCCTCTGTCCCTCTATAGTCTGGTGCAGTGGGTGAGTTGTTGTACAGTTGTAGGGAGTATTATCTCCTCTGTCCCTATATAGTCTGGTGCAGTGGGTGAGCAGGAGTGTCCATGATGGAGAGCAGTTTGTCCAGTGTCCTCCTGTCCCTCACTGTGACAAATGTCTCCAGCTCACAGACGATCACGTGTCCAGATTTACGGATCAGTTTGTCAATCCGTCCAGTGTCTCTTTTACTGGTGCCGCTCTCCCAGCAGAACGACAGCGAAGTCCAGGGCGCTGGCCTCCACAGACTGGTAGAAGATCTCCAGTAACTTGCTGCACACATTGAAGGACCTGAGCTTTCTCAGGAAGTAGAGTCTGCTCATGCTCTTCTTGTACACAGCATTACAGTTGTCCCTCCAGTCCAGCCTGTTGGTCACATGGACGCTAAGGTACTTGTAGCAGTCCACTATTTCCACATCATGGCCCTGGATGGTGACAGGCTCCACTTACTGCACTCCTTCACAGTAATATGGCTAGGATTACACCACCTCTCGTTCACCAAAACAGCAATCCCGCCACCTTTCTTCTTACCACAAAGGAGAGTGTGTCTGTCCGCATGTACAGTCTTAAAGCCTGGTACAGATGCACTGTTGTCCGGGAAGTTTGTATGAAGCCAGATCTCCGTGAAGGACGTGATACTGCTGACAGCGTACTCCCTCTGGGTCCAAAACTGACTGTTGTGAGCTTAAAGTCATGTTATAATGTTATTACCTCATCAAAAACACACCTGGAGTTGTGCCTTGTTTCATTCACAAATGTTTGAGTAATCCTTTATTATTAGTGTGTCTACCTCAAAAGCTCAAAATGCTCTGTTCCACCTTGTGATGTCATGGTGCGGTATTTTTCAAGTTACCTCCACAGCTACCTTTTACCATTAGTTCAGTAGAGATTTGCTATTCCAGCCCTGAAATGATCCAAATGATTCTAGTGAAGGTGTGTGGAGTTTAAAAACACAGTGGAGCACTTCCTGTATTACCACATGACATCACAAGGTGGAACAGAGTGTTTACAGTTTGAGAGAAGAACTCAGCCTAAATATACAGTGTGTTGTGTGTTAAATGTGTGTGAATGAAACAAAACACAACTCCAGGTCTGTTTGTGATGAGGAAACTATTATTATAACACAGATGAGAAAACTGCGTAATATGGACCTCTTAAATGGGTTTAGAGTAAAATATGCAAATATAGTATCAGCGTAGTTTATCAGAAACTGCTGCTCTGGTTTTTAAACAATAAGTGTCAGGATGAGCTATTAAAACCATAGCAATTGACGGCTAGTACCCTCACTGTGATGTTACTCCACACACAGGAGCTGTCACTCATTACTTAATGTGGTCTCTATGTGCGGTCAGCCGGGACAGTCTAAATCCTGCAGCAAAACGAATGGATGGGTCTATTTGCTGGTTCGGAAGTGTCCACCTGTGCTCGTGTGCTGGAGAGCCACAGCCATTTGACTTGAACAAATTCAATCAGAGCGTGTGTAAATCCCAGTAATTAGCCAGGCCCCTGAGCCGCAGCTAATGGAGCGCGACCAGGCAGAATTACAACTGTGAGCAGAGAGGGGGAGAACTGACAGCTTATAGTCTACATATGTGCAAAATCTGCTGGCATTTTGTGTGGCATTTCAAATCATACTGGACAACTGTTGTATTTGACATATCATTTGTGTAATTATGTCCAAGAAAAGGTTTTAAAACAGCAAATGAGTTAATTAGCCTTATGGCAGTAGTGAATCTGCACCACCAGCCTCTCAGACCACCACCAACATTCACACACACATCACAATCATACTAGACCAAGAAGGTGAAGTGTCTTGCCAAAGGACACAACGACAGTGTGCGCTAGAAGCACAGCTGCATCACTGTGGCACCTGGTATTCCTAGCGGTCTAGCACCCAAGTTCTAATCAGGTTCTGAGATCAGATGAGACTGGGCATTGGAGGTGGTTGGACATCGTTTGCTTGTTCCTTCCTTGAAATGCGTCATGGCTTTGGTGAACATGCTGCTAATATATTAACATGCAGTAACCGTAAACACAAGGGCATTTTATGGTTTTACACTGAGGGAGCGCTTTAGAGGGAGCTCATCAGACATTCTTACATGAACCTGTCACGGATTCAATTTTTAGGTAATACTGAATAGTCAGACGGGTGCAGCCTTCACCTGGCAGGGGCCATGCACCGTCCAGCGGAGACTTCTCCTCGGCGATCTCATCCTCCTCCTCCAGCAACACCTCCTCTGCAACACACACACGCACCAGAGGTGGAAAAAGTACTGAAAAATTGTAATTAAGTAAAAGTATCTTTGCTTAAATCCTACTCAAGTAAAAGTAAAAGTACCTGTCTGAAAATGTACTCGAGTAAAAGTAAAAAATTACTTCATTTCAAATGTACTTTGAGTAAAAGTTACTTAGTTACTTTCAATTAAATAAAAAAAAACTAGAGTAAAAATGCAGGTTTTTTCATAATGTTGCTGCACATAAATGCACTCTTAAATAGACATAAACTGCGGTAAACTAAATGTGACGCACTACCATTTAATTCCTCTAGGAGCTGAAGATATATGGGATAATGAATCTAGGACAGGGGTCAGCAACCCGCGGCTCCAGAGCCGCATGTGGCTCTTTCATCGTTCTGTCGTGGCTCCCTGTGACTTTGGAAAATAATAATGAGCATTTAATTACATTGTATTTTTATTTTAGTTTGTACGTTTTTAAATGTAAATCTAAAATTGTAGATAATGGTAATCTTGTAACATTTAAATAAAACATTTTAAATATTTTTGTCGCTCAAAACATGCGTCAAAGCCGCCGATGTGCGCCACCCGCACACACTGGAGCCCGGACTTACCGCACCTACATCAGCAGGATGATTTTCAGCCCAATGATGATAAATCCAAGAAAAGAAAAGTTTCTGAAGAAAACAGAACGCGTAATGCTACGTGGGCAGATTCATTTGCTTTCACGGCTGATGAGACTGGTACACGCGGTACACGCGACAGTGGATCATTTAAGTTTGGATTTTTATTTCCTACGAGGAGGACTCAAATAATAATGTGTTTAATGCAGCTTTGCGCACATTTGTTTACGTTATACAGAAGTGAAACTTAAAACCACATGGCTAATTTGCATAAACTAGAAGCGCTGAAAAAACAGCTGCTCCTTGTGCCGCTGATGCGGTCAGCTTCTGTCGGACTAAAGGGCAGGACTCAGTGGAATATGCGTGTTCTTTCTGTGACTGAGGGATGTTCTGCCTATGGTGAGTCTGTTCTGTGCTTCTATCGCGTTGGAGATGGTTCATGTTAAACTTTTCAGAGATTATACGTGTGCAGGTCGTACGTGTGCAGCGCAGTTCTTTATTTCACTCATGCACTTTATTTATGTTGCTACTGTTGTGATGAAAAGACTGAAAGGTGTAAATAATTCTCTTAAGACTTGAGCTGTAGTGGAGGATGGTGCTTGTTGTAGTCTGTTTTCTGGGAGTTGTAGTTTTGCCTGTAGTTCCTCTGGTTAGCGCTGGTTTAGAGTCAAAAGGGTTTTGTGGCTCTGGGTGTTTTCTTTTCTGTGGGAGACGCTCCAAATGGCTCTTTGAGTATTTAAGGTTGCTGACCCCTGAACTATCCTATAGCCAACATAAATTAAGATGATTTATTAAGAGACCAATCGCAAACTTAAGTCCTGCATTCTTATCATTTCTGACTGTCCTCTAAAGGTGAGGTGATTTTCCTACTCTCAGCTACTTCACTTGAAACGTTCGTGATCAGGATGGAAAATAATTGAAATCATGAAGCCAGATTGTGTTAACCAAACAACAATAAATATACCGTTTGGGTATAACAGGCAAAACATATAGGCCTATATTTGTCGCCTACTTACCACCACATGCTTTCATAGATTCGGTTCGGCGGGGCAGACACATTTTACATTGCATGATTATTTGATTTTTCGCCCCTATCGATGTTATTTTACTCAGTAACGTGGGCGGCTTTCAATGTAGCGAAGTAAAATACTTGGCTTTAAATGTACTCGAGTAAAAGTAAAATTACCTGTTTCAAAAACTACTTAGAAAATTACAAAGTACTCATAAAAACTACTCAATTACAGTAACGTGAGTAAATGTAATTTGTTACTTTCCACCCCTGACACGCACACACACAAACACACACATTTACATTTTTGGCTTGTGTATATTTTTTAACAAAGGTGCGCAATGTAACGTTTCATGAGCGCCTGTCACCTGCTTGTCTACATGGAGGTGTTATAGTTTTGCCTGGAATGTTCCACAGTATGGCTTTAAACGTTTCTATCTCCATGGAAAAAAACAGGAGACGCCATCAGGCCAAGTTACAGATCAGATCTGTGAAGAGGCATCCCTGCTCACAATAGGAATGCATGTTTTCACAGTGTTTTTCAGAGGTGTAGGTTTTAGGGATGCAATGATATTCGATATAATATCGAATCGATACTGGTGACACGATTCGATACACGTGTTCGGTCGATACACATGCGTCTCTCCATGCACTGTGCTGTCATTTATTTTGGTCAGAAAGGAAAACAGATATCGCGGCGTCTTCCTCAGATGCAGCAAGAAAACAGCTCCACAGGGACTTACAGCTGAAATATTCTAACAGAGGAGGGTTTTATTTTTCAGTCACTTTTTATTTTACGTGAATAGACCCAGGAATGACAAAGATATTCACTTTTAAATACTTTAGAATCGCTTCTGGCTTTACATCAGCTTTAATCAAATTCGCTCGTATGCGCACCCGAGACACGACTCGCAATAGACGCAATCTTTTTCTTAGACCATCTCATAGGTTTTCCTCAGAAAACGGTTTGTTGAGACATTTCTATAGTTTTAGTGTTCAGAAAGTAGATGGCGGAGCTACAGTGTGAGTAAAAAGAGCAGGGCCGTGTGGGAGGAGCTGCTGTTCGTCTCTGCTGCTGCTGGAGACGAGGCAGAGCAGCACCGACACAGGAGCCTGTGTGAACGCAGCGAGAGGAGAGACACTCAGGAGGAAAAGAAAAGAAATCATCAAATCTTCATTAAAAAAGGAAAAGTCTGATAGTGTAGCTCCCGTAGCGTCTATATTAAGAGTAGACTGGCTCTATTATAAAATATAAAATAGCCTGAGAAAGATCTTATTTTCACTGAATAAAAATGCTCCAAGTCACTGAACCAAATTAACTGAAACACGTCACATATAAACTACAACTGTACAGTAGTTGTGCTGTAATGTATTGTGCGTAATGTGTTAATATCATAGTGTTATTATATTATACTCATTAAAAAATATTATACTCATCAAAAAATTACATGAGATTTTTTTTTTTGCATCTTAAAACATATCAAAATCAAATCGATACTGTGACCCGTGTATTGAAATATGTAGTGAATTGTGGGAAAACTGTATCGTTGCATCCCCAGTAGGTATAGAGCAAACATAGAAAACAAGACAAAGCCTGCACACTTACTCACAAACTTAATCTAAAAAAGTGACAACGTTTTGACCAGTTAGAGGTCAGGGGTTAGGGGTTAGGCTTGTTTTGACAGTGTGGTACCTGCTTTACAGATCCACTCCAGGTACCCTGTGAGCTCCCTCTCGATCTGCTGCTGTCTGCGGAGCTTGAGGAACACCTGCCTCTTCTCCACACGCTCCCTTTCCTTTGCAAACTCTCTGCAAACACAAAACAAGCACAGTCAATGAGAGCCAGTGAGGGGACAGAACACAGTGTATGGACTTCTATAAACGCTGTGATTGGTCAGCAAGACGGATGACGGTGAAGAGGTTTAAACACATTTCAATTATTTCAATTATCAAGTTTAATGGGTCTGGTACATAGGCTGTATAAAGAAGTAGACTAAGGGAGTGTGATGTCACCCATAGCGTTCAGCTCCAGTCAAATGAAGCTCACAAGGCTAGCAGTTATAGAAGTGAATTTGGAGGTGAGTTCCATATTAGGATTAGGAATTTATTTACAGGCAAAACAGCAAAATAAAAAAAACAGGATTATGTAGAGTGGGTTAATATAAACATTTTAAGACCAGAATGATGAGGCTCTTTGCAGCAGTTACAGAGGCTACAATTTTTCAATGTAAAGTTAATTGGAAACTGGGTCGATGGAGCCAGAAGCGCGCCCATGCTATGTCCATTTATATACAGTCTAAGATCTGGTATCATAAAAAGCAAGAGTTAAAGTGGAAATATTATGTATTCTTGTGGCTTCAATTTGCTTTTAATGTCTTGTGGTCACCTTGGCATAAGTATTTTTGCATTTTCTAACTTAAAGAGCTGCTAAACGCCTGTGCTAGAGTTAACTCTGGGAAAAATCCAACAAAGTGGGCGGTAGTCGGCGGGTTGGGGAGTGTGGGTTGGGGTGATGGTGTGGGACGGGGCTTGAACTATGAGTGACAGCTGGGTGACAGCACCGGTCAGTGAGAGCTGCAAGAGCAAACTGCCAATGGAGAGTGACAGCGACGCCAGTTTGGCCACGGAGCGCAACTCGGTATAGGCGGGGTTAAGAGGGGCTCCTCATGTACCGCCGATAGACCGTGAGCTGACCGTGAGCTGACCATGAGCTGACTGAGTGCCTGCGCTTGTCACGTGATAACCTGCATCTGACTCATTGGCGGCCGATAGTCCAACCCGAAAATTTAAATGTCGTGGCCGTAGTTGATCTTAAAGAGGCCAGTACATTCACAGCTTTTGAGCCAAAAGTCAGATTTTTAACAAATATGCACTAAAATGCCAAAATAAGGCCAAGGTTAGGTATACACTTCTATTTTAGACCCATTTACACAGCTAATCAGTAAAAAAAAAAGTGTTTTTGGTGTTTAGTGGCTCTTTAAAGCAACACTGTGTAACCTGTATAACTGAAGGTTACCTGCATGATTCCATGAAAATTTGAAACCATACTGGAACATTTTCCATGCAGATACACAAGTTTTAAGCCAGACTGTGGATAATTCTAGCCAAAGGAACAACATGAGTCAGGTTTGTGGAGATGTGAGCCCCCTCACAGTAAGGACACAAGGTTTTCAGTGAAAAATAACATGCTTTTACTTTGTCTAAAAAGTGGAAAGCAGTTAAAAATGATACCTCCATTACGTCCACAGTATTTAGACACTGGAGCAGCACTGCTGATGAACAATGAAAAATTAATTGAAGCCCTCAGGCACTGTGACCACTGTGCTAATAGAGCCATGTGCTTGTTGTGAACTCAATTTTAGCTCAGAAATGCTCAAAATATTTCCAGTGATTATTTATGGATTTAAAAAACAGTATTGAAGTCTGGATTTTAACCTGTGGCACTATCCAGGCAATATGTATTTAGCAATTTAGAGAAGACAATTTGGATAAACTGATTTGCAAGTGTAAATGAAACAAAATACAGCTCCAGGTATGTTTTTAATTAGGGGACAACAGCATAACACGGTTATAAGGATTTGACAACGTGTATCTGGTGATACAGCAATGATACTGACTGTGTAAAAAGAACACCGGATGAAAGTGAATGTCCACTGGGAGCTGACGTCACTGTAAACATCACAACAAAGCGCCGCATGCTGTTGGCCCCTCCTGTAAATAGCTGCATATCACACTTTTTTCATTTGTACCAAAATGACTAAGCAGTACCAAAGGCAATGAAAACAGGAGCTGATTGGAAAAATGCCTCCTTGAAATTAAGTAATTAAAGATTTCTCAAACAGAGGGTAAATGAGTCCTGAAAAGTTCATTTTGCAGAATAAAGCTGCTTTAAACATGAATCAAAATGAAGGTGATATATATTATTATTATTATTATTATTATTATTATTATTATTATTTTAATACTAATTTAATAATATATTATTATTTCTGTGTACATTAGACTAGTTTTGACCCAGTGTAGAACAAGGTTGCATGTTTCATAATTTCCAACCAAGCATTAAAATTTTAAACCTAAAAATGGCTAAACTAGCCAATGTTTTTTTTTTTTTTGTTTGTTTGTTTGTTTGTTTTTTTTAACCTTTATTTTACCAGGTAGGTCGATTGAGAACCAATTCTCATTTTCAATGACGAATGTGTGATTGTTTTAAGCAGAAATTTTAAATACCATGATCTTTACTGTGTTTTAGCGAAATGACTAATCTAACCTGCCATTTACTTTAAAAGCTTACACAGATACTGCATAATTTATAAATCTTGATACTGTTAGATCCATTTGACAGATTCCATACGTCTTCTGCCCTTCAGGACCTCACGGTGGGGCGGACGTGGAGGTACGTGTGGGTCTGAGTAGGTCCAGCACGTCTGTAAATGCACTCTGGTCGTTCAGCACATGCTCGTTGGTTTGCTTAATTATCATCGGAACGACTGCGGAAAAAGTTTGTATCGCGTTTGTGTCCCTGGCGTAAAGACAAACCGAGATGACAAAAAAAACGGTAGCAGCTGTGTGTTTTCTTCTGTTAGACGTAAATACGTTTGTGTCCCTGTCCAATCAGAACCTTTCCTGACCCCCAGACGTTGAGCGGAACTGAATAAAGGCGATTTAACGTGTTTTCCATGTAAACCTCAATTCGGTGTAAACTCAAAGGAGAATATTTTAATTCCGAACTATTTAATTCAGAATAATTAATTCAGAATTTAAAAAACATCATGTAAACGTGGCCAGTGTGGACCGGTGTTTTTGATACTATAGGAAAAGACTCAATACGATACTCAATACTGATTCTAATACCACCATGAAAATAAAAAAACAACTTTCTACTTTTTAAACTTTTTATTTAGACAATGGTGTATGAGATTTTCAGCATTAAATAGAAGTACTTTATTTTCTATTCCCATGTGGTCTTATATCCATGTAATCCCTCAGTGGTCCAGGTCTAAACCAGGTCTAAACCAGGTCTAAACCAGGTCTAAACCAGGTCCATGGGTGTATACTAGTCTATGTGCTCTTATACTTGTTCTGATTCAGCTCCAGATCGTTCTAAAGACATTCAAGAAAGGTTAATTTCTGTCCTGTGAATGGGACTTTTTTTATTGATCGCTCAAATGACTATCTAGTTTCGATGCTAGTTTTATTATTGATCAGCATCTGATTTTCGATACTTTTGACAACCCATAAGTCTGGATCAGGTAGACTCAGACTCAGAGGTGTTTTCATATTCACTGTATAATCTACATAAATGACACACAGTTGTGCTCTCAGCCTTGGGCCAGGAAAGAAACCAGTGCTCTCACAGTGATATATGGACGTGGATGTGAAGAGCCACCCCTAACGACCCAGCTCTCTGGTCAAAGTCTCATATTTAAGCTGCTCTGTCTGACCTTAACTCCATTTCAAACTTTCTAATAAACTTTATGGTTGATTAATGACAGAGACACGGGACTAATGACTCAGCCAGGTTTTAGGTGTGGCTTTGTTTGGGGCATTTCTGTTGAAGTGTAAATCTGTCATGATAATTACTATATCTAAAGTACTCATCGTTCAATATATGTTAAATAGAACAATATTTTTTGGGGGCTCAGTTTTATGGTGGTACTTTTTCTTTGTACTAGTGGGGAACTTTTTGTGATTTTTCTGTTCTATGATGAGATTTGAGCTGTGGAGGGGTGAATAATAAACTTCTGTGAGTCATTATATACACAAACTAATTACTCAAGTGTTTCATTCTGCTGTTTATTTACTGCAGTTCATGTTTTTTTTAAACCATAATAAACATTTAGAATAGTTTTATGGGGATAATTCTACTTTAGGGATATTGTGTCAGTGTCAGTGGCATAAATTAGTTATCTTCTATATTTTCTTCAGCAATATATCGCACTTCAAAAGGTGTTATTGAGACGGTCCTAATACAAAAACGTTAATTTCGTCTTTTTATGCACATTAACTTCTTGGGTTCTTTTTAAAGATAATATAGGATTAGGTGTATTTACCTTGTTGACATGTTTCGTCGGCTGCTGCTGCATCTTCAGAACTGTCACGGTGTTGGTGGTGATGTGCCGTATATCAGCTGTTGTTACTTCCTGTAGGTGTGGTCCTTTCACACACCTGGAACATCCTCCTCCAGAGACCAATGGGCGACAAGAGGTGCGCTCAGTTCGAGACCACCGGGCGACAGAAGGCGTGGTCAGTCCAAGACCACTGGGGCGACAGGAGGCGTGGTAAGTCCGAGACTACCAGGCGACAGGAGGCGTGGTCAGTCCAAGACCATCGGGGCGACAGGAGGCGTGGTCAGTCCAAGACCATCGGGGCGACAGGAGGCGTGGTCAGAGACCTGCCAGGTCCATCAGCTGATATACGGCACGTCACCACCAACACCGGTGACAGTTCTGAAGACGGCTAACATAAGGTAAATACATCTCCTACCACGGTGGCACTGTATACTAGTCTATGTGGTCTTATACTTGTTCTGCTACAGCTCAAGATACACCTCATACAAGATAGCTGAAGATACCCTTGCATGAGGTGTCATGTTTATCATGGCTAAAATAACGGCGATTAATAATTGTATCACAATAATTATTAAAAGTTTACAAGTTTAAAAGTGTTATGGATATGAATAACTGAAGGATTACACAGATATGAGACCACACGGCAATATGAAGTAAAGTACTATTATTTAAATAACATTTTGTATGGATGCCTTAAAAATTCCTCAAAATCAGACAGGCTGGCCCCAGAGACACTGAAAGATGGGTGAAATGCAGAGGACAAATTTCCCTCTAGGGACTAAAAAGTGCTCCTTTACCTAAAATGAAATAATCTACTTTGCAATGCTAGCCTGAGAAAGAGATGTTAAAATATATGGCCCTCTGAAAATGTACCTTGCATCCAAATGAGCTGGTCTAAAGCAGAGTCTGATCAGTGGTGAAATGTTATGAAGGTATTTTAAAGGCCGACACACAACGGGCGCTCGACCCACGACTGGGTTTGTTGAATCGGGATGCGGCGCTGTGTCTGAACACATGAGGCACTCTGCACTTGTATTAAAGCCTTTTGAAGAACAGTGACATCCGCGACATGCAGCAAATGAAGCAACGCGGCGCGCCACATTTTGGGGTGTGTTGGCCTTAATAGTGATGTACTGACCCAGACAGGACTCCCAGCACCAGGTTGAGCATGAAGAAGGAGCCGATGATGATGAGAGGGATGAAGTACAGCCAGTTCCACGTGTTCCCCGCCACATCGTTTGTCTGCAGGCACAGGAAACAAAGGGTTAACAAAGGATGGACAGTAACAAGGCTAACGGGGTGTTCACACTTGGCCTGGTGTGGTCCTGGTTTGGGCCCAGTTTGAGTCCTAATGTAGATTTGGTCTATGTAGATTTGGTCTCTCACTCATTCTAGTCCTAGTCTAAAAGACCATATGCATTTTGTTTAGTTTATTATATAATTTGGAATGTCTCAGTTCAAAGAAAGGGTCAAAAAGACTCATTATAACCCAAGATACTGTACAAAGATTTTCTTTTTGATAGCTGTACAGATGTTGAAAACTTTGTTCAAAAATCTAATAGCCACTGTTTGTCTTTGTTGAATGAGGTGGCTCCTGTGAAATTTAAAAGCACATCTGCTAAAAATCATTTCCACGTAGATAAATGAAGACGTTTTATATTTTAAACACCACCATCGTAAAACAGAGAGACTTTGAAAATCCTCAGATCTTGAAGTTCATAGATTTCACTTTAAGGAGCTAATCACAACACTGAATGAAATGATAAACATGGCTAGAACTGATTGTTTTTCCAACCTTGTGTCAATGAACAGGAAAAATTCAAAGGTTCTGTTTGATACTATCAAGAAAATAGTTTCACCTTCAGCACCACAAATCCCTGTACATACAAAGAATGACTGCGATAAATTCTTACAGTTCTTTGTAAATAAGGTGGACACTATCAGGGCATTTTTAACAGCTGTGGTATGAGAGAGAGCCGTAGACTTGACCTGTGCAAATTATTTTTCTTTGTTTATAAAAATGAAAATGTATGAAAATACAATATAAGAAAACCACTGTAAATCAAAAGTAGATTTAAAAACACAAGGTTTTTGTTATAGTCCTGAATGAGACCTGGTTTAGTCCAGGCTTAGTGCCAGAACTTACTAAAAGAGCTTTATGCTTAAATGTGGAATAATTCATGTTAGTCCAGGTTTAGTCCTAGTTTAGAACTGATTTGGTCCTGGTTTATGTCTCAAGAATTATTAGACCAGATTGTAGTCCTGACTGAGACTTGGTTTAGTCTTGGCTTCCTGCTAGACCTTACTAAAATCTTCCTGCTTAAAATGTGGAATGTGGAAAAATCCATGTTTGAACTTGCTTGCATCCTCTCTTTAGTCCAGGTTTAGTCCTAGTTTAGAACTGGTTGAGTCCTGGTCTAAAGGTGCATTGTGTAACTTTTCTGGAGGAGGGTCCATCACCTGCTTGTCTCCATGGTGATGTTATTGCTTTGTCTGAAATGTTCCACAATATGATATGAAACAGCTCTACCTTACATTTATTCAACGACAGACGGTTTTGTTTGGTCTCCATGAAGATAGAAAGTTTAATGCCATACTGTGAAACATTCCAGACAAAGCAATAATATCTCCATGGAGAAAAGGATATGACGGACCCTCCACCGGAAAAGTTACACAATGCAGCTTTAAGTATTTGTCTCGTTAGACCAGATTCAGTCCTGATTGAGACCTGGTTTTTACTACTTACTTGATGCTTCAATTGGAGCTTCCTGCACCTGAGTTAGCCCAGATTTAGTCCTTATTCAGAACTGGTTCAGTCCTGGTCTCACCCTGCGATTTAGACCTGATTAAGTCCTGCTGTTGTCATCCTCAGACCTGATTCAGTCATATTTAACGATAAACAAGTTTGAAAATGACTAGACAATCAAACTGTTTTAAAAATAAATGTCCCCGAATGCTTTAAAATCACAGTAATGAAGAAGAGGAGCACTTGTGGTGGAAGCGTGTGAGCAAATGCATATTTATGGACCAGCTCTGACAAAACCAACTCTTCCCAACTTGGCTCATTAGACAAAAGAGTCATTAGCAAAGTTTGAATCTGTGGGAAACAAAGCAGTGCTCATATCAGGCCAGAGCAGCTGTTCATGGTAACGCCAGCTCCCAAACTCTGCTTATTCTACCGTTTTAACACTCAAAACAATAAAGGGACCATGCCAACGCTATGGACTGTGCATACAAACTTAAGGTGTACTCAGACTAGGAAAGTTTGAAAGCCTGTTTGATTGATCTGAATCGAATGTTGACTTTTTTCTGCTGTTTCAGATCATATTCTCACATATCATAATATTTACTGAATGAATCACGTACGCAGAAGGATATGTGGATTTAAAGAACCCATATTTATTGGATGGAGTTGTGTTTTGTTTCATTCTCACGTTTAACACACAAATCCTGCATATTTAGGCCGAATTCTTCTCATACTAAAACACTCTGTTCCACCTTGTGATGTCATGTGGTAAAACAGGAAGGGCTCCACTGTGCTTTTAAATTCCATGCACCTTCACTAGAATCATTTGGATAACTTCAGCCCTGGAATTGCCAATCTCTACCGAACTAGCTGACTTGAAAACTACCATTTCGTGACATCACAAGGTGGAACAGAGCATTCTGAGCTTTGGAGATGTAAACAGACCAATAAAAAAAAGTTACTCAAATGTGTGAATGAAAGAAAACAACTCCAGGTCTGTTTCGTATGATGTAACAACATTATAACATGTCTTAAAGCTCACAAGAGTCACTTTTCTGTAATATAGGACCTTTAAATGGACTAAACAGCAGTCATCTTCAGAGGATTTCACTAAAATATAGTTAAAAGCTTGTGTACCCAATCTTTTTGTAGATGAGTAAATGATTATAAAAGCAGCACTGTGTGACGAAAAACAGATTGCTGTGTGCTGTCTGTAGCTAACAATAAAGTATTTTTATTTCTCGTCAACCTGGAAGTAGGCACCGAAAGCAGTGCTCTGATTGGGTGGGCGCCACAGTTTCACTTCATCTGAAAAAGCTGTTATGACAATATGCCAAAGGTTTGTGAGAGGTAGGGACCATTTAGACAGATTTAAATACCCACTTTCTACTTCCATGGGTTCATTTTGTCATAAAGGGCGAATTTTACAATATACAAATATGAAACATACTCATATATAGACCGATATATAGGTTGGTCGATATTTGGCCTTTTTAGCGTATTGGCTATCGGCCTTAAAACTCCAGCACTGGCCGATATTTTGTTTTGGTCAATTTGCTGCCTAATAATACACACAAAGCTTTATTTTAACACTTTAATAAGAAAACGGTACAAAATGTGACCACAGTTCCCTTATGGGTTTGTGGTGGAAAAAAATGGCTTTGTGTGTTTGTACTAATTTAGATTGCATAATAATCAAAACTCGGCCCTACATATCGCCTCAAAAATATCGGTAGAGCTTACTGGCCATGAGTTGCTCTGGATTCTAAAAAATCGTATCGGCATCGGCCATGAAAATACTCATACTGGTCGAGCTCTACTCGTATACAAATAAAAGTTATAGCAAGACATACAGACATACAGCTTCCTTCTGCTGTCAACTAAAGCACGTTTCCACTGTGCAACCAAACATCAGGTGCTGAAACATCTCGAGAAACTGTGATAGACCCCTGTATGGTTATGGTTAACATGAGAGCAGTGAGAAGAACCTGACTGCACTCCTCAGCTTCACTCCTCCCCCGGGGGATTGTACGGGCCCCGGGGGACTGTATGGGACTGTGTGGGGGCCGGATCTGCTCAGATGAAGGCACAGAGATGTGTGAGATGACCCTCTGAAGCGTCCTGACATGGAGAGACAGAGATAGCTTGTGTCGGGGAGAATGGGGAGAATGGGGAGGCTGAATCAGCGATGGAGCCTAGATTAGACCCACACATGCAGAGGGCTGTCAGCACCCTGCTCACCATCAGCTCCCTGTTCACCGGCACACAGGATGATATCAGACCTTTGACAGCTGAATGACATTTTCCCCAAATGAAAAGTTGATGACAGAGAGGTGAATGAACAGCAGAGATTTCAGATGTTCTCGACTGTTAATGCATCTTACAGTTCACTCAAGAATTATAAAAAAGTAGTCATTTATTGTATACATTGGAGCTGTCCTGAAGCACCATTGCCAGGTTGAAATGACTTCCCATAAAATACAGATGAGGGGAGGGTAAAATGAGTATCTGTTGTAATACAGTGAGTTCTAGGGTGTAGTCACTAAAATAAATGTCAGATTTGTGCATTTATGTTTTGGATACCTTAAAATGCAATGTAATCAATAGGAATAAAATGGCTTTTACCCCCATCTGTGAGTAAACCAGAATGTGAAAAGTACTAGTCCTACAGTGAGCACCACTCGACCATCTCTATATTATAATCAATTTATAATTATAATCAGGCCCATCAACAGAAATTTTGGGGCCTGGGGAAAGAACCCTCTGATGTAATATAAATATAAATTAATAGGAAGGCTCCTAAAACCCTGGGGCCCGGGACAACCCCTTTGCCCCCTCCTGTCGCCTCCCCTGCTGAAGCCCGTCATGACACCACTATATCAGAACCTTACCAAACTACTGCTGGTACACTAAAATTCAGAGTAGTTTAGTTTGTAATCTACTCGTTTAACAACTAAACTTTGGTCTGAAAAGAAGAATATGTTAGAATACATTATTGGAAGACCAAATGAACTTCACTGGACCCAAACAATTGACTTGACAGCAAGATGACGTTCAACCAACAGCATTTAAAGATCTTCAGAATTCCGAGTCTGCAGAGACACGTGTGGTGACAGGCATCTTGGCTGGTCTAACATTCATGCATTTCAAGCATTCGCCGCTGTGGTGTGAACTCATTAAAGTTACCACCAACAATAATACCTAGCCTCTGGAGTGCTGTCATTAGCTGTGTGTAACCTGTCAGCCAGTATCGTCCCAGTCCTCTGTGATGGAGTGGTACACACTATTACCATTATAGGAGGAGGGTGTGGGGCCCTACAGAGGCAGAGGTGACCCGGCCCTGCCCTGCTGGCTGTCTGCTCTGGATCATATGTTCTGTAAGTTATTTGTGGATGTGTGATCAGAGCGTATAGAACAACAGCCCCAGGCCTGTGCACACATGTGAGCCCCTGGTGCAGTACAGAGTTTACAGAGAGGTGTGTCCAGTCACAATCACACAGCTCTGACTTCAGCTCAGAATGGTAAGAGTCCTGTTCGATGTTATTGTGGCACTGTTACACTTTTTAGACAGATTAAAGCTGTTATTTAAGATCTACTCCTCTGTGTTTATAAAAAAGACATGCGTTTTCAGGTATTTCGTATTAAAGACGCTGTACCTGATTTTTACGGTCTTAAAAAAGTGAAACTCAGAGTTAATTCATTTTAAACAGTTTGCAGCGGTCCAAAGTTCTTCCTCACTTACATTATGCATTCAGAGCATCCTAATTAATCACTGTGATGAGTTTATAATTGTTTTTCACAATTCTGAAGGTAAAGCTAACAACAACTAGCATTTCCTGATTATCAGATGCAGACGGTACACAGCGGACTTACTTGGACCTCAAGATCTGCTTATACAATATGTCTGTGCTTTGGCAAGACACATTTTTCTCAAATACATGGGAAAATATGGTACAGTACAATAATACAATAACATATCATGACCTACATTTTGTTCATTTTAAATCTCAATGTTCATCAAATCTTTTTCAAATCCACAGAACTGATAAGCCCAGTCTTTCCTAAGTCTATATTTTTTCAATAATCGCAAGTTCAGAACAGTGGGTGGGGATAGGGGGCAGGTGAAAACTGAATTTTTCTGAGCACTCAGGCTTCAAACACAAGACAATGCAGGAATATACTCAAACATGCATGAATCTATCGAAAAAAGTCAACTTTTACATAATATGACCTTTAAAGGGCCTGTATTACAGTATTTTCTGATCTGTGTTCTAATGTTGTTTCCTCATCACAAACACAACTGGAGCTGTGTTTTGTTTCATTCACACATGTTTGAACACACAAACCCTGCATATTTAGGCTGAGTTCTTCTCTCAAACAGAAAACACTCTGTTCCACCTTGTGATGTCATGTGGTAATACAGGAAGTGCTCCACTGCGATTTTAAACTCCATACATACTCACTAGAATCAGATGGTGGAAGGTGGAACAGAACATTTATTGTTGAGCTTTGGAGATGGAGACAGACTAATAATAAAGGGTTACTCAAACGTGTGAATGAAACAAAACGCAACTCCAAACACAGGAGTCAATTTTGTGTAATTTAGAACCTTTAAACTTCAATTAATGCAGCAGCTGTTATGAGGATGTTTTGTATGTAAATGTCTTCACTGGGCTACTTTTTACATACAAATGATTTTAAAACAAAACAAAAAAACTTCCTATTCTATGCATCGTAAAGTAGTTAAAGCCGCCAGTTACACATGATCTAATCCATGTGGTGTGTGCCTGTGGCCTGCCCGTGCCTCTGCGTTCAGAAGTTCACAGCCTGTTTATCTGCCCAGCACCTACAGCGAGGGATGTGCGGGCTCAGCAGGAGAGCAAGACATATGGCACCCACCCCCACGGGCTTCTACTCTTCATTAGAACACTACTGACGCTGCCCTCGAGCAAGGTACTCCTAATGACCCCATATGGGCCTTTGCCTCATGTGGAGAGGAGCACATTTATGTCTTGTATCGAGTCTGTGTAAAAAAACAGGCAAACGCAGGGCTGTGGGAAGTTGAGTCTTGTTTTAACAGCCATTATTTAAGGTTGGTGGTTAGATTCTTGCTCAAAATAGTGCATAATGCCACTGTACTGTTGGGCAAGACACTTTTGAAGACACCCAGAGCACATTACAGAGCATTATTCATTCACTCCACACTCGGTGGTGGTAAGCTCCGATTGTAGCCACAGTTGTCCTGGGACTGACTGAAGGAAGCAATACTGCCAATCTGTGCCATCAGCCCCTCCCACCAGCACCATCACTCACACACACTCCACTTTTTTATCAGGCAATGTGAGTGAAGTGTCAGGTTTTGCCACTAGCGCCCCCATTGTGACACCTGCTATTCCCAGCGGTCTCCCATCCAAGTAGTGACCAGACCCAGCCCTGCTTAGCTTCTGAGATCTGACGAAATCAGGCTTTGACAAGTTAGTATGGCCAATGCTCCATTGTGTTTTTAAATTCCATACACCTTCACTCGAATCATTTGGATCATTTCAGCTTTGGAATTGCCGATCTCTACTAATCCCTGCACATGCATTGTTTCTGTGAGTTGGCTCGCCTCTCCACAGATCTGACCTATAACTTTGCCTGGTAGCTTCACCTGCTTGGCCTTATGGAGACAGATATGTCTAATGCCATGCTGTTCAACATTCCTGGAGTCGACTAAAGGACATCTTCAACTGAAGACCTGCTCTACTGAACGATTGATCGACTAAAAAAGGACATGGAAAAAGTTCTCAAACTATCACTTATCTTCATGCAAAACAACTGTTAACACAGAAACCTTACTGTTACTATGGAAACTGTTTATTAATAGAAAGAGCTTTTATAATCTAAATGGTAAATGGTCATATTTTTATATAGCACTTTTCCACATTCAAGGCTCAAAGCACTTCACATCAAGGACCTCACTCACCCATTCACTCACACACACACACACACACACACACACACACACACACACACACACACACACACACACACACACACACACACACACACACACACACACACACACACACACACACACACACACACGCACGCACACACATACACCAGTGTACACACAGACATTGGGGGCAAGGGGAGTTAAGTGCCCAAGGAGAGAACAACATTATGGATTTGGATGAAGCACAGGTCATTGGTTCAAATGCTGGATGAGGAAGGCCAGTGAAATCAGGAAACGGGGCATAGACAGAATCAACCAAGATGACGGAGCGCTCCTCCTCTCACACACCTGGGACCCCCTCCTCCTGAGACCACCGGGCATCATGAGGTGTGGTCAGTCTGAGCGACCTGCACTGCAAATTTCTCTGATCTGGCCAAGATTTTAAGGCCCAATCCCAATTCTCCCCCTTAGCCCTCTGTCTTTGTCTTAGCCCTACCCCTTAGCCCTACCCCTCTGTCTTTAAACAGAGGGGTAAGGCTAAGGGGTGTGTTTTAAACCCTTAGAAATGGGACACCCCTTTGCAGTCGCAACAATATGACATTATTTTTAAAGTTTTGAAGTATTGTGCTCCTTTTGAGTTTGTTTTAAATGAACTTTGCAAAAAGTCAAATGTTTTTTTAATTTTTTATTTTTTTTAAATGACTATACTCTGTACAACATATGTAAATCAAATTTTAATCAACTGTAACACAAAATTAAAATGCTGCAGAGGTGGACGGAGTTGTAGAGGATGCCTGGTACACACAAAAAAGAAAACAAAATTAATACATAGTCATAAACATATATAGTTGTTCTGGTACCTACAAATATTATAGAATGTAATATACCTTATATTTTATTTTCAAATTCTCCCACTTTTTTGAAGCTTGTTGGGCTGACACAACTCCAACAAGTCCAGCCTCCTACAAGAAATTTGTAAACAAAATACAAATGTGATTAATAACATGTCATTTTTAATATAAATAGAGGATAATTTACAAGGCAAAACAAAACAATAATATTTTAGGCGATGCATGTTCGTAATACTTTACACATTCTACGTAACATGTGTATAGTTCTAAAAGCGCATGAGACGAGTTACGAGGCGAAATGAAAACATATACAGATACAGCGATATATTTGACACATTCTAGTCTCACATATACAGTCCCTGACAAAAGTCTTGTCGCTTATCCATTTTGTAGAAACAAAAGCTTATAACCTGACTTTAAATTAATCGATTGGTTTTAGAAATATCTCATATGAAAGCTAAAACCCTCCCAAATTATGCTCAATATACTAAAATAAATTTGCTTCACTGAAGAAAGATTGATCATTTAATGAACACAGAAAGGTCAGATTTTGGCAAGACAAAAGTCTTGTCGCCTACAGAAAACTGAACAAATAATTTACTTCAAATACAAAAATATGTTGCATAACGTCAGTGAATTAAGTAGTGGTGCTGTGAGATCCATATTTAATATCTTGTATGACTTCCATGAGCTTGAAGGACTGCATCCATGCGGTTCGACAATGATTCATACAATTTGTTGATCAAGTCATCAGGAATACAAAGAAAGCAGTCTTACATGCCTCCCAGAGTTCATCAAGATTCTTTGATTTTGCCTTCCATGCTTCCTCTTTCATTCTACCCCAGACATGCTCAATGATGTTCATGTCTGGTGACTGGGCTGGCCAGTCCTGGAGCACCTTGATCTTCTTCACCTTGAGGAACTTTGATGTAGCGATAGAAGTATGCGATGGAGCACCATCCTGCTGCAAAATTTGACCCCTTTTATGGTTGGGAATGTAAGAAGTAGCTAATACTTCTTGATATTTTAGGTTATTGATATTGCCTTCCACCCTGCAAATGTCTCGCACACCCCCATACTGGATGTAACCCCAGACCATGATTTTTCCGCCACCAAACTTAACTGTTTTCTGGGTGAATCTTGGATCCATGCGGGCTCCAGTAGGTCTCCTGCAATATTTGCGGCGGCTGTGATGTAATTCAACCGAGGATTCATCTGAGAAATCCACCTTCTGCCACTTTTCCAGTGTCCATCCTTTTAGCAGGCTGTGGGCCTTGGCAAATGCCACACGGTTTTTTAATTGCCTTTTGTTTAGTGCTGGTTTCTGTGCACTGATTCGACCATGGAGGCCATTTCGAGACAGAATTCTACAAACTGTTCTGGTTGACACAGGGACTTGAGGTGACCAGGCCTGGTGGAGCTCTGCTGCAGTGGAAAAGGGGCTGGCTTTGGATTTTCGAATCAACAAACGGTCCTCCCGAGCAGTTGTCTTGCGGGGTCTGCCGGGCCTGGGCTTGTCAAAAACATCTCCAGTCTTTTCAGATCTTTTTCTTATTCTTTGTACTTGACGCTGAGACACATTGAAGGTGTCAGCCACCTCAGCAGTGGATCTGGTCTTCAGCCTCTTGATAATTAACGCTTTGGTCTCAGGGTGGATCTTAGGCATGTTGTCAGAGGTCAAGTTGCAGTTGATGTGAAGGTCTGGTGTGCTGGGGTTCTTTTTATACACACCCACTAATTGATTGATCAGTAACTGATCACAGGTGAGGCTGTAATCTAGGACTGGGTGCATCATATGGCAAGGCGACAAGACTTTTGTCTTGCCAAAATCTGACCTTTCTGTGTTCATTAAATGATCAATCTTTCTTCAGTGAAGCAAATTTATTTTAGTATATTGAGCATAATTTGGGAGGGTTTTAGCTTTCATATGAGACATTTCTAAAACCAATCGATTAATTTAAAGTCAGGTTATAAGCTTTTGTTTCTACAAAATGGATAAGCGACAAGACTTTTGTCAGGGACTGTATGCGTATATAGTTCTTTTAGGCCATGCGTGTTCGTAATACTTTACACATTCTACCGTAACAAGCGTATAGTTCTAACCGGGCATGTTACGATAAGCCGTATATGTCAGAAAGCGTAAATGCTGCCGCCATGATCTACCTCCAACTTTTCAAAAGTTACTACAGTTTTATACAACTTTTTATGAGGTTCTTGAGTGCAAATACTCACATTTGTCCAATTTCTTCCCGATTGCTCGACACTTCCCGATTTCCGTGTTGCTTTTTGCTCCGACTTGCGTTAAGCCACGCCTATCCCCTTTGCACAAAGGGTGCATCTGAAAACGCTCTGTTCAGAGGGGTGAACAGCCCTTCCCCTTAGCCCTCGCACTTACAGAAAAGAGTATTGGGACACCCCTCTGTCTCTCGTGAACGCGCACAACAGAGGGGTAGGGCTAAGACAGAGGGCTAAGGGGGAGAATTGAGACGCAGCCTAAAACTTATATCAGGTTCTTCATCTTGTTTTCAGATTTATTATCAACTTACTAGTTCTGAGACTGCTTCATTCTAGTCTAGAGGTAGTTTATTTTAAGATAACTTGTCAAGTAAAATTATCTTGCTGCATGGACAGACAATTTCACTACTTTTAAGTCATTTTCTGATCGATTTAAGTGTTTCTATCTTAAATTTTGGCCAAGCTTTTTTGCAGTGTGCCAGGTTCAGCAGACTGACCACACTTACAGGAAGTAACAACAGCTGATATAGGACACTTCACCATTAACACCGGTGACAGTTCTGAAGTTGGCTTGCAGCAGCAGTCAAAACATGTCCACAAGGTGAATACATCTCCTACAGTGCTGTCTTTAAAAAGAACCCAAGAAGTGAATGTACGAAAGAAGACAAAATAAGCATTTTTGGATTACAGTTTATAGCGTTTCCAATTCCTGCCTCCTCCTCCACCCTCACTAAATCCTGTTAAACTTTGGGAAGAGGCGCTGTGTTTGGATGTGCGTAGATCTGCTTCTGTGACTCATGGTCTGAATGGACTGCCACATCAGAACCACAGCGAGCACGCCCACTCTGCTCTTTTTAAACGTTAGCATCCAAAATATAACCTCACATTCAGCTATGGGCCGCTGAAAACTGACTATATGATCCTATAATATTGTTTCCTCCTCAAAAACAGACCCGGAGTTGTGTTTAGTTTCATTCGCACCTGTTCGAGTAATCCTTTATTATTAGTCCGTCTAGACTCTAGAATTCTGGTATAGAATATCAGCGTCGATACTGAAAAATGAGCAGGATCGGATATTGGCTTCCAAATATCAGTTCAGTCGATTTATGTAATATTTCCTGGTTGTAGTAGGTCCAGAAATAATGTTTGAACTTTTATTCGTACAAAGCCGTTCATTAGTTTTTTGACGGATACACAACACCTCCATAAAACATTTGGATCAGTTTTGTCTTATTTTATTTTTGTTTTAGGAAATAAATGCTGTTTTCAGTCTTTGCCTTGGTATCGGTTGATATCGGGTATTAGCAGATACTTAAAGCTAAAGTACTGGAATTGGTATCGGAAAACGCTGGATTGGTGCATCCCTTTTGAAACTTTTTATTTATAACATGTAAAGCGGTTTATAAAACAAAAACATCTGAGGTAAGAGGATGGTAATAATAGCAAAAATCAAAAATACTAATTGAATATTCATTTCACTTCTATTACATCTGAATCATTGAGTACTGTCACCGTTAGTAAAGTCCAGCCACTTTTCCCAGCGTTGTTTTGATTTTCCCATCTTAACCTGTCAAATATTTGAGACATTTAACAAGTGAATTCAAAGTATGGCCCTTATTTATGCGAAAAGAATTCACAACGCGCTTTAAAGACTGGACTTTTTTTAGGCCTTAAGTGTTTTCTGACAGAGGAGACGCGGGGTGAGGATTGGTTGAGGGCTTTGGACCATCATTAGGCCTGTGCTTTGATCCACTGCATTATGTAAGAAGAACGCCTGACAACTCGTGCTCCACTTACACAACCTAAGATCATTAATTTAAATCACAGTTTAAGTAGGATGTCCTGGAATCAAAGGCATTTTAAAGTATGGGATTGGATTTGGTGAAAAAAACAGCAGATCCACAGATTATCCTCCTCCAAGCAGTGCACTGTTAGTGGATAGAGTCCAGTGTTTTACAGTGGAACTCAACACTAAATCAACTTTTTATGTTACTTAACTGTGTATGTGTTGTTTTAATGGCATTGTCTGCTGTTCATAGTCTTTTTTTGGTCATTTTAGTGCAAACTATGTAGATTTGCTGCTTTGTGTTCAAAAATGTATAAAAATGAGTGTGTCCTGGCTCCATTTCAAGTAGGTGATGACATCACACAAGACTGTCCTGATTACAGCCAGGTGTTTCTGATATAAACACCGGAGTTTGAAGTGTGGATACCTGTTAGACCAATCACACTGTTCCTTATGCCTCCAGACCCCGCCCCTCCTCCCGCATCACTCTCCCCTTTAGTCCTCTAGACCCCGCCCCTCCTCCCGCATCACTCTCCCCTTTAGTCCTCCAGACCCCGCCCCTCCTCCCGCATCACTCTCCCCTTTAGTCCTCCAGACCCCGCCCCTCCTCCCGCATCACTCTCCCCTTTAGTCCTCCAGACCCCGCCCTCACTCTCCCCTTTAGTCCTCCAGACCCCGCCCCTCCTCCCGCATCACTCTCCCCTTTAGTCCTCCAGACCCCGCCCCTCCTCCCGCATCACTCTCCCCTTTAGTCCTCCAGACCCCGCCCCTCCTCCCGCATCACTCTCCCCTTTAGTCCTCCAGACCCCGCCCCTCCTCCCGCATCACTCTCCCCTTTAGTCCTCCAGACCCCGCCCTCACTCTCCCCTTTAGTCCTCCAGACCCCGCCCTCACTCTCCCCTTTAGTCCTCCAGACCCCGCCCTCACTCTCCCCTTTAGTCCTCCAGACCCCGCCCCTCCTCCCGCATCACTCTCCCCTTTAGTCCTCCAGACTCTTCCCCTCCTCCTGCATCCTGCATCAAATTAGATTAAAGCACTAATAAGAAGCTTCAAACTGGATTCATAGCGCTCTTTTGTGGCCTGGATGTCAATATTTGCGGAGGACAAATTCTATATATAATGTGGAGGAGATGCTGCAGTTTATATTTACAACTTTACGAGAGGTGAGTAATAATTATTTTCACTATTTCCTGAGCTTGTATGTTGCGCCTCTGTGTCCGTCACAAAGTCGAGTCACACCTCCCAGAACTCAGGGAGAAGCAAATCGCAGCCAAAATCGGGCAAATTCTCCTGTAGTGTGTGGCGGCCTTTATCTGCTAAAAAATCCACCCATCCTGGTGGTGATGAAGAGGAGGAGATGGAGTGTCTGGGGAGGCTTGGTTCTGCTGCTGCGGTTTTAGATTAGTCAAAGGAGGATGCCAGTCTGTCTAATGGGATGTATTAAGGGTCATTTGCGAGCGTGACAGCAACACACACACACACACACACACACACACAGGGAAAAGGGGAGGGGGGGAAACAGACAGGCTTGTAATGAGGATTGGCACACGGAGGAAGAGCCCACATCCCCAGACCTCACGGCTCCGCTCACAGCCCCATGCAGAAGACCAGAGCAGGCTTTGAGGATCAGTGTCAAAGCTGCTCTCCCACAGCACCCAAGGGAGAAAGGCCTGCACGGTAATACGCATCATTAGAATACCGAAGCTGGGGCGCAAACTGTCAGAAAGTGAAGAGGGGAATTAGATTGTAAAGCTCAGAAATGGTGAAAGATCTCTGGGCTAAAAGAGTTACCACAATCCAATTGGACGTGAATAATTTAAAGGTCCTATATTACACAATCTGACTTTTGTGAGCTTTAATTATGTTATAAAGTTCCCTCCTCAAAAACAGACCTGGAGTTGTGTTTTGTTTCATTCACACATATTTGAGTAATCCTTTATTTTTAGTCTGTCTACATCTCCTAATGCTCTGTTCCACCTTGTGATGTCATGTAGCAGTAGTTTCCAAGTCGACAGTTAACCTTTTACCTTTAGTTCAGTAGAGATCGGCAATTCCAGGGCTGAAATGATCCAAATGATTCTAGTGAAGGTGTAGGAGTTTAAAAACACAGTGGAGTACTTCCTGTATTACCATATGCATCACAAGGTTGAGGGTTTTCTGTCTGAGAGTGTTTTTTGTTTGCTTTATTGTGTGAATGAAACAAAATGATGAGGAAACATTATAACATAGATAAAAAAAATTGCCTAATATGGGCCCTTTAAAGTAACTAACAGTGTAATGTAGAGCTTTCGGCGTGTTCTGAAATGCACAGTATTGTTGGATTATGTCAGCAGGTCACATTTCAATCTCAAATGTTCATACTCCAAGATATGTTTAAAATGTCAACTCTGAATAAAACTGTGCTTTTAAAACTTAAATCCCAAATCGAATCGCAGTAGGCTCTATTCACGCTTCTGTCACAAACATCTCAAAGTGGAGTATGGCTCCCCTTATGCCCCCTTGAGGGCTGCTTGTGCACAAGATACTGCACCTTTTGAAGCAGCTGTTCTGACCCATCTCAATACCGAGCTCAGAGCCTTCCACACCCGCCCCAAGTCCACCCCGTCACGCTTCTTCTCCAGACTGAGGAGGGCGTTTCAGTAGGCCATCGTTTGATAAGATGCATTTAGAGATATTTCAATAGGAAGAACGTTTCTGTTGAAATAACTTGTTAAAAAAAATAAACAATGCATAGCAAATATCATGTTTCCTCCTGTGTATTTGTCTTAAATGTATTTAATACTAATGTGTGCAGTTAGCATGCTGATGTTGTTGATGTCCTAACTCATTAGGATGCTTTAATGTGTAAACAAAGTGAGGAATAAGCTTGAACCGCTACAGTATAATATTAACTACATTAACAGTTTTTCACTGTGGAACTAACATATTTGAAGAAATATTTCTATTGTAGCACTACAACATAAAAATGTGTTTACCAATTCATCTTTTCATTCGATCCATAGTTTTGTCACAATTCAAACTTGCTTTTGACAAAAAGGCTTGATACTGTATGTACCACCAGATTATGTCTGTTCAAGCCGTCTAAGTCTACACTAAGAACTGAAGTGTTTCATTCTGCTGTTTATTTATTGCAGCTCATGTTTTTGTTTTTACAATGTTGTACATTTAGAATACCCTCGTTTAAATCTGCTTTTGCATTGTTGTGTCAGTGGCATAAATTTGTTGTAATATTATTGTTTATCGTCTTTTTTTTTTCAGCACTTCAAAATGTGTTATCTTGACAGGCCTAGTGATAACTATTGCATTATTATGATTAAAGAGGCCATATGTTCACAGTGCTGGTTTAAAGCTTCTTGCGTGGAGACCGAGTCAGAGTGTGAATAATCCATATTTATTACCTGTTCAGCTTGACCTCTGTTTGGGCCTCATTTATCCAGCACCTGATCATGTGCAAAACAGATAAACAGCCAACAGTGGAGCACTGCCTGCTCCAGTGAGCGAACCAATATGAAAAAATGGGCGTTTTCTCCCAACATGTGCAGAATTTGAGGAAATTTGCAGGAAAGGAAATGCAGATGAAATTTGGCTCAGATACTAGGGGTTGGACGAGACACAAGATGAAACGAGATACAGATTGGGTCCACGAGAACGAGACAAGACAAGATTTTAACGTAATTCCTGATGTATAAATTTCAAGATCCAATTTCCAATTCTGGCCTCAATTTTTTCCATTTCCATTCTAGCACTGCTTTTGGAACTGTAAGAGATGTAACTCACCAACTTGTAAACCTTTTTTTGTCTAATCGAAATGTAAACACATGGAAAAAAAAATCACTAGATAATTTTTCTCATGTGTGCAAGATCTTGTGGCAATTTTGTCTCACGATATCTTGTGGCATGAGATCTTGTACCATCCCTATTAGATACATAGAAAAAATATATTACAAGACCTTAACTGTTTTTCTGACAGTTTAGCCATAGCTATAAGTAAGGAGGTAACAATATCAAAATCTCTCAATACGATATTTTCACAGTATACATCTTACAATTCAATATTTATTGCAATATTCTGTGGAGGCTTACAGAAAAAGTCTTGAAAAGCCTCTGGTATAATAACAGTTATTTCTTCATGTAGTCTGCACTATCACGATATTTTGGTTATTGTTACATCCTTAGCTATAAAGATCTAAAGCCTTTTTATATCACAGAAAAGAGCTCTGCGAATTGTGTACAATGTAAAATTGAGAGAACATACAAATCCACTGTTTCTAAAGGCAAAAGTCTTAAAATTATTTGTTTTAGTAAAATATAAAACTGCTCTGATCATGTATAAAGCGAGGTATAACTTACTACTAAGCAACATTTTAAATATATTCAAAGAGACGAGGGGGTTATGGACTAGGAGATGAGTTAAATTTTAAAAGAGTAAAAGTAAGAACAACAGTTTGACAAATGAGTATGGCTAAAAGTTTATGGAATGGACTTGGAGAAAAATGTGCAAATATTAATCTTAAAAAAAAAAAAAAATACAAAGGCAACTTTTTAGAGACGTACCACCAGGAAAGCAGATATTCAAGAATTGTTATTTTAAAAGTTATTATTAATAATAATATATTATAAACCTCTGTCTCTTTTGGTTTTTTGTTTGTTTGTTTGTTTGTTTTCCATCTAATTTATCTAATGTCAAATGTCTGATTATTGTGTAGATGAAATATTTAAATTGTAGGGGTAGGATTAAAATATGCTTCTTCCTACTCCTTTTTTGAACACTGAATGTTTTTATTTTTATTCTCTTTATTTTGTTTGTTTCTTTCTCTGTTAAATGTAAATGTTCTGAGAGTATGGAGACTACATGTTGTGCCTTCATACCTTTTTGAAAAATGTTCAAATTAATTAACTCTAACTCTAAATTAACTGTCTTTTTTTTTTTTTTTTTAAACAAAAATGTTCTGAAATAGGGCCAAACGTAAACCTGCAACGTACTCCAACAATACAAAAATTAGCCTTATCAATTGAAAATGCTCAGTTTTTTAACCATCAGAGCTGTTATACACAGCAGTGCTCTTACAGGCTCTCAGCAGCAGAGACACACACATTTGCACTCTCTCAACACTTTCATTAAACACTTTTGTGGCAGAAATAATATGTACAGTTTCCAATATCTACCAAAAAGCACAGAAGCCATTTTTCAGTTTAACTCCTGGATTGATAAATAAGCCACACTGTCAGAAATGCGAGCTGTTAAACTGGACAAAAGCTGTTTAAATCCCTTGTCTTCTACACCACAAAACTAATGACAAAAAGTAGAAAAATCTTCCATCAGAAACACAGAAATCAAATCACCCCATAGCAGGAACAGAACACAATAAGAAAATGTCTCAAAGAGACAGAGGATTTTAGATTTAAACGACAAAAATAGTGGTAAAAATAAGCCTGGGATCAGAAAGAGTTTGATAGTGCGGGAGAGGAGTGGGAAACAGATGAAACCAATGAGGGGCTCTGCTGTGGAAGATAATGAGCCAGACCCAAGCAGCTCCACACAAGAAAAATGTCTTTATATCCCCAAAAAAACCTGCTCCACTGGAAATCGCACACGCACATGAAACAGAGAGAGAAGAAGAGAAGAATACACGTCTCCAGGTCTGTTCAGAGTGAAAATACTGCATCTTAGAAACACAAATGACAAAGGCTAAACACGCATCTCATACAGTTTTAGGCTAATTTCTGAAACAAGACATTTAAACCTGGCTCTGTCCGTTTTTTGAGATTTTTTACATACATTTTGACACTTGCCTTATTTATTTTTTATATGAAAATGTTACTGTAACTAATGGAAAACTTGTAATATATACATTTTTTAAACTTTATATAAGCTATAAGCTAAGCTTTATATAAACTACAGAAGAAGTTTCAAATTCATATCTCAACATGTAAGATTTTTAACCTATTGATACTTTGCAGCTGATGACATCAACATTCCCTGGGGGTGTGATGCTAACTGTAGGCACTGCTCAGTCTGAAGCTTTATTAGACTTTAATCTGATCTTTATTTTAACACAGTCTGACCAGAAAGAAGTTAGTTAAGTTAGTCACTTTCACCATTTTCTTGGAAATCAAACTCCTAAACAGGACCTTGAACGCTCGGACTGACCACAAGCTCCTGAAAATGTGTTGTTTAAATCCATTTTGTATTTTTTCTTAAAGGTTGTATGGAGGATTTTGTTTGTTTCAAATTGTCAATGATAGCAATGTAGAGCTGCAGCAGTCTTGTAAATATGATGACCAAAAATAAAAGAATGAAAATCCATCAACTGTGGATGCGGTGGGGCCAGATAAACATTAGCCAACAGATAAAGAGGCTACCTCATTATCTATTGATATTTAAAAAAAAAAAAAAAAAAAAAACATTTTCTTTAAAAAATAGAATAGATTTTCATCATTACATCATAGAACTTTCTTTTATATTACCATATAGTCTTATATCTGTAGATTAGATATACTAGTCTATGTGCTATTAGTATCTATACCTGCTCAAATGAGTATCTAGTTTCTATACTAGTTTTAGTATGGATTAGTATATGATTTTCTATACTTTTGAAAGTATAGAAAATCATATAATGTAATTAGAGCTGGATTTGTAGGACTGAGACATGATGCTCATCTGCTCATAAAATACCACTTTAGTGGTCTACCACAACCTTCTGCCTCTCCATCCACCGCAGCAGCAAAAACAGCCCCTTCAGCCTCTCTGTCTCTCACATATTTGCTAGAAAAGTACAGGGACTCACGTTGTAGAGGATGTCCACCCAGCCCTCCATGGTGATGCACTGGAAGACGGTGAGCACGGCGAACAGGATGTTGTCGAAGTTGGTGATGCCAAAGTTGGGTCCGGTCCAGTACTTTTTGCACACTGTCCCGTTTGGACAGAGGCGGGCGGGGGGCTCCACACCACACGGCCAGTCTGCAGCTCGCTCACCTGGACACAGAGGACAGAGAGGGACAGTCAAGAGGACAGCATTCTACAACATACTGTGTGTCTGAAAAGACAGCAGCACATTTAAAAGTGCACTGTGTAGCTTTTCTGGTGGAAGATCTGCCAACTGCTTGTCTCCATAGAGATGCTATTGCGCTGCCTGAAATATTCCACAGTATAATACACTTCCTGGAGGTGGAAATAGAAAGTTAAACTATATTTTGGACATTCTCCATGGAGACAGATAAGTTTTATATGATAGAATATTATAGGAGGAACAACATTTCTATGGAAAACAAGCAGGAGAAAGCCCTCCCCCACTCACAGTAAGGACACACTTTTATATACTTTCATTTTAGTCTACTTTTTGGCATTTTAAAAAATTTACCACTCTCCACTAATTGACATACAGAAAAGTATAAGAGGAAATTATGTCTCATTAGAGGCGAATCTCAGACTCCCATCAATCCACCACATTCATACTAAGCAAGGGGAGTGAAGTGTCTTGCCAAAGGACACAACAACAGTATGCCCTAGAGCATGGGTCTCCAACCGTTTTCCAACCGAGAGCTGCTCATTTTAGCGGTTGCAAGAAAATAAGTAAAGATAAGAACCATGGCAAGCATTAGAGTACAGTTAGTACAGTTACACGCTTGTAAAACATGAACCATTCTCCATTTAGTGGCCATACCGGCTTGTCAAAGCCTGATCCCGTCAGATCTCAGAAGCTCAGCAAGGCCGGGCCTGGTTAGTACTTGGATGGGAGACCACTGGGAAAATCAGGTGCCACAGTGGGGCGCCAGTCAAAAAAAGCTGTCGTTGTGTTCTTAGGCAAGGCACTTCACCCACATTGCCTAGTATGAAAGTGGTGTGTGCGTGAGTGATGGTGGTGGTCGGAGGGGCCGATGGCGCAGATTGGCAGCCTCGCTTCCGTCAGTCTGCCCCAGGGCAGCTGTGGCTACAGTAGTAGCTTACCATCACCAAGTGTGGAATGAATGAATAATGCCCTGTAAAGCGTCTTTGAGTGTCCTGAAAAGCGCTATATAAAACTGATGCATTATTATTATTATTATTATTATTATTTATTAGTGCACAAAGTTAGGCATCAAAATGATGCATTTACAGTGGTAATAGGCATTTAATTAATCTTTGAATATTTGAGTTCTTCAGCACAACACGTATAATTCAGAAATCCCTTGGCGAGCTACTTGGAACGGGGTGGAGAGCTACTGGTAGCTCCAGAGCTACAGGGTGAAGACTAACCAGGCCCAACTCTGCTTAGCTTCTGAGATCTGACGAGATTGGACATTCTGGAGGTTGTATGGAAGACAATGACTCAGTTGAAATGTGTCAGGACAGCCCCACAGTTTGAGAATCACTGCACTACTCAATCACAGCAAGACAAACTCCATTCTGTTCACAAGGTTCTTATTATCCCTAAAGCCTGTCTCAGCACTCAAACCAGTTGCACAGTGGACACAGGGCTGACGCAGCATCTGTCAGAGGTCGGACATGTTGGATCTGTGCCACAGGAGCCATGATGGGTCTGCAGTCTGCTCCTGTCTGCTCCTGTCTGCTCCCTGACAGCTATACTCTCTACTCCTGCTGCTGACAACATACACTCACCACGCGCACCACCGGCAGTACCCTGGGGCCCCGTGGCTCTTGACACGTTGCAGCTGTGTCATCCTCTTCATCAGTATTACCGGCCCAAATCCAAGTAATGACTCCATGATTTAAAAGTCTAGAAGTCCACCGCCGGGGAGATGAGACAGAGCGCGCTGCTCAGAATATGAGAGTGACTAATGGTTTTGGGTTTAAGTCTAATATGCAGCATGAGGTAGACAGTGTATTTAAGAGTATTGTTACTTCAAATAATATTACTCAAGTACAACTACAAAGCAGTGGTCCAAGAAATTACTCAATTAAGCGTACAAAAGTATTTGGGGGGTGCTTCCGCTCAAATTAGAGCAACTGTCTTGACATAACAGCTGATGAATAATTTGAAATGTAATTTCAATGACAAAACAGTCTGATATTTTTTTGAGAAGTACAATATTATTAGCCTGGAAATTCAGACTGATCTCTCTATCTGTATTTTTATATCAGTCTGGTCCCCACATCCTACGCCGAATCTCAAGCCCGGTCAAATGTGACCGTCCAATCAGATGAGTTTATTTCAGTGACACGTGTGAAACAAAGGAGCTTATTGGTCACATATCATTTACAAATAAAATCACATTTCTCTCCCCTCACATGAACAGAGTTTAGTGCCTCACTGATTCTGCAGAAATTTGTCATTTTTATCAGTTCCTTGTCATCATTTTTTTCTTTACTTCATCCGATATGGCGAACCATGCATGTCTCTGATTGGTTAATCCACCTGTCAATCACACCCATCTGAAAATTCAAATGAGAAGATTCACTGATTCTTCATCAAGTATTGAAGAAGAGTGCATTCTGGATCCCAGGCAACAATTTGATATATATTAAAAACAAAATTACTCCACTAAATTAAGCCTACTTGAGACTGAAGTCATAGTTACTATTGCTTGAATAATTACTTGGGCCATTACTTTTACTTATATTTGAGTAATATTAATGTTACTCATTTAACAAGCAACCAGTAGCACCTGACTGACTGCCCTCGTTCTGTTTCCTGTACACTTCCTGTTTGACTCGGCTCTGACAGCTCTGCTCTGTGTGACCATGGGGTTTTCTCTAGGTTTACTGCTACATTTGCACTTTTACACTGGTAATAAAACACATGTACTGGAAAACTACAGGTTTAATCCACTAAAGACTTACGACATACAGCCCTTTTAGCAACAAAAATACTCCAAACAAGTGTAATACCCCCTGTTTAACTGAAACGTCATGAGGAGTTTTTCATGATCAGATTTCTGTTGTGCGTGTAAACACTGGAGATAGACTAATATAACAGCTGGCCGATATATAATATAATAAAATAAAATAAAATATATATATAAAGCTGTATTTGAACAGTTTATTGCAAAGAGATATCTGTACAAAATGTGACTACACAGCCCTCTTAAAGGTTTGTGTTAAAAAAGAGTTTATATATAGTCAATTTCAGTTACATCATTTAGAGGAAATAATCTAAACTGGCCCTACATATCGATCCAAAAATATCAGCAGAGCTCATCGGTCATTGGTTGCTCTGGATTCCAAAAAACTTGGCATCATCATGCATCAAGAAAAAAAACCTATCGGTTGATCTCTAGTAAACGCAGAGCAAAAATCATTCTTGAGTTGTCAGATTATTCTAGTCCTCTGATTTTTCCTGGCCGTGTGAATGTAGTGAGTTCCACCTCTGCTAAAACAGCCTGAAATTCCCCAGAGCCTGTCACATTACATCACCCGTCATGATGATTATAGACCTGCAGCTCGGAGCCCATTCACACCGCACTGCCATGGCTGATCACTCCAATATCCTCCCCAGACCAGCGAGCACGTTCTGCACACTATCTGAGGAGGAGAAGTGTGGCAGCCCGACGGACAAAACCCAGGGCACACTGTTCAGATCCAGCTGTGTGGGATTACTGTCAGCACGCACATGTGGGGAGGCAGAGGCGGAGACGAGGACCGGCTCTGGGGAAGACCACTCATCAAACACAAACAGTATCCATGTGAGTGTCAATGTGGAGCGTAGGTATTTATGTCTTTAATATTGTCTTGAAACATTTCTTCTTATTATTTTTTATTTTGAAGGTCCTATATTACGTGAAACGGGCTCCTGTGAGCTTTATAATGTTGTTACTTCATCAAAAACATACCTGGAGTTGTGTTTCGTTTCATTCACGTGTTTGAGTAAACTATTATTAGTCTGTCTACATCTGCAAAGATCCAAATGTAGTGGTCGTTTAACAGCTATTTTTAGCCTCAGTTGGTTTACTCTACAGTACACCATAATAACTATCAGTTTAAAAAATCATTTGACCTTTTATTTAGTTGAGAATGCCACAAAAAGTTTACAAGTGAAGACGTTTCAATGAGGCTAAAACAATAGAAGACAATAGTTTGACAATTCCATGGCTGCAAATGATTGAAATGACTCATTCCAGTTTGAGAAAAGAACAGGATTTGTGTTTTAAACATTTGTGAGTGAAACAAAACACAACTTTAGAAGCTTTCCCAGAATCCTCTTTTGTGAACCTCTTCTTTGTATTTGTACTTGAGTAATATTATTATAAAGTAACACCTCTCTTACTCGAGTACTTTTTAGCTACTTTACCCATCTTTGTGTAATAAATGACACCAAGACCTTTACTACAATGTAAGCACTTCACCAGAGTGTTTATAAATGTAGGTATTTGTTTTTGTATGCAGGATCATTTGGATTGTAACACTATTTTAACATCAATAATTCATTTTCATTGCACTTAGCATAAGCTTCAAGACACAATTGGCTTTTTATGTTCTATTTTGATCTTTAGATTAGGTTAGCATCAGCTTTGACACACAAATACCTACTTTTTTAAACAAAGAAGCTTCCTCCGGTTAGTAGTATGCATTTGTATCGTAATAAAGGTCTTAACACTATCTGTAACTCACTGTCTGCGTCCTGATATTGAAATATTGATTTATTTTAGCAAGGTTAATTACTTTACAGCTGATATCATCAACATTCCCGGAGATGTGAAGCTAACTGAAAGCATCACTCTGTTTGATGCTCTTTTCCTCAAGTTAGACTTAATCCGCCAATAGAGATGCATGTACAGGGTGACCAGATTTTCACAATAAAAAACTAGTTCATCCCTGGTTTGGGTTGGTAATAATAAAACTGTGAAACGAGTGGGTAATTAAGGAAGATTGTTATGCACTCGGCACTAATGTGAGTCAGTATAGTCACATTTTCTTTGTATTTTGGTCATTTTTAAGCAGCTTTTCTATATTTTACTTAAACAAATGACAATTTATGCCTCTCTTTACTGATGGCAGGGATCAGATTGGTCAAAAATAGGGACACCAGAGACATTTCTTGTAAAAAACTGGGACAAATCAATGGTTTTGGATAAATCTGCTGGGACAGGAGACGTCTGGTCACCTTATACATGTACAACCCCCCCAGCGCGATGTCACTGCAAAGTATCAAAAGAGCGGGAACTGAGGTTGAAAAATGGTTTGCCCGTGTTGTCCTCACCGGTTTCGATCTTGAAGCATGTGGTGTGGAACTTGCCCATGTAGAACTCCACCCCGATGATGGCAAACATGACGATGGCGAAGAAGAGCAGCAGGCCGATCTGCAGCAGGGGCACCATGGCCTTCATAATGGACTTCAGCACCACCTGGAGGCCTGGAGGAGAGACACACAAATCACACCATACTCAACAAACATGATGTTGGCTTGGATAGCTATAGCTCGTACAGACAAAGCTATTAGAGAAGGTATGGCAGGTTTCTCTCTCACTGGGGGTCGACTGTTCTTATTGATCCATTTACAATCAGGGTACGTTTTATTTCTGTTTTCAGTGCCAACATTTTTTAAACCAATTCTCATCAGGGTGTTCATTGTCTCATGCACTTGCGTCTAGTCAACTGTCTACAATGAAAACTACTAAATAGCCATTAAACACCCTCCTGAAGCTTTATTCCGCCCCTAGGCAAAATCTGAAAAATCCTCCAGAGTGAGCAGTGCCCGGCGGGTTAGAGGGAACGGGTGTGTGGCATAATATTATCACCTGGGTAGTGCAGGATATATATATCGAGATGTTTTGTCAATATTGCCTTGAAAACTTCTAACCCAAGCTGTACCAGTACGGATTAAGTTTAATGCCATTAGGTGGAACATTTCAGACAAAGCAATAACTTCTCCTCTCCTTTCTCCTCATTCCACTGGCTCCCCGTTCATTTTAGAGCTGATTTTAAAATGTTATTGTTTGTTTTTAAAGCACTTCATGGACTGGCCCCAGCGAACATCTCAGCTCCAACTAATCGTTCCAAAAAACGAGACTCAAAAGCCCAGGTGACCGGGACTTTTCTGTGGCCGGCCCCAAACTTTGGAACACTCTTCCCACTCACATTAAGTCCGCTCCTTAAGCCGATTCTTTTAAGTCTTGTTTAAAAACACACTTTTACTCGCCGGCTTTTAACACGGCATGAGAACTGTGTGGTCCTCTTATTTGCTATTCTTCTATTTGCTAATTTTAATTAGTTGTGCTGTACAAATAAAGCTGAACTGGATTGGATCTCCATCGAGATTAGTGTGCAGACTCTCCACCAGAAAAGTTACATGGTGCTTTAAGTGATTCAGCTGCTCTTTAGTCATTTTTCCCATTCATATTTTAGTCCTGACTTATCCCTGATCTAAACCTGTCTACACTCCATTCCCATTGCACTACATTTCCCATGAGGCCCTGGGGTGCTGTCCGCTCTGCTCCTGTGTGCCTTTCATGTGCAGATCCAGGTCAGTACGCGGGACCTTCAGATGGAGCCTCGGGCGTGTGGTTTTAGAATGTGCCCGCGCTGTAGCTACAGTTATTCTCCCGCGAAGAGCTCATGGTAGCTCGTGTTGTGTGTTCTGCTCTGACAAACACAGGGCTAAACACACACACACTTTGACACGTGTGATTTCACCCTCACCTGCACAACCAGTGCTGCTGAGCGCTCTGTGAAGGAGGACATTTCTATATGAAATAAACCCAGGGCTAGAATCAGAACGACTTTTATTCATCTCCAAGGGGCAATAGTTTTTTCGTTACAGACAGCAGCAGACAAGAAGAGGAAATAGAATAAATAAAAATAAATGAATATGCATTTATTTTTAAAGGAACTGTATATTACCAGCGCGCTTACTGTTTTAAGAAAGGAACTACAGTCACAACTGAACCTGTGTCTCCAGAGCTCCAGAGCAGAGTTTGTCTCATTCTCAGTATATGGACAAACCAGGCGTCATGTGAAAGCTCAGAACCTCCAGAAATCCTCCAGAATTGAGCTACAGAGGCTGCACTAGCACTGATCCATGATTGGCTGCAGGTGCTGGGGTTTAGGTAGTGACCGTTCAGATCAGAGAGAGTCAACTCAACCAAATCAGAGACTCATGTGAGGCTCATTCTGCTCTGGTTGGATAATCAACAGCTACTGGTTAACCAATAATGATAACATCAACTTGGCTAACATGGCCACTGTTTTTGTCATTTTCAGTTTTACTGTTATCAGTAAAAAGTATGTCATGTTCATGAAATTTATAATCAAAATCTTTTGCATTGTCTTTTTATTAAGTGTTTGTTTCCAATGATTGTGCAAAAGAAGAAAGAGATCCGCACTGCAGTTCTTTGAAGCTCCCCAATTTCAATGACAATAATAAAAATGTGGGCGCTTCAAAGAACTGTAGTGCAGATCTCTTTCTTCTTTTGCACAATTTTTGCCTTTGGACCCAGCATGCAGTTGCAATTTTTATTTCAAGTTTTCAGTTTTTATTGGATGTGCATGTCTCTAGCTATCAGTTTTGTTTCCAATGATGTCATTATCTCTCACAGAGCTTTTGTTTGTTCCCCTGTTGAGGTAAATACAAAATATTACCTGTGCAAATAAAATACAATTTCCACATAGGGATCAGTCTAAACCTGCATCTAATAATAAATTATTCTATTGCGCCATGTGAGTCACTATAGATGGGTTTCAGCTGACTGTGACATGCAACATTTTGAGGACTTTGCCCCATTCAAAATAAATCATTTTTAGTTTTAAGCTGTTAATCGCTGTGGCAACTGTCCTAATTTTTCATCATTCTGAAAGCAATGAATATGACGCTTTTGGATAAGAACTGGTTGGCTGTGTGATGTTGTTCCCACCTGCTTCACTTCCTCGTCTGTAAAAGCTGTTCTAAAGCTGTGCATGTACTTAAATGTCATGCATGTGAATACTCATAATATGCCAAAGGGTTTGTGAGAGCTGGTAACAAGATGCCAGATTTAAATACCCGTTTCCTCCTTTTACAGTTGAAAATCAGGTACCCCCAGCTTGAAATCTATCACCATTTTGCCCATAGACTTTCAGCTCCAGTCAAATGAAGCTCACGAGGCTAGCGGTTGTAGGAGTGAATTTGGAGCTGAGTTCCATATTAGGAATAAGATGTTGCCCGTTGTCTGTAGTCGTAATGCAAACAGCGTGTATGAGGCGGTACTCACTGGGGATTCCTGAGACGAGCTTGAGCGGCCGCAGCACTCTCACAGCTCGGAGGGTTCGCAGGTCAAAGTCTGAGCCCACCGTCGCCAGGATCCTGAAACAGAACACAACACAGTCTAGATTCAGTTCACAGGGACCTTTTAAACACAGCCAGGACTCAGGAGTACGTTTGAGAGTCTTAACCCCAATTTACACCAAAGCAATCGGTTGAACAATCTACACCAGCAATGTCATATGCACATCAAACAGATATAAGGTAAATATGAGGTTGAAGTTCAAAATTTTCAGCGTCAGCAGAGCGTCTCCAGTGTTTTAGCCGAGGAGCCTCAGCCTAAGCAAAATGGCAAATGTTAGATGTACAAGTGGTTACTTTCAGTCACATAATCCAGTTACAGTGGAGGAGATTTCTCACAGTGAAATGCAAATCAATTAATAGATTTTCTATAATGTGATTTTCTGGATTTTCTTTTTGATATTCTCTCAAAGTTAAAATAAACCTACCATTAAAATTATAGACTGTTAATTTCTTTGTCAGTGGCAAACCTACAAAATCAGGAAGGGATCCACTGTATAAGCAGATTGTACGTTATTACCTGTTTAGGTCTTTTTGAACAACTTTTGGACATCTGAGTATTAGCCTTTCATATTTTATCACTGTAAAGATTAGAGTTACTGTTGCTTTGCTTGTCTCCATGGAGACGTCATTGCTTTGCCTGGAATGTTCCACAGTAAGGCATTAAACAAGCACGCTAGTTGCCCCACCTGGTCAAGTTTTAGGTCAGGTCTATGTTTTAGCAATAAAAACGTGTAATTAAACCTTTCAAACAGATAAGTTTAAAGCCACACTGTGGAACATACTCAACAGAGTAATAACATCTCCATGGTGTCGCACCCCTGAACAGAAAAGTTACATAGTACACCTTTAAAAATACTGTATTTATGGAAAACAAGATCATGTATTTGAGCACTGCAAAACTCTGAATCAGGTGAAGGCGGTTGAACTTTAGAAACACAAAGGAGCACTTCTGGGTTACCACTTGATGACATCACAAGCTGGGGACACATGCTAAATATGTAGGATATTTGTGAAAAATATTTTTTTTTATTAATTAATTAATTAATTTATTTTTTTATTTTTTTTGTGACAAGCCTTGCAATTTGATTTACAATTTATGTTTTAATAAAAGGATTCTGTTCAAAGTTCACACTTTAAACATACCCGGGAGAACTGACAAAAAGACTAATGATTAATACGAGAGTCACATTTCAGAACGTTTGTACAGATCTAAACTACAGGGATAACATTTTTTTGCAGGATTAAACAGGAATTTTTTTTTGTTTGTGGTGGAAATTATGGTGCTTCAAAAATTGCTAAAATTTGCTAATTGTGTCCATTCAATTTGCACGGATAATCTTGCAGCTCTAACTCAAACACAGACAAATCAAAACCCTGGATATATTTTTGATGAAGAAACGACATTATAAAAAAATTAACATAATATCACGCGTATAAACCTCCCCCACACCCTTTAACACTGGATGACATCACTGTGTAATTTTTACCCCCACACAACAAACAGTCAGAGCACAGGGCTGGCTTAAGTGTTCTTTTGAAAACGTGGCGCTGCAGGCTAAGATGCACTCTGCCACCCAGTCAGGTCAACGCGCAAGAAAAGACATGAACGCAGAGAGAGAAAGATGAAGAGAGAGAGGGAGAGAAAGAGAAACATGGAGGAAAATCATCTGCTCCAAACACACAGAGCTGAACAGAAGGTTTAAAATGGCTTAAAAGTGGAGAGGAGAGAGCACAAAGTGGTGAAATACATTTGGTATTTTGTGAAGATGAGATGTAGGAGTTCCCCGAGCATTACATAAGGGCCACAGTTATTTATTGCTGTGGTGTATATTGTTTGCAAAGGTTATGCAAGTCATTTTCTAGAGCTCATCTACCCTTTACCTTTTGTTTAGTAGAGATTGGCAATTCCAGGGCTAAATTAATCCAAATGATTCTAGTGAAGGTGTGTAGAGCTTACAAAAAACAGTGGAGCACTTTCTGTATTACCACGTGACATAAAATGAAACAGAGTGTTTTCTGTTTGAGAGAACTCAGCGTAAATACAGTATGCAGGGTTTGTGTGTTGCATAATTAACCTGGCTCACAGAAGATTGATCTGTTTGTCACTCTGAAGTGAGTTCTACACATTATCAATGTGGAAAAACTCTCACTGAAAGCCATCAGAAATACAAAGAACGTCATGGCAACTATTTGAATCTGATTGGTCGAAGCGTCACAACAGCGAAACAAGCCAAAAATCAAACTTTAGTGAAATCCAGTTGAGAGAAAAGCACAGACATCTTCCCTGCAGGGAATATAAAACATCTTTATTGCATGTAGAGTTTGCAGTTCTCTCTGGTTTCCTCTACCACTTAAACTCACCACAGAGTACCAGTGAATCTCAGTGGTGTGTTTGTGGTTAAATAAAGGTCTATAAATATGCCAGGGGTGGTGCAGTGGGTTAATAGTTTGACCAGAGCTGAAGGGTTGGTTTCAAACCTTGCTGTCACTGTTGCACACATGGTCTACACCAGTCCAAACTATACTGGAGGTGTATATGTACTGCATGTGGCTGGCTGTTTTCTTTTATGAAACACATTTTATTAACTAGTGTCTCCAGCTTAAAATATTCAATATGCACGAGTGAAAATTCAAATGGACACAGCTAAAGACTGCAGATAGATATCTGTAATTATCTGTAATGGCAGTTCACTGTGTTTGCTGTTCATTCCATCAGCCCTTTTGGCTTTCTACTTTGCACCTTATTATTCTGCACCCTGCTTTTAACATGGAGCCATTACAATCAAGAAGGTGCTGTACACAGTAAGGACACATTATACTGGGCTCATTATTATCTGGTACTGTTTTCACATGGGATGCGTTTTCATTTTCAAGTGCTCTGAGCTCCGGACTCAAAACAAGAAGCCTTGATTCCAGGTCTTGATGGAGTAATCATGATCTATTTGGATATGAATAGCTGTCCATTAAGTCCTCTTGTTTCCTATGGAAGATCATTTGTTTCATCAGATGTTTATTTATGCATATATTTTCAAAGTCAGACAGTAAAATATGCAGTGGATTGTGTGTGACTGAGGCCACGTTTCCTGTTGGCCATTCTCTTCTGTGGGCAGGGCTTCTCCGGACTCACCCACTTAGGATGGATTGATAATGCCTTGGTGGGATTTCTTTCACTTTAAACTCTGCTAGCTTTGCCAGAAAAACAAATCCTTGTGTTTTGTGAGTTCACAAACTCTTGAGACTGTCTTAAACAGCTGCGGCTGAATTGTTTGCATGTGAATACTGCAGTTTCTGTATGCACTTCAGGCCTATTTTAGTAGAAATAGACTGGTTTGTGAAAAACGTGCAGAGGGAAGCTCTTTGAGCATTTGTGGATGGTAAGTGCTTTTCTTTCGTCTGGAACTCAAGTTTGATTTCTCGCCTTGTTTCGCTGTTGTGACACTTCAGATTGGTTCTGGTTCTTGATAATTGGTTCTAAAGCCTGTCAGCGAGAGCTATTCCAGACTGATGTACAGCTCTATTCAGAGAACTACATGTCAGTCTGTCAAGAGTTAGGTAAAAACTCTGTATTTTGACTGTTGAAACTGTGGAACTGAAATACATATGTGTTGAATATTTAAAAGTAAATTTAGAATTTAGAATTTTGAAACTGAGAAAAACACTGCAAAATTCAGCGACTGAAATTCTGAATAAAACCAATTCAAACATGTCATTCAAGGTAAAAATTCTGCGTTTAAAATTCAAAATCTGATGAAACAAATGATCTTCCATATTTCCCTGTTCACTCTGAAACATACACAATACACAACAGTTACTCCTGACCAATATCCAGACTCCATGTTTGACTCCACCCCCGTCACTACACTGCCTCTGACCGCTCTGCCCTGTGAGACTGACAGTCAATGCAGAGGGCCAGTGTCTTTACAGATATAATGCAGTCTATGTTAACCATGGATCTGTTAAGCTCTCTATAAAAATACAGATACAAGGACGCACAATCTTGCTTAAAACAGACAGAGCCCTGGAAAGCAGCTCTCCCACTAGTATCAGATATTTCCAACAATAACAATAACTTATAACATATATACAACAAACAATAACTGTCCAAAAACCTCCATTAAAATGTTAGATTGAGGCCGAGCAGGGACCAGTTGAGATTGCACTGTGCTGTGGCGTTCCACATGGGAGCACTGGCATTAATGTGCGCGCTAAAGTGACTGAAAACCCACAGCAAACAAGGACGTGGCTCTGCTCCCCGCCAGCTCCGTCGCCATGGTAACGTGAAAAAGCACATGTGGGGTTTATGGAATTATGGTCCATACAGAGCAGTCTGCTGGGAGCACAGTGTTTAGAGCTGCTTCTGAATCATGTTTCTAATACGACGCTGTGTTCACTTACACCTCTGCAAATGTATGGCTTGCACAGGTTTCACTGTTTAATAAGAGAAGCAGAGAAGTGTCAATGTCACTCAAGACTCAAGAATTATCTGTAGCACACAACCAGGAGGTCCCTAGTTCGAATCTCCACGTGTTCTAACCATGTCTAGGTGCGTTCTAAGGATTTAAAAGGCCCATATTACACTGATCTGTGTTTCTGTAATGATGTTTTCTCGTCACAAACAGACCTGGAGTTGTGTTTTGTTTCATTCACAGATGTTTAACACACAAACCCTGCATATTTAGGATGTGTTCTTCTCTCAAACAGAAAACACTCTGGTCTGCCTTGTGATGTCATGTGGTAGTACAGTCCCTGACAAAAGTCTTGTCGCTTATCCATTTTGTAGAAACAAAAGCTTATAACCTGACTTTAAATTAATCGATTGGTTTTAGAAATGTCTCATATGAAAGCTAAAACCCTCCCAAATTATGCTCAATATACTAAAATAAATTTGCTTCACTGAAGAAAGATTGATCATTTAATGAACACAGAAAGGTCAGATTTTGGCAAGACAAAAGTCTTGTCGCCTACAGAAAATTGAACAAATAATTTACTTCAAATACAAAAATATGTTGCATAACGTCAGTGAATTAAGTAGTGGTGCTGTGAGATCCATATTTAATATCTTGTATGACTTCCATGAGCTTGAAGGACTCCATCCATGCGGTTCGACAATGATTCATACAATTTGTTGATGAAGTCATCAGGAATAGCAAAGAAAGCAGTCTTACATGCCTCCCAGAGTTCAAGATTCTTTGGTTTTGCCTTCCATGCTTCCTCTTTCATTCTACCCCAGACATGCTCAATGATGTTCATGTCTGGTGACTGGGCTGGCCAGTCCTGGAGCACCTTGATCTTCTTCGCCTTGAGGAACTTTGATGTAGAGATAGAAGTATGCGATGGAGCACCATCCTGCTGCAAAATTTGACCCCTTTTATGGTTGGGAATGTAAGAGGTAGCTAATACTTCTTGATATTTTAGGCTATTGATATTGCCTTCCACCCTGCAAATGTCTCGCACACCCCCATACTGGATGTAACCCCAGACCATGATTTTTCTGCCACCAAACTTAACTGTTTTCTGGGTGAATCTTGGATCCATGCGGGCTCCAGTAGGTCTCCTGCAATATTTGCGGCGGCTGTGATGTAATTCAACCGAGGATTCATCTGAGAAATCCACCTTCTGCCACTTTTCCAGTGTCCATCCTTTTAGTAGGCTGTGGGCCTTTGCAAATGCCACACGGTTTTTTAATTGCCTTTTGTTTAGTGCTGGTTTCTGTGCACTGATTCGACCATGGAGGCCATTTCGAGACAGAATTCTACAAACTGTTCTGGTTGACACAGGGACTTGAGGTGACCAGGCCTAGTGGAGCTCTGCTGCAGTGGAAAAGGGGCTGGCCTTGGATTTTCGAATCAACAAACGGTCCTCCCGAGCAGTTGTCTTGCGGGGTCTGCCGGACCTGGGCTTGTCAAAAACATCTCCAGTCTTTTCAGATCTTTTTCTTATTCTTTGTACTTGACACTGAGACACATTGAAGGTGTCAGCCACCTCAGCAGTGGATCTGGTCTTCAGCCTCTTGATAATTAACGCTTTGGTCTCAGGGTGGATCTTAGGCATGTTGTCAGAGGTCAAGTTGCAGTTGATGTGAAGGTCTGGTGTGCTGGGGTTCTTTTTATACACACCCACTAATTGATTGATCAGTAACTGATCACAGGTGAGGCTGTAATCTAGGATTGGGTGCATCATATGACATCATTGCTGCTGCAATAGTCTGAACAAAAAATACAGATCATCACCAGACTTGGCTAGACCAAAAGCACTCTCGAGGGCTTCTAAGAACTTGTCTGCAGTGACGTCAAGATCAGAAAGGCTTATTGCTTTGATCAGTTCAAGAGCTGGACCTTTTAAACTTTTCATGATCCTTCTCCTTTTATCTTTGTCAGAATCATCACTCTCTTCAACCATCAGGTATGCTTGCTCTAGCCAATGGTCAAATTGTTCCTCTCCAGCCGGAGTAGGTACAATACCTGAGAATATAAGCAGGCGGCGATAACCTCCACTCTCTAATGCAGGTTTGCTTGTCTGGTCCAAGAGATCTATGACAGCACTAATGAGTGACTCTGCAGAAGAAGAAGTAGGTTGTTGTGACTCAATGAACAATGCCTGTACATCGTCAAATGTTTTTCCTTCTGCCTGTAGGAGAGCCTTCAGTTTCACATTGAAGTGATCTTCAGCTGTGGGTGTGTCAAGAGCTGTAACTATTGGCCATCCTGCCAAGCCTTCACCTGTCAGCACTTCTTTTGAAACCTCCCCTGCCACTACCTTCTCTCGACATTCACACAGCACAAAGACTTCATTATCATTGTCACTCAAGATCCGTGATCCGTCCTCTTACTCGGACACGACCAAGACACTTGATACTCTGTAAAGTCTCTTCAATAAGTGCTATATCTGTGTTTTCAGGGACGACTGTTAGCAGAGCATGGCTCTCTTCTAGTGCTTCTCCACGACACCATTTCTTCAACTTGTCAACTAGTGTGTTTGTCATGTTGTGTGTGTGTGTATGTGTAACAAAGCTCTGAATGCAGCTATCTAGCTCCAAATGCAGTAAATAAATGAAATCTATCCCAGCGGTGCCTCCATTTATATAGCCCACCTAAACCCAGTGTAATAAGGTAAGGGCCCCTGAGTTCTGTACCAACTCTAAACTACAATCAAATATATAGAAATTACTTACTGCTCTAGTCCTATGTTCCACTCTTTACTCCTACACAATAGCACCTTCAGTCACACACAGTAATAGAAATTACCACACAGAAGTGAATGAATTAACACATTTACTGAGCTAGTAAATTTTAAAGGAACTGACTTTAACTGATCAAATGGTAACTGTTGGCATGTATTTAACAGATGTACGTTGTCTCTCTTTTTTATACTGTACCACACAGTGGGCCCACTCGCACACTCACACACATTAGCAGGTTATAATGCAGTTAATGCATTAAGTTTAGTTATAATGCTGTTATAATCCATATCTGTGCCTGTGCGGTGCTTGGGAGCGGTGAGGCCTAAAACTGAATGGCCTCTTCAGTGTATGAGCCACATAAAATATTTAAAGTACCTGTTTTTGTAGTTCAATGCCTAGTTGTTGTTTTCACGTTTTGGATGAAAAAAGGCCACGGCGTGTCCCAACATGGCGGCGCGGTCACGTCCACTGGTCCTCTTCTTCTTGCACGTCCCTCACACATAAGTCCGGTCCGGAAAGATGTCCAAAGGTTACTTTATAGTCCGTTTGCTCTTCTGAATAACAAATGTTCAAATCTCAAGCCGAGAACATGAAACTGTCTTTGTAGCAAGTTGATTTAACTTCACTACTAATTCCACAGCGCGCACCCGCTTGGCTAGCGAATGCTAAAAGACTGATGCTAACGACTGGAACTTTCTTCTAATACTTAGTTGCAGGTCCGTCTTCGGGTTGAAAACAGTCCATGAGCTCTCAAAATATGTGTAAAGCAAGTCTCCACCTCCGACTATTTGGCTAACAGTCCAGAGGCTTGTTTACACCATCAAAAAGTTCAGACTCGTCTCTTTTCCTCTCGTCTCTTTTTCTCGTAATGTTAAGCTAGCACTTAGCATGCACTTACTTCCGGTTCAACGTGTGTAAAGTTAATACAAAAAACGGCCAGCAGCAGCAGTACACACGCATAGCACTTCCTGTAGATTTTCACAATAAAATAAACTACGTTGACTGCAATATGCATCGTACAGCTTTTTAACTTATTTCCAGCTACTTTTAACTGTTTTTAAAGACATTACTTAATAAATGAAATATACTTTTAACAATATTTATGTAACATATTTATGCTTTTTAATCATTTTAAACTGTAACTATATTATGAACTTCTATTACTGTATTGTGACTGTATGTACATTTTTATCTAGGTTACACTTAGGACTGGGTTGTGTCGCACAAATGAGGAAAAACTCTGCTGCTCTCTAGAGAGATATGTGGACATCCATAGGAAGAGACAACAGCTGCGCGGCTCTTTGTTGTGATGACGTTTATGGAGATGTGCCGTCAGGGGGCAGGTGGGAATCAGCTCCCATTAGGCTCTGCAATGTTCCAACCCACAAGTGAACGGACTTGTTTCTTTAGTCTCATTTTAGACTAATATTGTGATTTAAAATGTCCAAATTATACCATAAAGATGCGCAGGTGTCAGAAATTATAACTATATAACAGACACAAGCACAATATGTCTTTAATACTGTGCAGTTTGAACCTTAATTTACATATTCAGTTCACTGTAATATGAATGCATGGACAATAATTCACAAAGAAACACGCCTGTAACATCCTGTAAACAGACAGATTTTTTGCCGATGTTGAGGTAGATGCTATAATTTTTTTTTCTTGCATAAATGGAAAAGCTGACTGCATCACATGTCTTTAAAATGTGAGAAACAAGCAGACTAAAAGAATCCCTTCAAACTGTATGTTAAAAAGTATAACACATGTAGATAATGCATGGAAATAATAATAAGTAAACACATTAAAGCATTGTGTAACTTTTCTGGTGGACAGTCTGCCGTCCACGTGTCTCCATGGAACTCCACAGGCTATTATTGCTTTGCCTGGAATGTTACAGGCAACGCAATAATAGCCAATAATAGTTACATGTCTGATCTATGGAGAGGCGACCCACTTGTAGTAAGAAAGCCTGTTTTTCAAGGTATTTTTAACCAATAATGTAAAGTCTGCATATCTCCCTCGCTTAGCACGAAAAAGCTTAGAACAATCCGGTTGGTTGTTGCTAGTCACATGGGTCACGCAGCAACGTTCCCTTCAAAATAAGAGTCTAAAGATATTTTAAAACGTAATTATCCAATGAAGTTGCATACTTTTAGCTTTTAACTTATTTTTAAATCAAATAAAATATTGCAGATGGAATATTTAACCATATTGACTTATCATTCAATATATTTATTGCTGTCCTTATGATCATGCTTTTACTTTGATAATCACCATTAACTTGGTTTACAATAAAATCACCCGAAATTGAAGCGATACGAAATAGATACACTTAATGCCATACTGTGGAAAGGCAAACCAATAACACCTCCATGGACACAAGCAGGTGGTGGAAGTTACACATTGCATCTTTAATACTTTGCAATATGTTAGACAATTAGCATTATTATTTTCATTATTTACAGTCATAAACAATACATCTGATGTGCTATGTTTTGAATTAGAACTAGAATAGACCCGTGCACGTCAGCAGACTGCACAGTAAATATTGTAGAAGTACTTCCACACTGGATGGTTCCAAACACAGGGAGACAGTCTAATTTTAGGAGTTTTCAGAGTTGACACTGTCTAAAAAAAGCCCAGTGAGTCAGAACCCAGCTAACAGCGTCAATCCAGAAGAGATAGTGAGAAGTGAATCATCTCTCAGTACTACGACGTGCACTCTCCCTACCCCCTACCCCCTGCTCCCTACCCCCTACTCCCTACCTGCTGTCCCTTCATGTAAATACAGACAAGTAATAAAGGAGATGCAGTAGATAGTGTATTGAACAGAGATTTAAAAAAAACATGTAACTTTTCTGCTTGTCTCTGTGAAGATGTTTTTGCTTTGTCTGAAATGTTCTACAGCATAAAAATACTTTAAAGTGAATAAAGCTGTAGATGTAGAGACTTTATTTTAGTAGTAGTAGTAGTAGTAGTAGTTGTAGTTGTTGTTGTTAACAAATGTTGATGCCAAGAATACAGCTGTCAGCAAACAACAAGCAACAACTTGGACAGCACAGAAAAAAAATAAATTATTATTATTATTATTATTATTATTATTATTATTATTATTAATAATAATAATAATAATAATAATAATAATAATAATAATAATAATAATAATAATGAGTTCAGTACAGCGGTTCTTTTGAGTGAGCTCCACTTCCTAAACTTAAGAAAAAAATACACTTTCCTTCAAAATCATCAACATTTATCCCATACACTAACCTGCTTCTGTAGCCTATCTACATTATTATCTTACTCTCTCTCTAAATATGTCTTTAAATCATTCTAGTGCTCTGTATTTGCCTATAGTATTACATGTATTGTCATTCAGTATATCAATATTCATATCAATATTGTCATGTAATATTTGGTTTGGCCCAACTGTTTAAATGAGGAGGCAGTTAATATACTTTGAATACAATACAGTTTTTTTGGTGGAATTTCACCATAAAAGATGCAAATAGAGCCACAAGTCAGTGATTGAATAATTAATCTACATGTTTAACACACAAACCCTGCAGATTTAGGCTGAGTTCTTCTTCACACAGAAAACACTCTGTTCCACATTGTGATGTCATGTGGTAATACAGGAAGTGCTCCACTGTGTTTTTAAACTCCACACACCTTCACTAGAATCATTTGGATCATTTCAGTCCTGGAATTGCCGATCTCTACTGACATCACAAGGTGGAACAGAGCATTTTGAGCTTTGGAGACGTAAACAGAGGTTACTCAAACGTGTGAATGAAACAAGACACAACTCCAGGTCTGTTTTGGGGGAGGAAACAACATTATAACATGGCTTGAAGCTCACACGAGTCCATTTTGGGTAATTCAAGAGCTTTAAAATGCGAACTTCAAACAGAATCTTATTATTAAAACATAAATCAGAAATCTAATCTGAATGCTTGTCATAAAAACTGCAATTTGATATTTTCCCCAAATCATTCAGCCCAACTTATAGGCTTATAATAACAGGGTTGACAGTTCAATTCCCAGCCTTCTGATCCACTACACTCCTCCATTCCAGCTATAGCCAGCCTCATTTCCATACGTACATTGTGCTATAACTAACTATGAGAGTATTTGTGAGGAGGAGAGCATGGAGTTTAATATCCTGTTATCAGTGTGCGGCTGCAGACTGCACAGGAAATATGGAGCGATGCTATCAGCTCACGTGCACGCTCCGGCTCACGTGCACGCTCCTGATAAGCACCGCTGCACACGCTCAATGAGAAAGTAAACAGGCACGTTATCAACGCAAACAGGATCCACGGACCAATCCCAACGCACTCTTCTTGAAATATAGCTCTAAAATGTGGACTTTTCTGACAAATGATGTGATTTGTGATGTATTCATTAAAGGTGTACTGTGTTTTTGGTTGGCTTTGCTTGTTTCTATGGAGATGTCATTGCTCTACTACGAATGTTCCACCTTATGACATTCAACAGCTCTACTTTACATTTATTCAATTACAGGTGGTTTTACAGCTCAAAAATACCTAGAAAAACAACATTCTGACTGTGAGCGGGGTCGCCTCTCCACAGATCTGACCTGGAACTTGGTCTGGTTTGGTCTCCATGAAGATAGAAAGGTTTAATACCAGACAAAGAAATAACATCTCCATGGAGAAAAGTATTTGATGGACCCTCCACCAGAAAAGTTACACAATGCAGCTTTGAAAGTCCTGTATTACACAAAATGAACTCTCTGTTCCACCTTGTGATGTCATGAAACGGTAATTTTCAAGTTAACAGCTCCTTTTACCTTTAGTTCAGTACAGATCGGCAACCCTAGGGCTGAAGTTATCCAAATGATTCTAGTGAAGGTGTGTGGAGTTTAAAAAACACAGTGGAGCACTTCCTGTATTACCACATGACATCACAAGGTGGAACAGAGTGTTTTTCTGTTTGAGAGAAGAACTCAGTTTAAATCTGCAGGGTTTGTGTGTTCCAGGTCTGTTTGTGATGAGGAAACGACATTACACAGGTCAGATTATGGGCACTTTAAAATCACAATTCAGTTTCCAAAAATGCAAAATGTAAAGAGCATTTTTGAGTGTAGATTGAAAATGGAACTGCAAAACAAGGATTTCACACATTTCATTGACAGACCGTTGGGGATTTGAACTATGGACTTCTGGTTGTGGCTGCTGATCGATTTTTATAAACTAGTGACATAGCACCACCTCTCCTCTGCTCCTTTTATGTACACTCAAACCTGTGTGCATATTACATGAGCTGAAGGGGAAGCGAATGCGCAGAGACTGAAAGATGATTTGTAACCAGCTCTAAACTCTCCTCCTCAGTAAGTACACTTTAAAGAGGAGGTAGTACACTTCTTAGATCACCATGTTACCTTTTATTGTTTAGAAAATGCTTTAGTCACTTAAAACAATGCATTAATGACACTATCACATCAGGTTTGTGAAGTTGTAGTGTAGCGTTTTGTGTCATGTTCTTGTACATGTATGAAAAATGACCGTGCAGGAGTATGATGTGGAATTTCTAGACTACAGACAATAAAAGAACTGAAAAATTGTCTTGAATCAAGGAGTCTGATTTCTTAAAGCAATTGTGGCCACAACCACAGAAGTCGTCTGTCCCTCAGCTGTAACAGAACAATGCACACAGAGTTTTTAGACCCCACGGGGGGCATAAGGCACAGGAATGATGCAAACACATAGGATAAGACATAACTCTCCTCCAAGGATAGATCAGCACAAGGCTGGGTCAACACAAGTAAAGACACAACAATCAGGAGAATAACAAGTTATCACTGATGTGAGTTTATGAAGGCACAAGGTCCGAATGTTCCACACAGGATAACAGGATTATAGCAAGTTATTAGTTAGCTAGTCCGCTGAGGTTCATTTGGTCTTCCAATAATTAGGTTCTTTTTTCAGACCAGGAGTTTGTTTTCATACCTGACAGTTTCGACTGCTCCCTGAGGTCTTCCTCAGAGTCACGGGATGTTGCTGTGACGTGTCCGGTCAGCTGATTTATACAAATTTTGGTGCCGTCTTCCTACAGGTGGAGGCAGGACGACAGCGCCATCTGCAGCCCAACTTCCTCAGGACAGTATTCCAGGTGTGTGAGAGTATAAAAGCCCTCGCGTCTCGGTTTATCACCCCATGGGCACGTTTCCATATTTCGATTGCCTCTTTAATCCAGTAACAATGTTTGTTTTCCTCTGTCCCAGTGATGTTTGCTCCGTCCCGGTCCATAATGTGCTTCTCTCTTTTACAGTGGTCAGAAATGGCCGATTTGAGTTGTTCCTTTTCTGCTTTGTGTTTTGTTGCTCGTGTGCACGCCTTCACTATTCCTTTTTTCGTGCATTGGACAACCCCCCGTTTCCCCGATGTGTGTTTTATTGCAGGACATGCAGGGTATTTCGTATATGACATTACATTTATGCTCTGGTTCTATTTTATCTTTTGGGTGGGTGTAATTGCCTGAGTTTTCTGTGTTGATATTGCGTTTTCTCATTGCCCTCTGCACTTTTTCTACTAGGGACTATAAACCGGGACAAGGGTTTTTTTTACTCTCACACACCTGGGATACTGTCCTGAGGAAGTCGGACTGCAGATGGCGCTGTCATCCTGTCTCCACTGGTAGGAAGACATCGCCAAAATTTGTATAAATCAGCTGAACGGACACGTCACAGCAACATCACGTGACCTGAGGAAGACCGCAGGGAGCAGTCGAAACTGTCAGGTATGAAAACAAACTCTTGGTCTTAAAAAAAGAACATAACATATTAGTTAGGTAGTTGCAAAACCCAAGACAATTAATCAACAACCTAAACCCAGTAAAAGAAACCAGGTAAAAGGTCTCTAGAGTAAAGATCACTAGAGTAAAGATTTCCATAACAAGCAGCAGAGGTGACATAGGCTTGTGGGTGGAGCCTTGTACAGAATCCGACAGCCCAGGAGAGGTCACAAGAACAGAACCAGATTGTCTGATATGGATTTGTTTTCAGTCAGGCTTATTTGTGTCTTGTTACAGTGGCCAAAATGCAATGTTTGCCAATACAAAAAATATAACAATAAATAATAATAATAATAATAATAATAATAATAATGTTACAAAATGTATTTAACTAGCATACTGTATCATTTGTTATATTTGAATGTAAAACTGTGAATGCTTTGCAAAAATGTGCACTAAATACTGCGATTAAAAAAATGGAAACAATACCAAAATGTGAAAATGTCCTCTGATATGACGATAGCAGAATTAGCCTCTGTGTAACGTAAACAGGAGATTATGTAAGTGGCTTCATTCAGACCTGTGCATGCCCCATCTGCTCCCTCTGCGCTCGAAAACACCACATGTGATGATTGTATAAAACGTCTCCTGGAGGTACGGGTCAGTGTGGAGGTTGGGTGCGCGGGTCTAATTCTGAGGGCGGGCTCAGCTGGGGGCCGCGGGCTGTGATAGAGCTGTTCACACATCCTTCTTACAGGAGCTCAAGGACCCACCGGAGGACAGGCTGCTGATGACCTGATGGGGGGTACCACCTGCTGCTCTCACTCGCAAACGCTTCCTGCTCATTTCAGAACATTTACTCTGTGTGGCCTCTAAAGCCTTCAAATACAAATACACCCATTAAAAACATCTAGGCCTATGTATCTGGGCACTGGCACTGGGTAACTTTTTGTTTGGGGCTCCGTCACCTGCTTGTTTCTATGGATACGTCACTGCTCTGCCTGGAATGTTCCGCAGTGTGACATTAAACAGCTCTACTTTACATTTATTCAATCACAGGTGGTTTTAGAGCCCAAAAATACCTAGAAAAACAGACATTCTGTGAGCGGGGGTCGCCTTTCCACAGATCTGAAACATTCTAGACAAAGCCTAACCTCTCCATGAAGAAAAGCAAAGACGGACCCTCCACCAGAAAAGTTACACAGTGCAGCTTTGATGTTTAACCTGCTTTTACAATTATGGCTATTTTTTGTCTGGTTACGTTATTTCTTTAAATGAACTCTTTTTAATTGTATTCTTTGTCCAGCATTGTTGAGTGGAAGAGAGAGTGGAGAGGAAAAAATAGAGAAAAGAAGGTTTTAGATGTTCCACCTAAAAACTAAATCCCCTTTAAAGAGCCATTAAACACCCTCCCAAAGTGTTACCCCACCCCTAGGCAAAATCTGAAAAATCAGATTTGGTGCGCTCCGGACTTTGAAACAGAGCGGACATTTGTGCTCGGATCAGGCCGTTTCCCTTTTCTCCAGACACGGCGGGACATCGCAGTGCCCGGCGGTGCCAGGTGGGGGCGTGGCTGAGAGGGGCTCCTCACGTCCCGCCCGTAGACGCCAGGGGCTGTGCTCGTCACGAAATAACCTCAGAACAGCAGCTGACTCACTGGCGGCCGTTAGTCCAACCCGAAAACTCAAATGTCGTGACCGTAGTTGATCCTAAAGAGGCCGGTCCAGACACGACTTTGACCCAAAAGTCAGAGTTTTAACAAATACGCACCAAAATAAGGCCAGCGATAGGCATACATTTCTATTTTAGACCCATTTACACAGTAGAATCAGTAGAAAAAAGTGATTTTGGAGTTTAATGGCCCTTTAACACGTCATCACAATTAAACCTACTGAACCTGGGATGCCAGAGCCTAAACCTGCATATAAAGTTTTTCTCAGTTTATGGACAGGCTCATGTGAAGCTCAAAACCTCCAGAATTCCCTCAATGAGCTGCAGCGGGTGCACTAGCACTGATCCATGGTTGGCTGCAGGTGCTGGGGTTTAGGTAGTGCCCGTTCAGATCAGAGAGAAGCATTTTAGGGTCAAACCAACTGGATTTCAGCATTTTACAACGATTGTAAGAACCAAAACACCAAATTATAACAAAAATAAATGCGATATAATCCAATGTTTTTATAACTAAGTAAAAAACAGGATCAGAAAAGCTATCAGTAAACGCTATATTTGATTTGCACATGTTTCCACAGGACTCCTGGTTTGACATAAACACTGTCAGATATGATTGGGACAAAAGTCTTTTTCTAGTGGATCTGTGGAGCTGCTGTGATGTCCGCGCCCTCATCATGTTCACAATGATGAGATTACAGAACACTGAAGTAAATCTCTCTCATTTCTCCTCATAAGTGACACGCAGCACAAATAAGCCTCAGACACACGCCATTACTCGTTCATTAGAGCTCATTGTTTGAACCATCGCCAAGGAAACGAGGCGTCCAATCAGAGAGCAGATCGGCAGGCCACTTCCTGTCTGAGAGTGTCTATCATGGCGCGCAGTCAGACACGCACACAGACTATCACGTGTTTACTCATTCCAGTCCAGGCAGCCCTTCTGTGTGTCTCTCCTAACCCACTCACAATCAGGCAGGGAAAGTGTCTTGCCCAAGGACCAGTGCGGCGCTTACAAACGTACAAGGCAAGTACGTGTTTGGAAGTCCCACAGTCCATCTGAATGTTTGAAATAACAGCTTTGCACTGACAGATGGTGGGCACATGGCAGCTAAAGGTATAGTCTGTAACTTTTCTGGTGGAGTTTGCGCCACCTGCTGGTTTAATGGTATAAACTAATCTTACATTTATTCAATTACAGATATTTGACGACTTTGCTCACTCCATCCCCACTCATCCGTCACCTTGGCATCCTCCTTAAACAAATAAACCGGATTTCCTTTTCCCATCTAGTTTAGTTTAGTCTTTATTTGAAGGGACAGTTGCCACGTTTACATGAGAGTTTTAATTTCGAATAAAACTAAGTTAATTTTGAATAAAAAATAAAAAATTTATTCCGCTTTAACCCTGTAGCACCCACTGTTGCAAATATGCAACATATACTTAAGGCCATGGCAAAAAAGTAGGAGTATTTTTTTTAAATGTATTAACTAATTCATGTACCCAAGAACCCAAAGAAGCAAATATGCTACAAAGTGTGCAAAGATGGTTTCACTGACACGTCATGTGTCAAGTGAAAGGTTCACCTGTGCTTCAACAAGAAGCGCAGTTGCTACATGGCTTACCATGTTGAGTAATGTTCTGCCTGATCTGTTTGCAGTTTGTATTCAATATTTCAGTTTCAATAAAGGTACTATAGCCTTATTGTTTTTTGTTTTTTTTAGTTTGTTAGTTACTATACTTATGTCACAATGCCGCCTGAAAAGCCCAATGTTGCATCATCGAATTTGGTCAATCAATGCTGCTTACCAAAAATATTGACACATTTTGTTCTTACCCATCCCCATTGACTAAAATTTAGCTCGGATGATTTTTTCCAACAAATATTTCTATGTCTGGGTTCTACGGGGTTAAAAAGACCATGTAAACTCTTAATTCCTAATGAAAGTAATTATTTGGAATTAAACTTAATTCCAAAGTAAGTGTGTGGTTTCCTCCGATTTTAAAGCCGAATTAATTTATTCCTTGATCATGTAAATGTTTTTTCTTCTTAAAAATAATTCCGGTCGTTCAGCACATGCTCGTTGGGTCGTCCTTCTGATACGTCTCCACCAGTCGTCTCTTCGGACTTTCATCCACTGCTCTTTGGATTTGTGAGCGGGATGTGGGAGTGGGCTGAGGTGGAGCAGCCGTTGACTCAGTTTGTCTTCTTCCTCCTTCTCCGACGCTCTTCCCTCCTCCTCCTCAGCGACAGACGTAAAGTGTGAGGATAGAATTCTCCAGCTGCTGCTTCATTATCATCGGAACAACTGCGGAAAAAGTTTGGATCATGTCCCTGTCCAATCAGAACCCTTCCCCATCCCCAGACGTTGAGCGGAATTAAATAAAGCCGATTTAATGTGTTTTCCATGTAAACCTCAATTCAGAATTATTATTCGCATGTAAACTCGAAGGAGAATATTTTAATTCAGAACAGTTAATTTGGAATGAAAAAACATCATGTAAACGTGGCCAAAGTACAGAGATATTAAGCTCTTAAGATCAGATATTTAGCCCCAGATTCTAACTAAAGAGCTAATTTCCATCTGCAGTCCCTGATTTACAGAATAAATTATACAATGCAATTACAGTCAACAACAAGAAGAATACACACTGGCCACTTGGTTGTGTAATCCAATTGTCTCTATGCAGATCGCTAAGATTTCTGTCATTCTGTGGAATATTCCAGGAAAAAATGGAGAAAAGAAGGTTTCAAATGTTCCACCTAAAAACGAAATCCCCTTTAACACGTCTGTACGTAGAGTGACCGCCACCTGAACCACTGTCGCCCACTGATTTGCAGTGACATCGCGCCGGGGTGTTCTACATGTACTGAATGTTCAGGAGTTACCATAGTGATACGATGCACATGTTAGCAAAAACTGCCAAAAATGTTTTAATATAGGCTGAAAACGCAAGAAAACATACAAAATTGTGTTCAAATAAAGTTCAGATTACGTCTAACAGAGCTTCTAACAGAGTAGTGCTTTTACTGACCAGATTTTCAAAACCAAAAACAGGGACACGCCCGATTAGGGATGATTGGCAATAATAAAACTGTGAAACGAGCGCATTATTCAGGACTCGGCCCATTCATGACTAACTTGAGTCAGTAAAGTCACATTTTCTTTGTGTTTTGGTCATTTTTTAAGCATCCATCCATCCATTTTCTCCCTCTTAATCCAGCTGGGTCGTGGGGGCAGCACGCTGCCCATTACTCTGTGCACCAGACCCAGACCCCTATGAACCCCTCTGCAGGTGGTGAACCCCTCTGCAGGTGGTGAGCCACAGGAGGGAGGAATTCCTTGATGGTCCTTGATTGTAAACTGTTCATAGGGTGTTGCATGTTTTTGGTTGATGGGGGGAAACCGGAGTACCCGGAGGAAACCCATCCAGACACGGGGAGGAAACATGCAAACTCCACACAGAAAGGCCCGGGCGACCCGGGGATCGAACCCATAACCTTCTTGCTGTGAGGCATTTTTTAAGCAGCTTTTCTGTATTTTACCGAAACAGATGCCAGTTTAGGCCTGTTTTTACTGTTGGCAGGGAACAGATTGGTCAAAAATAGGGACACCTGGAACATTTCTGTGCCAGATGCCCTTCCAATTTGCAATCCCCTTAGCATTTGAGTAATAACTTAAACCGTATTCTTGTGTCTTTTCCTTGCTCTGCTCAGTAATATTACCCGGACTGTGTGTTGACGCTACACTAAGTCCATAATGCTGTTTTATAGGACATGGGCTGGACTGGACTGGCCTTATATAAAACAGATGGAGCAGATTATTACACAGGGACAGTAATAAAAAGCAGACACAGGCGTATTAGCTGTGTTTGTGCGTGAGAGCCTCCGTGAGCTGCAGTCTGGATGTTATTGTGACGTAAAGACCTGTCCATATGGAACTATAGTGGGAGAGACAGTGTGAAGTTCCTCTGACGTGAGTATGAGACACGAGGAGAGGAGGGAGCTGGGAATGTTAGACCTGGAGTCGACTGAAGAAAATCTCAGTGGACGAAAGACATGTGGCCGATGGTCAACTAAAAAGGGGACCCGACCTGCAACCCCACTGGCCAAAGCTCCTCTAAATAATTATTCACTGTCACAACAAATATACAAACAGACAAACACACCTTTCTTTAATTTTAAATGTTAAAACTGCCAGAAAAATGTGTTCTTTGTGTATAAATTGTTCCTGAAATCTGTGTTGATGACAGAGACAGAGGGATCCTTTTCAGAACTCACTCCTGGATTTTTCAAACATTTCTTCACAAACGAAGCTTAAAACGCACATGACGCTGAACTAAATCATTATTACAAAAACTTGAAAACCTGTCATATATCCAGACTCCTCCACCGCGATTATTTTGCTGTCTTTTTCTTACTATGATTCTTCATTAATGCACACCTTGGGACATTACGATTTTGGCGTCTTTTGTTTCATCTCGGCCCCAAAACCCCTTTTGTGGGACTCACCTAATGATCTGATCTGTTTAAGGTGCTGCTCTAGTCACATACAGCGTCACATAGTTGTAAAATTTGGAACAAAGAATCCTGACAAGATGAAGAATACAACGATATATAACTTTACAGGGGTTTATGTATTTCTGTTTATAGTTACTGGACCATTTATAGAAATAAATATCAAAAAACTGCATTCTCAAGCACAAATCCTCTTTACAAACTAACTGATTGTGACATATCGGCATGGAATTACAGTTTCATATGTAAATAGAAAACTTCCCCAATTTATCAGCCTCGATGAAGCCCAAGATGAGCTGTGTGTCTCCAGCGGATCACCTGCTGTAACAGAAATAAAGCTCCACACCCCCAAACCCACGCATAGGATTCTCAGTCATTTGGCCATAGAATACATAAGGTGTCATTCCATGGGAAACAGGCAGATTTCAGGATAAAAATTCAACCTCAAACTTGGAACAATTCATGTTTATATATGAATTATTATCTAAGTGAAGTCTGAGTTTTGTATCGTTTAAAATGTTTGAGTTTTGGGGAGTTTAAATGGGGGGATTGGTCAAAATCAGACCTATCAGAAAATAACAACTTTCCTTATAGACTTTGGACTGATTGTGGCAGATTATTATATTTTATTCCAACTTTATATAGCTTATATTTCATATAGCCTATATTCACTTTCAGTCAACCTCAGGTCATCAGGTCTGAGTTGAGAGTCCACTTTTGTTCACGGTGAAGTGGTAAGCACCACAACCTCACAGCTTAAATCTGACCATTACCTCTACCATTAAAACCCTGTAGCGTTGCCTCTTAGTCCAAAATCCAAATCTGTCATAAATACGATATACAAAAGTGTGTAAATGAGCTCAGAGTGACGCTGGGTGCAAACCTAAAAGAGCCTGTTGAACTGATTATGAAGCCAGTCCTCTCCACTGTGGCACGTTGTAATCATCATAGTAACAGCTGAGCCCATTTGGACACTGGCCGCAGACGCCACCAGCACCAGTGTGTGTGTGTGTGTGTGTGTGTGTGTGTGTGTGTGTGTGTGTGTGTGTGTGTGTGTGTGTGTGTGTGTGTGTGTGTGTGTGTGTGTGTGTGAATCAAACCCGCTGCAGCTGAGCACCAACACTGAGAAACACAAACATCCAGAATGACTGAAACGCACTTAAAATCGCTATGTTCATCTGGATTTCAGTTCTGCACTGACGTTTTAATAAGACGGGTAACCTGCTTGTCTTCACTTATTATTATATTATTTGGTTTCAGATGACCTCACAACATTCTGTATTCCTATTTTATCTACCGTAATTTGCGGACTGTTGAGCACACCTGAATACAAGCCGCATTAAACAAAATTTTAAACGGAAAATGTACAGGCCGCGCTTGTCTATAAGCCGCAGGCCTGTACAACTTTACAGGGGTTTATGTATTGCTGTTTATAGTTACTGGACCATTTATAGAAATAAATATCAAAAAACTGCATTCTCAAGCACAAATCCTCTTTACAAACTAACTGATTGTGACATATCGGCACTGAAGTTTAAGACGTTTCTTCTCGACATTTACGCCTCACCTGCATTTAACGTATACGGGTCATTAAGTTGTATCTGAACTTAACAATAACGTTAATCCGTCCATATTTTAGCCACATCGTTGTTTAAGCAGCGGTTTATAGTCCGGAAATTATGGTAGTTGGATTCAGAAATGTTTGTTTAATCTTGTCCACTCTCCAAACACTGTTTACAACATCTGTGTAGAACCGTCCCATAAAGCTCCTGAGTGTAGATATGGTGTTGTTCGGTGTAACGTGTATCTCCACGTGACCTGCAGAGCCCAGCGCGGCTCAGCCAGACCCCGGCGCCGCGCTAATAAAGCCGTGAGGCAGGCTATCGCTAATCAATGCTCCAAATGAAGCCGCCCGGCCACTTGTGGACACCATTACCCATAAATCACCCTGTCTGTGCCGGGCCGTTACTCAGGGCGATTAACTGCGGCGTGATCAGGCCTCCGCTCATTAGCAGCGGGAGACAGATCCACAAGGCTCCTGCTAGAGGCAAGGTGCATCTTGGGAAGTGTAGTGTGTGAACATAACCATAAATCTCAGACAACAATAACATGTGTGTGTGTGTGTGTGTGTGTGTGTGTGTGTGTGTGTGTGTGTGTGTGGGTGTGTGTGTGTGTGTGTGTGTGTGTGTGTGTGTGTGTGTGTGAGTGAGTGTGTGTGTGTGTGTGTGTGTGTGTGTGTGTGTGTGTGTGCGCGCGCACTAGGGCGGGGGATGTTAAAGGGACCTAGTGTTTTGGTTTTTTTTGTTTTAGAAATTAAAATAAGGGGAGCACTTTTGTTTTTTTTTTTGTTTTTTTTTCTTTCAATGTCAAATCAGTCGTTTTATATTGTCCATGAAATTTCATAGTTAAATTATATTGTTATTATGAATAACAGTAGTGATACTGCGATAATGATGGTAATAGTAATTATTGTTTTTAACTGTAATTGATTAATGACAATCGTGTTGGTAATATCGTTATTACTACTGTGTTATACTGTGGCTGTAACAATAAGAATAATAATGATAAAGTGATGGCGATGGTAATGACTGTTATTATGATTATTATTGCTTTTATACTTATTATTTTTTACATATTTTTATTTGACTGTATTCTTTATATGTGTAAGTATGTGTATATATATATATATATAAAAATATATATATATACATATATATATTTATAATAAGAAATTAAAAACAGTAATAATTAAGTTGATTTTGAGCTGCTTAAATTAGGCTAAAAAAAGGCTGAAATTTTTATTTTTTTTTTTTTAATAAATGCAAATGTCATGTGCTGATTATACTATATTATTATATGATATTTAAAGCTGCACTGTGTAACTTTTTCGGTGGAGGGTCCGTCAAATACTTTTCTCCATGGAGATGTTGTTGCTTTGTCTATAATGTTCCACAGTATGGCATTAAACCTTTCTATCTTCATGGAGACCAAACCAGACCAGGTTACAGGTCAGATCTGTGGAGAGGCGACCCTGCTCACCGTCAGAATGTCTGTTTTTCTAGGTGTTGTTGAGCTCTAAAACCACCTGTAAGGTAGAGTTTAATGTCACACTGTGGAACATTCCAGGCAGAGCAATGACGTATCCATAGAAACAAGCAGGTGACGGACTTTAAATGGTCTTTAAGTATAAAACCATGTGATAATATTAAAGAAACACAATTATTTAGTTTTGAAAATTACATTCTGTTGTCTTGAAAAATACAGTTTTGGTACGGAAATCAAATTAGATTTTGAAATTTCACAATTGAGAATCATGAACTGGTGGAAATGAAACGTCTGAGGCAGAATACTAAAACAACTTCCTTTTATATGAAACAATTACGAAAACACATGAGTTTTTTATTTGTATATTGTCTTAAAAACAAATAAAAATAGCTTTCAGTGTTAATTTCCCTGAACTTAAACTATACAGACGTTAAAACTGAACCATTTAAAGACTCATATTCTCTGATTTATTTTCTAATGTTGTTTCCTCGTCACAAACAGACCTGGAGTTGTGTTTTGTTTCATTCACATGTTTAACACACAAAACCTGCACATTTAGAATGAGTTCTTCTCTCAAACTGAAAACACTCCACCTTGTGATGTCATGTGGTAATACAGGAAGTGCTCCACTGTGTTTTTAAACTCCACACACCTTCACTAGAATCATGTGGATCATTTCAGCTCAGCTCTGGAATTGCGTCCCATTCCTCTGTCTTACCCCTTCGTCTTACCCCTACCCTTTGGTTTTGCGCGTTCATTTGAGGCCAAGGGGCGTCTCGATTCTAATTTTGATCACGGGCTAGGGCCACGACCTCGGGCTACATACCCCTTGAAACGAAGTAAACTCTGGACCAGACTTGAAGCGAAGGGGTCGGCCTACAAGCTCAGGCAGGTGTTGGGATCAGGATGGAGCGTCACATCGACCAGCCAAGGAGTCTCATAAATGTGAGTATTTTCAGCAGCTGTAAATATCAATTAACAGTTTAGCAGGTTTACAATTATGACGCTTATGCTCTACGTTACTTTTAGTGAACTGTTGTTGCAGTTTTAATTGTAGTAATGTCTGTTTAGCCGACGTTATCGTTTTCATCGACCTTTCATGTATAAACAAGCTCGTTTTTTGTGGAGCTGAGGTACCCGATAATCTTTGACGTGGCACTTTTTGGGTGAAATCAGTGTGAAGTCAATTTGCTTAACAGAAGCAAACGGTGGAGTCCCATTTCTTAGGGGAACATTCGTACCCTGAGCCCTCACAGCTCGGGATCGAGGGGCAAGACAAAGACGTAGATAAAGACGTAGATAAAAGGGAAGGGGTAAGACAGAGGAATGGGACGCAGCCTAAATGTTATGTTGAATAAAATGATGTCGCTTTAGCTTTCATGTTCCTCTGTATTTCCTTAATACAGGTGACCAGGCCTGACATCTGTACTCGTCAGGCAAAAGCTCATGATGGTTTTATTACAGCTAGAAAACCGCTTTGTGCGACGGACCAATTTAAGCAGGTCTTTACGTCAACATGAATCAAAGCGTCACCTTATGTAATTCAATACATGGTCACGTTTTTCGATGTAGCACTCACCCATTCATACACAAGTGTTCATACACCGGGAGAGACTTTACTTTGAGCCTGTTTACACCTCTGGCATGTAGGGCACCAGGTCGCACCATCTCTGGACTCTTAATGAAGCTGCAATGTTCTTGGACAACCTGCTTCTGTGACTCGGTTGGAGTTAGATGAGGTCCAAGATTAGGAATTTCTGTCTCTACTAAAAGGTAAAAGGAGCTGTTAACTTGAAAACCAACGCTTCATGACATCACAAGGTGGAACAGAGCGTTTTGAGCTTCAGAGATGTACAGTACATAATAAAGGATCACTGAAACATGTGTGAATGAAACAAAACACAACTCCAGGTCTGTTTTTGAGGAGGAAACAACATTAGAACACGATTTAAAGCTCACAAGAGTCAAACTTGTGCAGTATAATATAATATAATGTGTTTTAATCAGAGGTGTCAGTCTGAATGAAAAAATCAAGTACAAAATGGCAGAGTAACTGTCCTTTTGTGTTAATTTTGCTTTGCTTTTTGCTTTTTCTGTTCATTGCACAGGAAGTGGCCGGACCTAAGCTCTGGAAGAGTTTTAAGTCTCGTCTTAAGACCCACTTTTATTCTCCGGCTTTTAACACCGCGCGAGTTATGTGGTCCTCTGTGTCTTTTATTTATTTTACTTATTTTATTTATTTTTACTGCTGTTTTATGATTTTGTGGTGGTCTTTTATTTGATTTTACTGGTTCTGTTGTTTTAGGACTGGTATGATCACATTTTAGGGCGGTCAGTCTGTGGAATGAGTTTGGAGAAAACCTGAAGCTGAACCCAAATATTCACAGCTTCAACAGAAAAAAAATAAATAAAAAATGTACAGATAAAATAATAAGTGTAAAACATAACGCAGTAAAATACAAAAAAAAAAAAAGAAAGAAATTGGGTTAAAATTATAGTTAGTATGCATAGTATGTTTATTTTGCTATGTAAATATTTGTAAAGTTACAGAAGCAAACGCATCATTTTTAAAACTATGTAGAAACAGGGGCGGATTAATGTAAGTTTTTTTTTTCCCATCTCTTTTCGAGAAATGTTCTTTTCTGTTGTTTACAATGTATATGTAGTATGTGTGTGATTATTGTTTTTCTCTTGGCACAAACTCAAAAAAAAAAATGAATGAATGAATCAATTAATAAGTTTATAATATTGTGTTTGTCGCTTAAATAAGTTGCTTATAAATGCAGCTGCTACAGATACTTTAAGCTGAAACTGTTGGAATGTTGGAGATGTTTTATTTTATGTGAAAAGGGGGCAAATACAGTATTACATTAGAGTCTATTTTAAGTCTATTTTTAAAGTATTTTTAAGCCATTATCTATTATCTTGTTTTATTGCATGTTCCATTTTCCTGCTGTTCTTGAACTGTGCGTTGCAACACTGGAATTTCCCCACTGTGGGACTAATAAAGGCATATCTTATCTTATCTATACATTTTTCTGCTCCTTTTCATTCACACTGATGTATGAAAGATAATTATTTTATATTCGTCTTAAATGAATGAAACAAAAGCTTTAAAGAGCCACTAAACGCCTTAAGAAAAATCTGAAAAATCCTCCAGAGTGGGCGATGCTCGGCGGGTTGGAGGGTTTTGAGGCGGGCTCTGGAGCGATGATTGACAGCCGACCGACAGGCACAACAATCCAACATCCAGACTTTGAAACAGAGCGGACATTTGTGCTCGGATCAGACCGTTTCCCTTTTCTCCAGACACGGCGGGACATGGCAGTGCCCGGCGGTGCCAGGTGGGGGCGTGGCTGAGAGGGGCTCCTCACGTCCCGCCCGTAGACGCCAGGGGTTGAGCTAAACGTAATAACCTCAGAACAGCAGCTGACTCACTGGCGGCCATTTGTCCAACCTGAAAACTCAAATGTCGTGGCCATAGTTGATTCTAAAGAGGCGGAACAGACACGACTTTGACCCAAAAGTCAGATTTTTAACAAATATGAAATAAATTGCTAAAATAAGGCAGGTATACACTTCTATTTTAGACCCATTTACACAGTTAATCAGTAGAAAAAAGTGATTTTGATGTTTAGTGGCTCTTTAAGAAGAACAAATGGCTGAAATAGTGAAGTACAGTATCTCTTACTCAGCCTTGTCGTAGCCGTACACACCACACACATCCAACACACAACCCAAGACCAGACCGCACAGTGAAGCGGCTTGTACACACCCCGTCCCGCGCTCACGGATCACATTGAATCTGCCTCTATTATTTACAGCGCAGTGGCTCACAGCTACAGGAGACATTAGCCTGGTCCACCCCCTCCCCGATGAGCCCCGGCCCCTCGTACGTGCCCGTGTTCTGGGGACGACTGTGGACGAGAAGTGGAGCTGAAGGAAAAAGCTTCACATGGAGGAAGGAGCGGGGCTAATGTGCACGAGCGAGTGGAGAACGTTCAGACGCTGTAATCGCATTTGAGATTTGATTTGCGATTTATGTTTTCAAATCAGGATTCAGTTCACAGTGCCATTTTAAAGGACGTGTATGTAAGATTTTGATTTTAAATTCTATAAACGCGACCTAACTGTGTTCCCAGATACGAGATTACGAGAATTTATAGTTTAGACATAACGATTGTAACGCTGATTTATTCTGAATTACAAAAACGCTGGACATGACGGGAAAGGTGTATGTTCTAATTTGGTTTTTTTGGTTCAGAAACACTGAAATCCAGTCGGTTTAAACCTAAAAAGACCTGTCCGTATACTGAGAATGAGACAAACTTGGACATGTCCTCTATCTGCAGGTTAAGACACAGGCAGGTCTTTTACTCTTCAGATATTCACACTTAAACTACGAGACACTGCTGAGATTTTTATCTTTCCAGAACGTCCACAAATCAAAGAATATTCAAGTTCAGAAATCCGACCCTTTGGAATAATTTAGCCCAGACTCTCAAATCGGTTTCCTCACTGGACTATTTTAAAAGACAATTAAAACAAACACTGATTTATAATGATGTTTAATATTTGAACTCCTGAAATTCAACCTGCCTGTTCACGACTGTTGTGATAAAATCGTGTTTACAGGGGAGGTGATCTTATAAGACTGAAAAGGTCTTCTCATTTTCTCCTGCACAGTCATTTCTATCTATCTATCTATCTATCTATCTATCTATCTATCTATCAACAATATTTCTGTGTTAAACCACTGCTTATGAAAAGTGAATATGAAATACATCGATTTGAATAATCAAAACAGTGAATATAATACTACTACTTCTACTGCTACTGCTACTACTACTAATAATAACAATAATCATAATTTTTATATAGAGTTTTTCTGGACACTCAAAGATTACACTGCATTATCCATTCGCTCCACACTCCACTCTCATACTTGTCAATGTGGGTGAAGTGCCTTGCCTAAGGACACAATGACAATTTTTGTTACTGGCGCCCCCCTGTGGCACCTGATTTTCCCAATGGTCTCCCATCCAAAAGTACTAACCAGGGATCAGGCTTTGACAAGCTGGTAAAAGTGTATTATAAACAAGTTTCCTTCTACTAAATAAGTAAAAAAAAATGTGGTATAGTCACAAAAAAATGCTAAAATATACCAAAAAATACTGGCAATGAAAATGATATTGTATAAGCACATTTAGTATGACAATATTATTTTATCACAGCTTTCTGAACACTCGTGGAGCTTTACATCGCATCATTCTCTAGTCACCACGAAGCCACAGCTGCCCTGGAGTCCTGTTATATTAACCCTGTGCGTGTGAGAGCTGTGTGCGAAAATCACACACTTCTAGTTGTAAAACACAAAATACCAACCCAGCGTTTGATCAAAATCCACGGTAAAACATGATTTGACCTTTGCAATGTGATTACTCCTCCAGAACAGAGCTAAAAATACAGCTCCCAGCACGCAGCAGATGTTAGACGTGAGATTCAAACTTCAGCTTATCCTCTGTTTAAAAAAAAATACACAAGTAACACTATAGCAGCTTTTGTGAGACACACAGAGGGACAGGAAGCCAAAACTCTCACAAAAATACCTCCAGATCTAATGCCGCATTCTGTCGTGCTCAGGACTCGGGGAAAACCGGCCTCCACCTCGAGAAAGTGCAATGGAATGGACAATCAAATCGGGGTTCGGAAACACAAACTCGAGCTACTTCAGTGCAGAACGGGATTGTCTTTTCGTCATTTTGATATGTTACGTTGCGTTTGTGTAGAGAAAGTGTCGTTTAGACTTTTTTTTCACAGTAGACAGTAGACAGTAGACAGAAGACAGAAGTTTTTTTCAGCAGGTAAGAGTCAAACTGACATTAACTACCTCAGGGTTCAGTCCGAGGGTTGAGTTCTTTGAGATTCGGATGTAGCCCTAGTGAGTTTTACGTCGCTTGTCCTAAATGTCGTTCTACGTTCTGTATCTGGGATTCATAAGCGAACAAAATAAACATTAAACTTTCTCGGGCGTCCATCTTTTCCCCAACTGTTGCAATGAAACGACTTTACAACGAATGTCGGGAGAACTGACCCGGATTGGTATAAACCAGGTCTAATGTAGGACTTTTCCAGGTCTTTTCCACGGCTAAACAAAGTGAATGTTGGTTAAAGACTCTTTTAAAATGTGCAAATTACAACAGAATGATCCGTGGGTGTCAGAGATTAGAACGACAGAGCACAAACAAGCACGATACTTACGTCTTCTTTAAATTACACAGATTGTAAAGCATTTTTACACTCTTCACCAAAAAAAGATATGGAAAAAGAATGAATTTAAATATCTTTTTTTTGGTCAAGAGTGTAAAAACGCTTTACAGTCTGTGTAATCTAAAGAAGACATACATAGTTCTAATCTCTGACACCCACTGATCATTCTGTTATAATTCGCACGTTTTAAATAATCTAAAACGTGTTAATAAAAGAGGTAAGTGCGCTGACTTGTGCATTAGAAAACTGTGGTGTCCAATAGGAGCTGATGTGGCCGTAAATGCCAACAAAGCGCCGCATGCTGTGGGCCCCTCCACGTCACACTAGAGCAGAGCGTTTTTTTATTCATTTGTACCAAAACGACTGCGCGATGCTGTTGAATCGTACGTGTATCACCGTTTAAGAAAATAAAACTGGAAAAAGAAGCAAGTACGTCACAGTGGGCGTGTACCGGTGGTGATCGGCAATACGACAGAGCACAAACAAGCACGATATGTATGGCTTCTTTGAATTACACAGATCGTAAAGCATTTTTACACTCTTGACCAAAAAAAGATATTTAAAGTCATTCTTTTCCCCTATAATGCCCCTTCCCCCTCCTATCCTCCTCTCCTCCCATGATGCCTTGCTGCCTCCTCTCCTCCTCCCCTCTTCCCTTCCCCCTGCCTGCTCTTCTCCTCCTCTCCTCTCTTAATCCTCTCGTCCTCTCATGGTCCTCTCACTGCTGCCTCCTCCTCTCCTCCCATGGTGCCTTGCTGCTGCTCCCTGCTCAGCGGTGGATCTGTGATGTGACGGAGGGCCCAGCTGTGAGCTCAGACTGGCACCAGCACAACTAGCATCACACAACTAGCATCACACACACACACACACACACACACACACACGTTAGTACATCGACACTTTGTACACCTTTGCATCGGTAGTTCAACTTTTTAGGGGTGTAAAACATATCAAAAATCAGATACTAATTGCTCTAATTGTGCAGATTTATTCGTAATTACAAAGCATCAGACATTTATTTATTTATAGTAGAGCGAGAGAGAAAGAGAAAGTTTATAGATCCCAAGGGAAAAGGGAAATTCAAGTTTAGTTTGGTGTTTTGGTTGTCAAAACAATTATCCGATCAGAAAGCAGAATTTTGCTTTTGGGTTGCCAGTTTCAACGCTGAAATCCAGTTGGCTTAAACCTAAAAAGACTCTTTGCTCTGAATCCTCACGGCACCTGCAGCCCGTCATGAATCAGTGCTAGTGCAGCCTCTTTACTGCAGTACATGTTGTCCTTAAACTGAGAATGATAAATACTTGTACGTGTTAAGGCATACAGGTTAAGGCACAGGTTGTGATTCTAATACCTTTTTTTAATGGGCTCTATTCACGCTTACATCGCAAAACCGGAAAACGTTTGGAAACATGCGGATGACGACTTCCTTTGGGCTCTGTTGGCGATAGTAACTCTGACAAAATCTGAGAAAACTGAGAAAATGGCCCGGTTTTCTTCATGTAGATGTCATTGTATTCTTTCTTTTAATTTGTGTATTATAATTTGTCTAAAAAAAAAAACATTCGGCAGATCCCCCATGGAAAGCTTTGGCAGGTTGTGAAGACGCTGCTGCTGAATCCATTTTATCACATGCCCAGAGTCGGGAACTACACTGGAAGTCGTCATCCGCATGTTTCCAAATGTCTTCTGGCAGGTGGGATTAGAGGCTATTGTAAGAGCACAGGCTACATGCAGTTCCTTTAAAGTTTGTACAGAGGATTTTCCAAGGAAAGAGAAACACAGCGACTGTTTTTCCTTTTTCAAATGTTCCTCATGTGTGACTCCACCTCCTCCTCCACAGCTCCTTAAGTAGAAACGCCTCCTCCACCTCCTCCTGACTCTAGAAATCAGGTTTGTTTACAGCCAATGTGCGTTCAGAATCGCTGTTGAAGTTTCCTGTCCAGTAGTAATTTATCGACCAACGCGTCAGTCTTTAGACCCTTCGTCTGCTTCAGTGACGCCATCGCTGGAAGGAATCTCCAAGAATCACCTTAGTTTGTCTTCGCTCCTTTTCCCCTTCTCTTCTTCTTTCAGTGACCTCATAAACGGACTTTCTTTTGCGGCTAACTGGTCGTGGATTCTTGTCTGCCATCGCAACAAACTTTGTGCAAACTGTGAGGAAGCTACAGTTGGAAAAAGCCGCTAAGAACCGCTGCGTTGGTCGAGTAAACAGCGTCTTGTGTCTGTGGAATGTGTGAGAGGCGAACGTAAACCACGTAATCCCAGCGCACTGGAGAGTCAGTTACTATAGAAACGTAGGGAGTTTGATTGACGACCAAACAGCCAATAGATAACGAGGTAGCCTCATTATCTATTCCACAAATGATGGATTTTCATTCTTTTTTTTTTTTGGTCATCATAATTCCAAAGCTGCTGCATCTCTATAATGCTATTTTGAAATTTCACTGACAATTTGAAACAAAAAAAATCCTCCATACAACCTTTAAGGCTCAAGTGAGGAGCTGCTCCACCTGCCTGAGCTGAGGCTTCCTGCACACAGACATGTTCTTCTTAATGAGCTCCCCCTGTAGGATGTTCTCTGAAGGACCATAATGAAGCTGTCAAAAACTACAAGACCTGTCCTCTTATTTATTATCTGCAAAAACAACACAAACACCCAGACACGCACTGAGCGGTCCATCTGCTATACCGTGTTGTTGTGTCTCGAGGCAAGACAATCCTCCCATACTGACAAAGGCTGAACTGTTAATCCAAATCTAATTGTCTGTGTTTGTGACGGAGTAATCCCGTCGGCCATCCCCGAGTTTTCCTCACATAGCCATTGTAAGAGAATTTAAGTAATTTATCCTCCACGTACACCTCTCAGCTCAACATCGAGTTATTTCTTTATTACACATGGGATAGTGGGAAATTTCGATTCTTTGTATGATCTGTGTATGAAGAATCGACAATAAACTTTGAACTTGAACTTGAGGAGCTCTAATTACACAATCATCTTCCCTTGGCATACCATTTTCTAAACTGTGGCATATTTCTGTCTAACCGGTGCCTACTGTCCTTCATCGTCTCACCACACTTACTTTATAAACCTCCTCCTTTGGAAACAGAACGTCATGTCACTTTCAGTTTTAGTATTTCGTAATGAATAATATAATTTTTTTTCCTCTCTGTGCTTAGAGATTATTATTAGGGTATTTTTGTTTATGGTAATGCTTGTGATTTTTCATCATGACATCAGTTTATATTTGTAGAGAAAAAGACGTTTTTCATTGTTAATTGATTTGTTTTGAATGTTTGTTTCCTATGGGTGCTCCACTTCCAATCAGTAACATCCACCTTGCATTTATTCTATTCAATTCAAAAACACGTGTTCTTACTGTGAGCAGGGTGACCTGTCCACAGATCTTACCTGTCACTTGGTCTAATGGTGTTCCCTGCTTGCCTCCTTCGAGCTGGATAAGTGTAACGCCATTTTCAAATCAAATCTTTTACTGTGAACAAATGTTATGCTGATTTATTCTCGGGACATGATGGACAAGTTGTTTATGTTAGAATTTGGTGTTTTGGTTCTGCCCCATCACCAAATGTTCAACCACCAAGGTCCACAAAGGATAAACACTGAGAAAAACTAATGTTATGGTCATGAATAAAACAGAAGGAACTTGTTCACTCAGACTGATTCTACAATTAAAATTAAAAATCAATTTCATGATGTTGATATTAGCATAGACAGATTTGTGCAGTTTGAATGTGAGACGTCTCTAGGACCATAACATTAGTTTCTCTCAGTATTTCTCTAACGCTCGTCATTTTTCTCCTTTAAACTTTCGTCTTTCTTCTCTTGATCGTTGTGGATAAATTCTTCATGAAGAATGTTTATCCTTTGTGGACCTTGTTGGTTGAAGATTTGGTGATGGGGCAGATTTATGAAGCTGCTGGAGAAAACGCCAGACATTTCCACAGACATTTTGCCATAGAAAACCACTAACCGGAAGTTCTGCAACCCTACAGCGCGGCACTTCCGGCCATTGTGAAAAAAGGTCTATTAATACTCTTCGGTGACATCACGCTTGGGGTGTTCTACATGTATCTCTGTTAATGGAATTTTTGTTAACGAGGTGACACAGTGCACATAATTAGCAAAGACAGACAAAAAAGTTTTAAGACTGTCTGAAAATACAAAAATACAAAATTCTTTTAAACAATACATTTTCAGGACTTGTTTAGCAGCACAAATCAGCTCACCTGTTGTAGTTCCAGCTAAATCTGCTCTTTCTGGTCAGATTGCAAGTTAAAGATCAGATTTAAAGTCCAATTTAACAACACATCAGACAAAGCAATGCCCACAGTTAGCATCACACCCCCAGGGAATGTTGATGTCATCAGCTGCAAAGTATCAATAGATATAAGCACGTGAAACTGCAGTAAAATTGTAGTTCACAAAGCCTCATGTCTCTTCTACTTCCATTGTAAAGCTTTGGAAAAACATGGTGCTATAATGTTTTTCAACATCTGATCAATACCGATTTAGTTAAACGCACAAACCCAGGTTCAGTTCTTCTCTCAGACCGAAAACACTCATACAGGAAGTGCTCTACCGTGTTTTTAAACTCCATACACCTTCACTAGAATCACGTGAATCATTTTAGCCCAATCTCTACTAAACAAAAGGCAAAGTTAACTGTTAATTTGACAACTGCCGCCTCATGACATCACAAGGTGGGACAGGGCATTCTGACTCATTAGTCCAACCTGAAAACTCAAATGTCGTGGCCGTAGTTGATCCTAAAGAGGCCGGTACAGACACGACTTTGACCCAAAAGTCAGATTTTTAACAATATGCACTAAAATGCCAAAATAAGCCCAGGGACAGGTTTACACTTCTATTTTAGACCCATTTACACAGCTAATAAGTAGAAAAAAGTGATTTTGGCGTTTAGTGGCCCTTTAAAGCTCAAAAGAGTCGATTTTGCGTAATATAGAACCTTCCATCACTGCAATAAGTTTATAAGCGTTTTTCACGACTTTCAGACCTCAACGGTCGTCATGATACAGTAAAGCTAAAAGCAACTCCCTTTGTTCTTTCTCTGCGGTTAAATTGTCCCTCCCTGGCTCCTGTAGCTGTCATGATGCCTGTTTATCATCTTATCCGTCACTATAGAGATCAATACCAATATATGAAAAAAACCTAATTACCAAAACCTGTTAGTACCTGTTAATTTTCTACCCCAGTATCTTACAGACCCAAGTGTATTCTGATTCTGCCGTGCACTAAATCAAAACTTTTAAATATTCAATTCTATTTTTTATATCCTATAAAAAACAAATCAGCCACAATCGCCTCATATTATATTATTATTCTGCAGTTTTAAAGTCACCCAGGACGAGAGACGGACCATTGCACCTCGTCGTTATGGCAACAGCTCGGCGACACGACAATGGCTCCGGCGAGCGGGGGCGGGGGCCGGGACGGGGGAGAGACACAGAGACAGAGAGAGTGAGTCACGTTCTTGTGTTTGTTTTGGTAATGGGCTCTCAGCAGGAGGAGGGCCATATGGGTAAACCTGTACTGCGCCGTAGTGTTTACCCTGCAGAGATCTGGGACAGGTGTGTGTGCTGACGGCAACGGAAAACACACAACACTGCTCTGAATGGGCCTCCAATGTATTTACTGTTGGGGTAATTAAAATCTGGATAGTCACAATGGGATTACAGCTCATTCTTTTTCAATTCAACATGTATATAAGTAGAAATTAGGTCTCTACAATATACCACAAGCAAATCAAAATTACAATTCGCAAATAACACACAAATAAAGGTCCGATGCTTCACAAAACTGACCCTTGTGAGTTTTAAATCGTGTTATAATGTTGTTCCCTCCTCAAAAACAGACCTGGAGTTGTGTTTTGTTTCATTCACATTTGTTTGAGTAACTCTTTATTATTAGTCTGTCTATGGCAAAAGGAGAAATTCAATTTGTCAACTGGACAAAAGTTTATTTGGTCGAATACGTTTCTCAGCTCATCCAAGCTGCTTCTTCAGTTCTGGTCAGACGCTGGTGGACACTGCTTTATATCTGCCTGAAGGGGGCGCTAGCTACAATGAAATTACTCTCCTCTCTTACTCTACCTCTGGACCTGACCTGGCTGCCCTATTGTTTTCTTTGTTTTGATTTAGGTTTGAGGATAGAGTTATAGATGGGAGACAAATAATGTCTGAGACCTCCATTTCTGTTCAAGGAAGGATTCTCTTTCTTGACAAAAATAGCCTCTTTAACTCCTCCTCTCAAACCAGTTCTTTTCTCTGGCCAAGATCTGGACCTCACTGTCCTCAAAGGAGTGGCCCGTGGCTTTTAGGTGGAGATGTACGGCAGACTGAGGTCCTTTTAGGTGGAGATGTACGGCAGACTGAGGTCCTTTTAGGTGGAGATGTACGGCAGACTGAGGTCCTTTTAGGTGGAGATGTACGGCAGACTGAGGTCCTTTTAGGTGGAGATGTACGGCAGACTGAGGTCCTTTTAGGTGGAGACGTACGGCAGACTGAGGTCCTTTTGGGTGGAGACGTACGGCAGACTGAGGTCCCATGTTGCTCTCTCGTCTGTGTTGGTACATCCTCTTGTGAAGTGGCTGTTTTGTTTCTCCAGTGTAGCGCCCCCTGCAGTCTTCACTACACTGAATGGAGTAGACCACATTGCTTTGTTTGTGGCTCGGTGTTTTGTCCTTAGGATGGACCAGTTTTTGTCTTAAAGTGTTTGTGGGTTTGAAATAGACTGGGATTTCATGTTGTCTGAAGATCCTCTGTAGTTTTTCGGAAACTCCAGCCAGGTAAGGAATAGTTACACCCCTTCTCCTGGGCTCTGGTTCTCTGTTGTCCTGTTTCTTGGCTCTCTTCGTTTTATTGAAAGCCCATTTAGGATATCCACAAACGGAGAGGGCTTTCTCCACGTGTTGTTCTTCTTTCTCCTTTCCCTCTGCGCTTGTAGGAACCACTTGGGCCCTGTGTTGTAATGTCCGAATGACTCCCAGTTTGTGTTGTAGTGGGTGGTGTGAATCAAAAAGCAGGTATACACATTTTGTGACAGAGAAAATTTTCTTTTCAGAGAAAAGAAACTATTCACTGTTTTACTGGTTACGGCTGGTTTATTCCATATTGACTTTGCACAGGTGGTGGTTTAATAAAGAAATACAGTTGTTAAAATGTATTTGCTTTTTAAAAATAGTGATATATTGTACGCATGTATCGCCATACCGTGATAATATCGTATCGTGAGCCATGTAATGAGTATTGTATCAAATCCTGAGGAACACAGTCCTACAAAATATCCTGATTTTAATTTTTTTTTAATCTCTTTGTATCTGTAGTTCGACCTCTACAATCATGTTCTGAAATTCATGGGATTCTTGTATTAGTTTCACAGTTCAGATTTCAGTCTTCTCTTAAAGCTGCATTGTGTAGCTTTTCTAGTGGAGGGTCCGTCGCTTGTTTGTTGCTATGGAGATGTCATTGCTCTACCTGAAATGTTCCACAGTATGACATTAAACAGCTCTACTTTAGATTTATTCAATTGGTTTTATAGCTTAAAAAATACAGAGAAAACCAGCATTCTCATTGTGAGCGGGGTCGCCTCTCCACAGATCTGACCTGTAACTTAGTCTGGTTTGGTCTCCATGAAAATAGAAAGGTTTAACGCCATACTGTGAAACATTCCAGACAAAACAATAACATCTCCATGGAGAAAAGCGTGTTACAGCACCAAATTATAAATCTGATCACAATCACAACATTTGTCAGAAAAAAACACAATTGATTTTTTTTTTTTTCCCCAAAATTGTACAAACCTAAAAAATCTTCATGATGGACATACGGTTCACAACTGCCTTTGAGCTCTTTTTGGTGGAGGGTGCGCCACAAAATACAGGTCATATCTGTGGAGAGGCGAGCCCTTTCACAGCTAAGAATACATGTTTTTTAAGCTACTAAATAAGCAATAAAACCAACTGCCTTTTTTAATAAAACATTTTCATTAAAAAAAACAAGCAGATGTGAGTCAGATGGAGAACCTTTGTGTTACTGCGTTATATTTTGTTGCTAAATCGAGTACCAATACTTTGATACTGATACTTTTGCCATGTACTGCGCAGCCCTCGTATAAATTTTGCTATAAATGATTAAAAAGTCAAAGTATTTATTGATAGCTACATACCAGAGGTGGCACCAAGTTGTTGTTTTGCAAGTCTCAAGTCTTTGACCTCAAGTCCGAGTCAAGTCCCAAGTCAAAGACACGAAAGTCCAAGTCGAGTCTCGAGTCACTGGCCCATAAGTCCAAGTCAAGTCCAAGTCGTCTGCTTTGAGCATCAAGTCATTTCAAGTCTTTAAACAAAAGTAGCTTAGATTTTTGCAATTTATATGAATTTTAAACTATATTATACTTAAAAAGCCATGGTATATTTATATCACGGTCAGAATAGAAAGAATTCAGATTTAAAAGTGCAGAAACAGTTATTTTGTCATGAAGTCTGCACTGAAATGGAAGGATCATGTTCTATGTAGTTCCCTCTGTTTTACTGTATTGTCCTGTATATTACTGTAGTACATTTGAGGACACCACATCGCAGTACTTCAGTTACATCCAAAGTAACAAACAGAGAAGTTGGAGGGACATGTTAAAGTTTGTTCCTGTAAAATTAAGCACTGTATGTATCAACTGAAAAGAGAAAAGTATTTTCTAAAAACATATCTTTTTAGGAGAAGCATCGAGTCTTCTCAAGTCACTGACCATCTAGTCCAAGTCAAGTCCCAAGTCTTAGTCCATTTTTTATCAAGTCAAGTCTCAGATCCTAAAAATAGTGACTCACGTCTGACTCGAGTCCAAGTCCCAACCTCTGCTACTTACAACAAACACATAATTGTCCCCATAAGTCACTGTCACATGAAGCAATTACCCAAAGCCCTGATATATGCCTAAAATGAAACCGAACACAGTGCCCTTTGTTTGTCCTGAAAGCGCACGTCCGAGCCTTCGCCATCATTAGTCTAAACCGGAGAAAATCAACACTACCAATGCTAACGCTATTAATTAAAAAGAAGAGAAACTGCGGTACGTCTGAGCCAAAACGATCAGTGAAAGTCCCCACAGGAGCCGTAGAGCCGTGTGATTCAGTGTGTAATCAGTGCGACCTTCTCTGGGGTCCACACACGCTGTAGGAACGCTATAGGAACACTATAGGAACGCTATAGCACTGATCACCCTCGTGTTTAGTCATCCTGCTGCTGTGTCATATTGTTTATTGATCCTGTTTTAAGGTCCTATATTACGCAAAATGTATATATTAAGCCATGTTCTAATGTGGTTACCTCCTCAAAAACATACCTGGAGTCGTGGGTCCTGGTTTTCAATACTTCTGACAACTTAAATCACAAAAGATGTAAAAACTAATGTGATATTGTGATGTAGTTTATAAAATCAGTGGTTCTTTTCTGGTTCTAAATGCATTGTTTTGTTGAACCCATAGACTGTTATTATAAATGGACATAAATGGACATCGCTAACCCGCTAGCCGCCGTGTTCCAAATAGGATGTGAACATGGGGGGCGCCTCCAGCTCCATCGACTCTGGCTGACTTGACACTGAAAAACGATAGTAACCACAGACTGTTCTTTATACAGTCTATCGTTGTAATGTAATGGTAAAAAGAGGACTACAAAGACCATGATCCTTTGCTTTGCTTCAGCACAGCAAACATAAAAAACATCAAAATTGTAACGCGAAATTCTGATAATATTAAAATTCTGCTGTCACAAAAGATTCAAGTGTTTCATAAAAATGCAGGGCCTATACTCGACTGGAGCCGTCGTTCCTAAAGCCGCTTAGCTTCGCATGTGTGAGGAGCTAAGCCTGAGACAATGTTCGCATTCATCTTCATATTAAATTAGCACATACGTCCATTTCTCACAGGGATGTCTCCGGTCAGGATTGAGTCGTCACACATCGCACACATGTAGTTAGGTTAATGTTAAACGGCCCATATTAGGCTATTTTCTGATCTAAGTTATAATATTTCCTCCTCACAAACACACCTGGAGTTGTGTTTTGTTTCATTCACACATGTTTAACACACAAACCCTGCAGATTTAGGCTGAGTTCTTCCCTCAAATGGAAAAAACTCTGTTCCACCTTGTGATGTCATGTGGTAATACTGTGTTTTAAACGCCATACACCTTCAGTAAAATCATTTGGATGATTTCGGCCCTGGAATTGCCAATCTCTACTGAACAAAAGGTAAAAGGCAGTTGTTAACTTGAAAACTACCGCTTCATGACATCACAAGGTGGAACAGAGTGTTTTGAGCTTTAGAGATGGAGACAGACTAATAAACCAGGACTGAAATGTGTGAATGAAACAAAACACAACTCCAGGTCTGTTTTTGAGGAGGGAACAACATTAAAACATGACTTAAATCTCACAAGAGTCCATTTTGTCTAATATAGGACCTTTAGACCAGGGACGGACCAAAACAGCCCTGGACTTTTCCCCCACAAATCGGCCCACGGTGAAAACTGAGGACCGGGGGAGGGGGATGGACGCAGACGCAATTCGGGATGGTCGTTTGTGTTGACAGTCATTTATGATTATCGTATTACCGCCCTCTGCTGTTAGTACACCGGACGGCCGTTCTGGACTTTTCCAGAACGCACAGATTGCCAGCCCGCTCCTGCTTTGTATATGTATATGTACAAGTCAAAATAAAATAGAAAAATAAGTAATAAAATATAAAATAAACTATAAAATCACAGCTATAAACAAGAGACAAGAACGGCAGTATAAATACTCTGCTGATTGACAGGGCATGAGGTTATCTGTTACTTAAGATTGAGTTGCTGTACAGTTGTAGGGAGTATTATCTGTTACATAAGGGTTGTACAGTTACTATAATAAGCTATTACAACCACAACTGAACCTGTGTCTCCAGATCCTTCACCTGCAGATAGAGACTCGTCCTGCGTTTGTCTCATTCTCAGTTTATGGACAGGCTCATGTGAAGCTCAGAACCTCCAGGATTCCCTCCCTGAGCTGCAGAGGCTGCACTAGCACTGACTCATGACAGACACTGGGGTTTAGGTAGTGACCGTTCAGATCAGAGAGAGACATTTTAGGTTTAAACCAACTGGATTTCAGCTTTGAAACTGGCAACATAAAATGAGAGAATCATGTGAGGCTCATTCTGCTTTCCGATTGGACAATCGTAAACCGAAACACCGAATTATAACAAATAACTTCCATCATGTTGAATGTTTTTGTAACTAAGAATAAATGTTATTACAGTTGTTACCAGTATAAGCTGTAGTAGTGATTTACATTTGAGTCATGTTCTAATGCCGTTTCCTCCTCAAAAACAGACCTGAAATTGTGTTTTGTTTCATTCACATGTTTGAGTAACTCTTTATTATTAGTCTGTCACATCTCCAAAGCTCAAAATGCTCTGTTCCACCTTGTGATGTCATGAAGTTTAGTTTAGTTAACAGCTTCTTTTACCTTTAGGTACTGAAAATTCCAGAATTCATTTGAAAATGATTCTAGTGAAGGTACATGGAGTTTAAAAACACAGTGGAGCACACATCATCATAATAAATGTTTTCAGTTTGAGAGAAGAACTAAATACGCCTAAATTTGCAGGTTTGTGTGTTAAACATGTGTGAATGAAACAAAACACAACTCCAGGTCTGTTTGCGATAAGAAAACGACATTAGAACAGATCAGAAAATAGCGTCATATGGGCCCTTGGAAGTCAGAACCAGGGACCCTCTTGCTGTGAGGTGAGAGTGCTAAAGCTTTCACCAGCGCGGAGGGACAGAGTGGGCAGATGGTGGCTGGGAAAGGACATTTGGAGATGTGTGTTTTGCTGCGCGGGGTTAGCCTCTCTCGATGAGCTGTTAGCTGTGTGAGCGAAGAGGACAGACTCACTGTGAAGGAGGAAAAACAACGCCTTCTGAAAGAGACACGTAAATAAAATATCCACAGACACGCCACACTCGATGTAAATGATCAAAAACTCAAAACCCAATGCAGCGCTGGCAGAGTTTGGGGTTCTATTGCAAATGTTTAATGCACGTCCTGTCTTCCATATTTATTACATTTGACTTACTTTGCCATGAAATATCCAAAATATAAACTCAAAAATGTTGAATCTGATCATATCTATTATTGAAAAGACCCAAGAACTGTGGGTTTTCTGTTTGGTAAGGTCCTAAATTACTCAGTATTGACTCCTGGGAGTTTTTGGACTTGTTATAATGTTGTCATGGCAAAAGGAGAAATTTAATTTGTCAACTGGACAAAAGTTTATTTGGTCGAATACGTTTCTCAGCTCATCCAAGCTGCTTCTTCAGTTCTTGTCAGATGCTGGTGGACACTGCCTTATATCTGCCTGAAGGGGGCGCTAACTACAATGAAATTACTCTGAGACTACCACACCTATTTGTTTACAGTTTCTGTTAGTCAGGTGGGCCTATTCAGAATCAGAATCAGAAAAGCTTTTATTGCCATTGTCAGTGAACACAAATTCACAGACTAGGAACTTGCTTTGGTGATGAGGTGCAACATAGAATACTAAATAATAATAATAATAATAATAATAATAATAATAATAATAATAAAGTATCACTATTTAAAAATAAAGTAAGAGCATGCAAAAAAAAGATTAAGATATATAATAAAAAATAAAAATAGTCTCGTATATACAGGAGCATCAGAACAACAGTGCAAACTGACAGTGCAAAAGATCAAGTGATGTGGCATGACTTATTTAAGTGACTGGTATTATAAAGTGTCCTTAGTACAGGTGTTATAAAGTGTTCATAAAGTGTTTATGAGTCCAACGGCAGAGGGGAAGAAACTGTTCTTATGGCGAGAGGTTCTGGTCCGTATGGACCGTAGCCTTCTGCCAGAGGGAAGTGGCTGGAATAGTCCGTGTCCAGGGTGAGAGGGGTCAGCTGCTATCCGGCCTGCACGCCCCCGAGTCCTGGAGACGTACAGGTCCTGGAGAGATGGAAGGCTACAGCCGATCACCTTCTCAGCAGAGCGCACAATGCGCTGCAGTCGCTGTCTGTCCCTGGCAGTGGCCCCAGCGTACCACACAGTAATGGAGGAGGTGAGGATGGACTCAATGATGGCCGTGTAAAACTGCACCATCATCTGGGCAGGCAGCTTGGCTTTCCTCAGCTGCCGCAGGAAGTACATCCTCTGCTGAGCTTTCTTGATGAGGGAGCTGATGGTCGGCTCCCACTTGAGGTCGTGGGTGATGCAGGTGCCCAGGAAGCGGAAAGAGTCCACAGTGGTGATGGAGGAGTCTGTCAGGGTGAGGAGAGGCAGGGGAGTGGAGTGTGGGGTGTAGTTAGCATAACCATTAGCAGAACCATTCAGGGCCATGATGGTGTTTTCACACCTCTGGACCTGACCTGGACCTGTCCTATTGTTTTCTTTGTTTGTTTTGATTTAGGTTTGAGGATAGAGTTATAGATGGGAGACAAATGATGTCTGAGACCTCCATTTCTGTTCAAGGAAGGATTCTCTTTCTTGATAAAAACAGCCTCTTTAACTCCTCCTCTCAAACCAGTTCTTTTCTCTGGCTCAGATCTGGACCTCACTGTCCTCAAAGGAGTGGCCTGTGGCTTTTAGGTGGAGACGTACAGCAGACTGAGGTCCTTTAGGTGGAGATGTACGGCAGACTGAGGTCCTTTTAGGTGGAGATGTACGGCAGACTGAGGTCCTTTTAGGTGGAGATGTACGGCAGACTGAGGTCCACTCTGGCTCTCTCATCTGTGTTGGTACATCCTGTACGTCCACCAGCGTCTGACCAGAACTGAAGAAGCAGCTTGGATGAGCTGCGAAATGTATTCGACCAAATAAACTTTGTCCAGTTGACAAATTGAATTTCTCCTGTTGCCATGCAAACGCTGGTCTCCAACCGAAACAATTGTTTTAATAATTTCGCTGGAAGAACGACAAATAATGAAAAGAGCGGATGGAAAACATAAAAACACAAACCAAACCGAGATGACAAAAAGTCGGTAGCAGCTGAAGTGTGAGTTTTCTTCCGGTCGACGTAAATCCGTTCGTGTCCCTGTCCAATCAGAACCCTTCCCCACCCCCAGACGTCGAGCGGAATTAAATAAAGACGATTTAACGTGTTTTTCATGTAAACCTCAATTTGGAATTATTATTTCCATGTAAACTCGAAGGAGAATAGTTTAATACCAAACTATTTAATTCGGAATTTAAAAACATCATGTAAACGTGGCCGATGACGTCACGACATAGAGGAACAGAGTGTTTTCAGTTTGAGAAAAGAACTCAAATTTTTGAGTTTGTGTGTTAAACGTGTGAATGAAACAAAACACAACTCCAGGTGTGTTTTTGATGAGGAAAAACATTACAACATAGATTAAAAATAGTACAACATAAGCCCATCTGAACATTTTTACACAACTTCTGTAATGTCGCACTACAAAACAAATGTTACTTCACTTACACCTTTACTCACACGTGACTAAAAACACGGAGGTAAAAGCCTTTCCTGGACTCTTTCTGATTGCTTTAAGCAGCATTCCTTCGCCCGTCTCCGGGGGACACCACCAGAGTCCACAGGGAGACGGGGGCTTTCGGATCTAATTCACACCCAGCACAGTGCACCGAGCCTGGGCTACCTCCGCAGACGGCCCTGGGAGTGTGGGGGTGGAGACAGAGACGCTAACACCATCATCGACGCTCCGGCTCATCTGACAGGCTTCACAAAGAGGTCACACGCAGGGTATTATGGGATGTCAGGTGTGGAATGGAGTAATGTAGTAGTAGTAAATAGTACAAGATGGACTGAACAGTAACATTTGAAGTAAATAAGAAGAAACAACATTCAGTAATATGTTATCTCTCTGACCTGCTGAGGACCACAGATGTAAAGAACCTTCAGGATAATTCTGGTGTATTTACAAGTGTATGTTCATGAATGTGCACTGTTCCTTTTAAATAAAAAGAAAAGAAAAAAAAAAGAATTCCAGGGTTGAAATGATCCAAATGATTCTAGTGAAGGTGTGTGGAGTTTAAAAACACAGTGGAGCACTTTCTGTATTACCACGTGACATCACAAGGTGTTTTTTTGTTTGAGGGAAGGCCTAAATACGCAGGGTTTGTGTGTTAAACATGTGTAAATGAAACAAAACACAACTCCAGGTGTGTTTGTGATGAAGAAACAACATTATTACCAAGAAAATAGTGAAATACGGGCCGTTCAAACCAGAATATACCCGGAGTAGGAGGAGCAGGAGACACTTTCATTCTCCACATTACATTACAAACACAAGCTGACATTGCAATAACTATACTTATCTGACACTATATTATGCAGCCCAATTTAAATTTTAATTAGAAAGTGTATTACCTCCATAAGTGAGCCCGATTTCCCATTCATAATCAGGTATTTAACGCGGTAATGTCTGTGCCGTTACACTAGTTTTCCTGATAGCATCGAGCGGAGCAGGGCCCAGTTTTAGTTCATCTCTTAGCTTCATTTGCCTGATAGGAAAGGCTAATTAGCGACTTACACAACATGGAATTATCAGCAGGAAAACACTGGCTCTGAGTAATGGCTGCGCCGCTCACCACACGCCCACCGACGGCTTCCCTTAACGCTCCGGCGGAAGGCAGTGCTTGTATTACCAAACCAGGTCTTATTGTTGTTTCCTCATCACAAAACAGAGCAGGAGTTTGAGTAATTCTGCTAAATTTAGTCTTTTTCCGTAGCGCTCAGAACACTTGGCCCCACCTCTTGACATCATCAGGTGGGAATGTTTTTAAAACCATGTCCTCCCGTCAAAAGCATAGCCGGAGTTCTGTTTTGTTTCGTTCATGCTTGTTTTATTCATTCTTGAATCCAAAGTCAGTTTCTCATAACTTAAAAAATGGTGTTTGTATTTTGCCTGGATTGTTGTGTCATAGATAAAACTCCAGACTTTTCCTGCGCACTTTTACCTGAAGTTGTATTTTGTTTCATTCAGGTTTATTTCATTCATTTTTGAATCCAAAGTCATTTTCTCGGAACCTAAAAAATGCTCCTTTCATATTTTGCCTGGATTGTTGTGTCATAGATAAAACTCCAGACTTTTTCTGCGCTGTTTTTACCTGATGTTCTAATTTGTTTCATTAATTTTTGAATCCAAAGTCAGTTTCTCGGAACTTAAAAAATGCTGTTCGTATTTTGCCTGGATTGTTGTGTCATTGATAAAACTCCAGACTTCTCCTGCGCCATTTTTACTCAGAGTTCTATTTTGTTTCATTCATGCTTGTTTCATCCATGAATCCAAACTCAGTTTCTCACAACCTAAAAAATGCTGTTCGTATTTTGCCTGGATTGTTGTGTCATAGATAAAACTCCAGACTTCTCCTGCTCAGTTTTTTAACTCATAAACCATCACCGGACTCATTCTACAGTCACATTGTGCTCACAAACAAACACATGGCCCTATTAGCATAGCTTCCACTTCTGTTTGTTTACTTTCTGATTGTTCATTCCCATTGCTGACAGCAGAGGGAGCTCCAGCGCTTAAATACACAATTTTAAACAGAAGTGAAGTTTATAAAGTATATTTTCCAAATTCAGATATTATTTTTAGTTAGAAAATGTGAAATACGTATTCCAATGTGACCAAAAGTATGTTTAAAAGGGATTTAAAAAAAAAAAACTAAATACATTTTTAGGTATTTAGCATTAAACTATAATATACATAGATAATTATTTTACATTCTGTTCATCGCAAAACTAAAATTAACAATAGAAACAAATCCACTGACTTCCTGTTCACAAAAGCAGAACTGACCCTGCAAGTATGGCCCAGATTTATATTATATTATATTTGGGGGGCAGTCGTAAGTAAGTACAGATCAGTGGGCAGAGATAGGGGGTAGGTGAAAACTGACATTTTCAGAGCATTCTAGCCTCGTGTATCAATAAAACTTTGAGTAAACTGTGACAAGACATCTTTTATAACATACACTATTCTCATGTGCCAATAACTGAAGTCCTTGGACCCTCTGCTTGTGTGCTGTTTATGTATAAATGCTTTTACTTTGTGTGGATGTGGCGGTTTTAATGTGAAAAAACAAGGCAAAGGTGTGAAAATTCTAGTTAAAATGTCTAAACAGTGCGTCATATAGAGCCCAAAGTGCAGCCTACGTGTGAAGAAAGATTTAGTTTTTATGTATTAACCATTTAACAGCAAGTTTTATTTAATTTAAATAAACCTACAGCAAACAGAAATCAAATCAGATATTTTCAAGATGTTGCTTTTTTAACATATTGTCAATAATAATAATAATAATAATAATAATAATAATAATAATAATAATAATTGTGACAGATAACATTAAATGTAAAGGTCCCATATTAAACTAAATTGTTTCTTTTGAGTTTCAAGCCATGTTATAATATACTGTGAATTTCTCCTCTGTGAGATCAATAAAGTCTTATCTTATCTTAATGTTTTTACCTCATTAAAAACATGCCTGAAGTTGTGTTTTGTTTCATTCACACATGAGTAACCCTTTATTATTAGTCTGTCTACGCTCTGTTCCACCTTGTGATGTCATGAAGTGGTAGTTTTCAAGTTAACAGCTCCTTTTAACTTCAGGTTAGTCGAGATCGGCAATTCCAGGGCTGAAATGATCCAAATGATTCTAGTGAAGGTGTGTGGAGTTTAAAAACAAAGTGATTTTGCCTATATTTGCCTAAATCTGCAGGGTTTGTGTGTTAAACATGTGTGAATGAAACAAAACACAACTCCAGGCATGTTTTTAATGTTTGTGACGAGGAAACTGCATTATAACACAGACCAGAAAATAGATTAATATGGGCCCTTTAACAATATGACGTCACGTGCAAATATTTGGTGTCGGATGAGGCAAATACACTGCCCTGTTCTGAATCTGAACCAGCTGCTATAGTGAAGTCTGCCGCACACACAGTACAGACAGGTGGCTCACAGAAACAGAAACACTCACCGGTCTGACCGAAGTGGGGCACTGGGGCACCGTGTTACCTGCATGTGTTTATTTCAGACCATTTAAATTGACCAGGTGCTTCCTGTAACCCGATGTCACCATCACCACAAACTATTCACACTCAGGTTTGGCACGTGAGAAAAAGAAGCACCTGGCACACACCAAAGTGCTTTACTGGTCATCATAAATAAAAAAAAAGGGTAAAAATGATATTAAGTGTGCATAGTGTGTAATTTATTTTGCTATTTGTAGATATTTATAAAGTTTTGTGATTAGTGCACATAAGCAGCCACATCATTTTGAAACTGTACTGAATAAGGGTGGGTTAACCTAAGTTTTTCTTCTTCCCCTTCTTCAACGTATATATAATATGTACATGTATATGATTATTGTTTCTCTCTTGGCACAAACTCTAAATAAATATGAATAATGAATCAATTATTATGGAGTTGGGTTAGGGTTAGGCATTGTTGAAAATCCAACCAGGGACATGCAAACATTTTCTTGGGAAATCCTACTGTCCAACTAGCCAAAGTTACTCAAATTAATATAGTATAATGTCAAATATTTTGAGTAAATAATTTTAACTGGTTTTAGCAGTGAAGTGAGTAGCTACAAAATATAAATGTCAAAGCTGTGACTGTTTTCAATGAGGAAACAATATTATAAAATGGTTAAAGGAACTGTATGTAGCCT